>JAHXMU010000301.1:2246015-2331505 GCA_019455685.1 Philornis downsi | reverse complement strand
TTCTTGTTTGTAATCAACAAAAATTCAATTCCAACGCAATTCGAATATTCTTATCAACACTTTGCCATAAAAGTTTTTGCCAACACTCTTTTCCATCATATATTGATAAAGTTATATTGTGGATATTGCGTAGGTTGGTTGGTCATTGTTACATGGTTACTCACTTGCAAGAAGTTATTTCTTGTTATGCTCGGAAACGACGACTTTACTTCATAAAACAAACACAAACATAATTACCGTTCCTTAATTATTGTTATTTATATCCTTTGTATTAAAATTGTTAGATGCACTACGGTATTCTGTGGTTTTATCACAGTCTCATAAACCACTTCTTGGTTGTTTTAGTTCTTTATCTTTTAAGTTTGTTATGGTAAACAGCGTCCAATTTTGCTAAAAAAAAGTCTACATGAAATTGATTACTTCTTCTTGCACAGATAATGTTCAAAGTTATCGATAACGTCCGATTCTTAGGATGGTAACGCAGACATTTGTTTGACAGTCCGTTTTCTTTCTCGGAGATGCCAAGTCAGTTATTTTTCTATTATTGATTTTTGATTAATAAAGGCAACACTGCAGTCGAAATCTGAAATTTGGAAATTTCGTAAGGAGCACATAGTGATTTGTTTAAGATGATCCCTAAATGCTCAATATGTTATCAATGGTTATTTGTTAAAATGGTAGTGTGATAACCTTAAATGTATCAAAATCACTTGGCTTATAATGCCAACACAATGTGCATTTTGCATTAAAAACAGTTAAACTATATGACCTAAATTTAATTCGTCGTAGCTAAAATTAACTAAATAATTTAGATAACTCCAATATAAACTTATGTATGATACGTTCGTTACACTAGACATTTCTATACAACAAGTATCTTCCAAAAGATTTCGTTAGTACAAATTTCTTCAAAGAAAGGCTTCTTGCAAGCCAATTTTCGAAACGAAAAAATTTCACCAAATTTGTCCGCTTCTATATAAAGGCTGCCTTTTAAAGTATAGTAAATTTATTTATTTATTTTGGCTTGTAATTTAAAGCCTTCCGGGCCAATCATAAGCAAATTACAATATCCAATAATTCATCTATTAGATTTAATCTGCTCAATATTTTAAGTTTACAAAAACAAAAACGTAATAAAAGTTAAATATAAAATTTATAAACGTATATGATTTTAAAAAAGGTATGATTATTAAAGACAAAAAAAAAGTATGAAAAAAGACTAATTCGGAAGTTAGAAGTTAATAGGTATATAATCTGGAAATATAAGATAATCGGTATGTAATAAAGGCTGCTCATAATTTAATTGAAAACAAAATTTTATAGTAAAGTCTGAAAGTGTTATAGAATGCGACTTTTATAAGAATCAGGACATAATTTAAAACTTTTTAAATGGCTTGGTAGTAAATTGAAAATTCTAGCTACTCTTACTACAAAAGCACGACCCGTGACTGTTTTTATTTTAGAAATAAGAAGCTGCTTATTACGAGTGAAATGTGAAAAATTTAACGAATTAAATGGGAATTGAAGACTACATAGTCGAACAACTTTATAAAATAACAACAAAGACCTCAAATCGATATAATTTTTAAAACTACAGCCCAAAAATGCTTAACATATGGTGTTATATGAACACGACGCCTCCTCAGTGAATACAAATATCTCATAACTCTATAAAACGCCATCTGAATTTTCCTCATATTTTGTTTATTAGTGCCACTATATAACTCTAAATAATATAGAATACTAGGCATGATATAAGCCTGAACCAATTTCTCCTTAATCGATCTAGGACACTAACTCAGTGTTATAAAAACTTCGTAGTGAATAATTTAAACGCCGGACTACATTATACATTATTGTTACAATTTTCTTCTAAGAGACTGTAGGAAAAAGTGCCCCAAGACATTTTCTATATAAAAATCATGTCCCAGGCTATTCTATACAAAAAGTAATTTCCGCGACAATTAAAAAAAAAAAGTATATTTCAAGCCACTTATTTATAAGCATAACATTTATTAGAGGAAATATTAATTTTTATATGAGAATCGTCATTCAAGTTTCAGTTCATTATGAACAGAGTCTTCGAAGACTCTTTCCCGTATAAATTTGATTTTTTTTTTCGAAGTTAGTATACATTGCATAACAAGTGGCTCTCAATTCAAAATTATTTTATATTAGGGTAATTATATTTTATTATTATTTTATATTATTATATTATGTATTTATCACTATATTAGTGAAAAATATTTTTAACATTGAGTAGTTTTGAAACAATATATAAAATTATGAACTAAAATTGTTGTAAATAGTGATACAAAAATGAATGTATATCCGTTAGATGTCATGGGTCCTAAAATATTTTTGAAATTTTTATGAAGAGTTAATTAAATGTTATTCCAAAAGATGTGATATCGTGATGGTATTAGTCAGTATATTAAAGGAATTATTCCTAGGAAAGTACTTAATCAGTTTAATGATAAATTATTATTATTATTATATTATAATTATTATTATGTAGAACAGCTTTTAGAATACAATTTTCGTGACAAACGAAGATGCAATTGTTATGCTCGATCCAAAGGGAATGACTCACTAATGGGTTGGTCTGACAGATTGGGCCCTATTTGGGAAAAGTAGTTTAGGCTGCCTTTTAAATGGTATATTTTATTTAGTGAAATTTAGATGAAATTTTTACAGATGTGAAAAAAGGGACATCCATGGTAATGTCCCTTAAGTGCAATACATTTCTTTACTGCTTGCAAATGTTAGTGTTTGTTTTATATTTGAGATGTCTCTGCCACACAATTGTTCCCTCACAAAATAAAACAAAAAAAAAACAAAAAATAAATAAAAAATACACACACTCGCATACAACACAATAAATAAATAAGAGATATACTCTGCTACTAATCAAAAATATATGAAACTCCTTCAATTATCTTTGAACAGAGCTGTTCGCTACATCTTTTCTCTAAAGAGAATTATACATATAACACCTTTTGTGATTAAATTTCTGGGATGTTCATTTCCTGCATTTGTCGATGTACGATTGCTGTTGTGTTTTTACAAAATATATTCTAACCAAAGTCCGCGTTTCCTATACGAATCATTTAAATTTTGTCATTCCGTTCGTAGAAGGCAATTGTTTATCCCCAAATTTTACCATCTTACTGCACGATCTTTTAATGTGAGAGTAGCTCGTAGCTATAATACATTGCCAAATGAGCTTAGAAATTTAAATGTATCATACACAACATTTCGTAATAGACTTATCTATCAAATGCAGTTGACGTAGGTGAATATTCTTTACATCTTACATCTTCTTTGACTTCTTAATGCTTGCATTTACGAGTGATATTTATTAATTATTGGTGTATTTATTGGTTTGATATTAAATATATGATTTTATGATTTATATATACATCATTCAATATTTAATTTTTTTCATTATTTTTATTTCCCTTCATATCGCCTACTTTGTGGTGCACTTCAATTTGAGCGTTATAGGTAATTAGTTACTAGTTAATTTAATTTTATATTCTAAGTTATATTTTGTTTTCCAATTCAAGTAGTATTTATTTTATGCATTTTGTAATTTGTTTAATATTGGCCAAAAGGCTTTAAATTACAAGACTGTTCAATAAATGAAATGAAATGAAATAATTTACACTAACAGACCGATCAGAAAGATTCAACCCTATTTGTGGTCAATTTGCTTACATCTTCATGTTCGGCATTTGCCGATTTTTGCAAATAGGGTTAAATTTGTCAAATCAATCTATTATTAGGTTTGCTGACAGTGCCAAGCAACTTTATATTGAACACACCTGCATTTTTTTCGTATTATGTGCACGGTACGGAGACTTGAAAATTTACGTTATACTCTCGTTAAATTATATGCGTTGCCAACTGAAATATGTTACACGTCAAAGCAATGTTTTTGGTTCCATTTGTTTACTTTTTTTCAAATAAACTATGGACAATTTGCGCACAGATTGTATGCTAACTGAGATATTAGAGGAACGGAAGTCCTTAACAGGCTTTCTGGATACTATTTTTGAGTTTCTAAGCCGAAAGTAAGTAGAGTGTCGTAGAAACTTTTCCTAGAGTGATTTATTGAACATTTACTGAACTTTTAGAACCGATTTTTACCATGTGCAGCAAAGTAAAGATGACAAAATGGGCTTTCCTCATGGCATTAAGGAGCAAATCCTCCTCAGTTGTATGCAAAAATATGAGGTAACGCCTCCAATAACCGTGGATGAGGATATACCGCCTGCTGTTGAAGAAGTTGAAATAGAAACAGAATCCATTGAGGCGATATCATTGGAATCACCTGCGAAAGATGCTGAAATAGTGAATCCAGCTAAGAGCCCTGAGAAAGCAACTCATCTGAATACTGATATTTTTGGCGGAAATGAATACAGGAATGGTGCAGCCTTTGATAACTATTGTTGGTCTCAGACATTAAAAGATGTGGAATTAACCGTTATCCTGCCCGTTGAAGTTAAAACTAGTAAACATGTGAAAATACATTTGAGATCAGGACACATTACTATAAAATGTCTGGTGCCGCAAGAAAAAGATTTGATATGTGGCGACACATGGGATAAATATAAACATAATGATGTTGTGTGGACGATTGTCGACGGGAAGCTGATATTGAGTTTTGGTAAGTGCGGGAACGGTGTCATTCCAGTGTAATAATTACTTATAAGAGATGTAATAGAATACAAGGTTTGTTGTTTGAACATAGAATAAGATTTAAATTGATTACCTGCACTTGGACTTGTGGACGCTGGCCGCAATGTAGAAAAAAATGTTTTATTCTAAACAGAATGACGCAGCTTTTTATTTCTTACTCGGGCCCAAGTATAGTTCAGCCAAATTGTAGCTAAGACTGGTTGTTGTAGGCATTATTAAATAATATCAGTGGTTGTAATTCACTCTTAATAACGGATGTAATAACTATTTCCCTGGTGCTGCTTCATCTCTGGAATGAAATGTTTACGATCAGATATGAACAAATACAACAATTTGATATCCATATACCTTGATCCAAGCACCGTTTAATCGATGCGAAAACTTTAAAAAGTTTTCCTTTTAATGAATTCCACATAACATTTGTACTAAATTAAAAAATGTTTTTATGAAAATTCGAACGCACAAAACTAATGTAGTGGTTTAATTACCGTATTAAAGATTACCAGAAAGGTCTCGTAAGCATCTTTTCGAAATAAATATTGCTTTTCAAAAAAAAAAAATCAAAATTTAGTTGTACTCTTGTTTGTAGCACTTCCTAACCAATTATTTCTTAAATAATTTACAATCCGCATTATTATAGGGGAATGACTTATAATACTCGTGATAAATTGGAATTTTATATGGCAATTTGTCGTGTCTTGTAGACCTTACGCTAGTGTACCGGGACATTAAGGGCATATTAAAAAAAAAAAGTGTAATCTTTCTCTTTTGAGGACCAGTACTTTAAATTCAGTGTATTCATCCAAGCAGGTTTCATAAAATGTTTTCTGTAAGCATCTTTTTCTTAAGAAATGCATTCCTTAAATATTTAGTCAAAAGACATGGCTATTACATACAATTTGATTATGAAATCTCCAATAAAAATCTACGAATACGCCCCTTACCATATAACATAAAATTTACTGGTAACAATAAACTTATAACGCTTAAGTTCGCTGAAAATAAACAAAATACTAAAAGTATTAAAAAAAAGAAATGTTGAATGAATAACGAAAATACGAACATTTTATAATTAAATCATTCCGATTGATTTACTTCACAACCTTAAAGCTTGAAATAATTAAGTAAATCACAATTATAAAGTGAAATAAATAGTACTACGAAGTAAAATAAAAAAAAAAAAAACATTTTATAAATGCATGTGCACTTTTCTCACTTTTTCAAGAAAACTTGTTACTAGATCCACTTTCAAAATACGAATGAAGCTCTTTCTGCTTAACACGAGCTACATAAATCTATGCTAATATTCTATTGAAACATATAATCAATATGGGTATGAGAATCAAGTTGTTGTTCAAGTGTTATGTCGTGGCATTTCATTTCATCCATAAACTCGCAATATTTTTCCATTCCATTCATGTTGAAACCAGGAAACAAAAAAACGTTGCTTTAGTGCAATTGCAATTAATATAAATATTATTACCATTTAACTAATTAGTTATAGCGTTCAATATATTACTGATGCTAGTTTGAAAGTTATTGGCTGAACTACTCCCGAAAAAAAGATGAATATCGTCAGCATATAAAAATTGATGACAACAGCTATCGCGATTAACCTCACCTAAAGCCAGAAACGAATCTTGAAGAACACCGCAGCGAATGTTTAATTTTTCCATCGAAATGCGAATTAATATAATAAATTATTATGTATAATTGTTGTTACCTTACTATTTCGTTTTAGATAAGTCAAAGGAATGCTGGTGGGATAAGTTGTTCACCCACGAATCATCCATCGACATTAAAAAACTGGATACGGAGCGTCCCATTAACGATTTCTCTGAAGAGACACAAAGAACAATTGAGAAAATACAAACAGAACAAATGACCACCAATGAGTTGAAAGATTTAAACCGCTTACCAATGTCCAAGAGTGAACAATTATCTCGATTAAGGCAGGCTTGGAATGCAGATGATTCACCATTTAAAGGCCAACCTTTTGATCCATCTGCTATACAATTTGATTGATTTGTAAGCGAATAAACTATGCAATTGATCACATTTTGCGCTGTGTTGAAGTTTTTGTGAATCAAAGGATGGACGGACAGGTTTGGATTTACGTTACTGAAGTTGCAATTAAAATGTCATTTAAAATCCTCACTAAAAAAAAATAAATTTTGGAGCGTCCAAATTTAAGAAAACAAAATACTACAATTAGGAGACAAACCTTTGCTAACGCCAAGGCTCTGACCGATTTTCTAAGCCTGGTGAATGTGCTCTAAATTTTAGAACATTAAATATAAATACTAAAACATTCTGATCTTTCTAAAATTACATAAATACACAAAATGGAATACCCCTATCGTTCGTTACGATTTTTATTACAGTACGAGCATCACGAAACCGATTTAAATGCTGCCTACCCTGATCTTCCTTTTCCCCAAATTAGATGGAATGACCTACTTTAATCTATGGGGAATTTCTACGTAAAATGGAGGATTTCAGTCATTCTACATGCACTTGTCCCTGCACCGAATTGTGGGTCTGGTGCCACCACAGCTAAGATACCTCATACAATTCAAAGTCGATAAAGGTCATTGAATTTTAATTTATCTGACTATATATGTTTAAGTAATGTAAAGCACTTCCGCTTTTATATGTCCTTAGCTTGTAGACGATTGTTTCTCAACGGAAAGGCTGACATTTATTTACAATTCTTAGTTTCTCTCGGAAATGCTACTGCATTACGAATGCTTGCAAAACTACATATAAATGTGAACGTTCACTTGCAGTCTTTGCACTTAGTTTTGCTTCATTGTGAACAGTTTTATATTGTTTTTATTATTATTGCAACAGGTAGTAAATTTGTGTACGTAATATAATAAAGAAATTATTTTTTGAGAAAGCCCGCTGTTAGCAACATCTCAAAAATAAAACGATTTCCCCATGATCGGTTGACATCACCGTATAATTATAAGTTCATTTCAAATTAAAAAATATTGGAAAACTTAACGAAACATTTAAGATTTGCTTCTGACCCCGCGCATTTTTTGTAGCCATTTTGAATCTGAATTGTGAACTTAAAAGTTGGCTGTGCGCATTACTCAGGAGCAAAGTCTATCTGCATTTAAATTAATAAAATTTTAAAAGTTCCATACCAAAAAGTATGTACCACAATTTATAACATAATTATATTTATATTCCTAATTGTACAAATATCATTTAGGATTTTTAATACAAATACATATTGTCCATATTTAACTTTGTGTGTTTTATTCAAAAACCCCGTGGAAGTCACTGGAACGCGTCCTAGATCCGGACGTACGACTGGCGTGTCTTTACACCCGCTTTGAAAGTAATTTAAAATAAGAAATCGGCTTAATTTCCCAAAATTTTCGTAATAAAACAATCGATGAATATTAAAATAATATGATTGTTATTATATCCTAACGTTTTCTGGAATTAAATGTTCACTTCAAATTTCAAATTGATGTTTGTTAAAGGAATGAATCTAAGAATTTAAAGTGAAAAGTTAGTTATTGGGTTTAAAGAAAAATAGCTATCAAATGATTTACTTTTGTATTAAGTAATGTTTTAGTTTTATTGTTATTTATTCGAATGTAATAGAATTTATAGTATATTTTACATTGAACTTTCTTCCGAAAATGAAATGAATGAATTGTTTACAGCATTTTCGTATTGGCCAGGAAAAAATTGTGGATTGTTTTAGAACTTGGTTGGGAACAAATAACTGTTCGAACACACATCTAATGAACGAATACATATATAAGGATTAGATTTGATACTTATGCTACTGGGGCGTTACTCAGTCCTTTTCAAAAATCCTTCATGGCGGCCTAATTAAAGGCCTATTGTCATAAAAACTTAACAGTACATTGCTGTTAATCGCAACGTTATCCTTCAGAAATTCAAATCTGTCAGAATAATCTGTTATTGTACCTTTCGCTTAAAGACAGCAATTTGCCTTTATTATATACTGGTATTTATTTAGACGAGCTAATATCTTGTTTATGCTTGTCTAAGCAGAATTGATGTCAGGACGAAATCAAATAGAGAAACCAGTATAAGTGGTTTTATTAGCGTTTGACGTGATTTCAATAAATGAGACGATTATTTTGTTTGTCATATTAAAACACATTTTTTTTTGCAAAACAAATTTGATTGAAATCAGTGCCTTTCAAACCGTTAAAAATTAAATCAAGTGGTTGCGCTGCTAAGTTTTTATTAATCGTCCTGGAACTTAGTTGTCATGTATGCGTGCTGCAATATATATTTTAATATGTGTTTGTGTGCGTGTGAACATATGAATGACTAAAAAGCTGTCCTTTTATGCAGAAAATAATGTGCAACGTCGTCTTTTGCATTTTGATTCAATATGTTGCAAATTAGATACTTCTGTTCGATTTCCCTACTTGCAAAATTTGTGAAAAACGTATACGATTTGTATTTGCTTTGCATCTAAAACCAAAAACACTTGGTGTGTTACTAAGCGTAGGTAGCCTGAAATTTTGGTTAGAAAATTGTGCTTAAAGAAATCTGTTGTCTTTCTTTCGTACATCAGAAACATTCAATAACGATAAAATTCGTTCATTGCAACAAACTATCAGGTCTGTTCTGTAAATCACGTGATTTCATATCACATGCCGTTTTGAAATCACACGTGTGATTTTTTCCTGTTCTGTAAATCACACGATTTTATCTTTTTCGATGTGATTTTATTTTTCGAAATCACAAAAAAAACAGCTGATTTCTTGACTTATTTTGTTATGATTTAATTAAGATTATCAAGTGAGTAGAAAATTTTACGTTTTTAAGTTGAAAAAAACAAAAAAAAGTTTAACTTAAATGCCGGGTGCTATATTTTTTGCTCTGGATAATTTGCGAAGGACGCAATTAAACAACGAACGCATAAGGAAGAGAAAATTGCGCGACTTACCCAACCCTATGGATGTAAGCGAAAAATGGTAAGTAAATGAAACTGATGTAGACATTAAGATTATAAATAAAGTACTTTTCAGTTTTATATCGTTATACAGGCTGAACAAGAGAGCTTTCCAAATAATTTTGGACGATTTATCACCACTTCTGACAACGAGTTCCATTCCACCAAGTATTCACCTTGCCGCTGTACTTAGATTTCTTGCAGTCGGGTCGTACCAAGCAGTGATAGCGAACGATATCAATTTAAGCCTGGGACGCTCAACTTTCTGCAAGATCTTGGGGCAAATGTTAAACCTGTTGGAGGAAAAGCTATGCCCAACATGGACAAAAATACCTTTGGGTTACCATGCAGAAAGTGCTGCTAAATCGTATTTTTACGAAAAAATTTGGTATACCCGGAGTTATCGGTTGTGTTGATGGTACCCTCTTGTGTTGTCCCCTAAAAAAGCGATTCATTTAATTAATTTTCTTTTAAATTACATTTATTTGAGCTAAAATACTTACATCTTGAAAAAAATTTTACTTCTTTATTCAAAAACATTCACTGACAAATTCCGACTGAATAATTACTAACTATTTTCTTAATAACATCACAAATAATCAACTTTAGTCTGAAGTATTTTATTTATTCAAATAATTAAAACTTACTTTTTCATTGCCACAAAATTTTATTGGTCTGGCAAGCAGTGATTAAATCTTCGAAAACTAAATCAGCTGATGACCTCAAGCAAAAAGAAATCACAAGCAAATCACAAACAAACCACAAACAAATTCACAAAACAGACAAACAAAAGGTAGTGTCTCAAAAAATTGTTAATTTTAGCGTTTTTATTGCGCTAAATGTTTAATTTTACTACATAAATTAAGAAATAACACATGCTGTTAATAAATTAAGCAATTTATTTTAAATTTCCCATTAAAGTATTCGTAAAAATAAGCATGTGATTTGAAATCGACAGGTGCTTAGCTGACCGGTTTAAAATCACAAAATTTCAAAAAGTTTGTTGTGCAGAACACCATTTTTGTGATTTCAAATCACTTTTGTGATTTGTGATTTTCAGAACAGGCCTGTATAAATAGGATTTATTCATTTGCACTGCTAAAATGAATATGTGCAAAAGAATGAGAAAGATTCACATTTGCAAACTATCAAACAGAACCCAAATATCTTAGTGGAACCGATTTGTACGATTTTAAAATTCCAATATGGATAATAACACAGTGATAATCCCCTTATTAGGCTCCATGAATCCGTATGTCTTCAGGCCCCAGTTAAACATTTTTTGAAATCAAACCTGGTATCATCATTTCGTAATGCCCAGTAATTTCTTTTAACTTGGCATTACTTTTTTTCCAGCGTTACCACTTCTTGTCCAAAAATGGCCATATTCGTGGAATACTGATTTGACAGATTTGACAGCAATATTTCTTCCTCCTCTTCTTTCTTTTCTTTTTTAGCAGGCTTTCGGTAGGTGTTGTGTTCTGAAAATAAATCTTTAAAAATATGGGATTTTCCAAGCCATCCATAAAAATTTAACATGAGTTGTGAAAGCACATTAATTTCTCTAAAGACACATGGATGTATTTTGAAATATCTCATGAGGCTGCGTTTAAAATGACAACTAACGGCTTTGTGTATAAACAAAAATTCTTGATAAAATGAAGTGGCCTCATTTACTGGTGTAAGGGGAATGAGTTTTAAAGTGTTGTAATTGTGTTTTGTTATTTTAAGGAATTAGAAGCCAATAATGGGTCGCGTAATTCGTGCACAACGTAAAGGTGCTGGGTCCGTCTTCAAGGCCCATGTTCACCATCGCAAAGGAGCCGCCAAATTGAGGTCTTTGGATTTCGCTGAACGCAATGGTTACATTCGTGGTGTTGTCAAGGTAAACGGAAACTTATTAAGGATAATATGACTTTTTTTAATGCTGTTGTGTTGTAAATCTTTAGGAAATCATCCACGACCCCGGCCGTGGTGCTCCTTTGGCTGTCGTTCACTTCCGTGATCCCTACCGCTACAAGATCCGCAAGGAGCTCTTCATTGCTCCCGAAGGTATGCACACTGGCCAATTCGTCTACTGCGGCCGCAAAGCCACCCTCCAGATTGGCAATGTGATGCCTGTCTCCCAAATGCCTGAAGGTACCATTATCTGCAATTTGGAAGAAAAGACCGGTGATCGCGGTCGTTTGGCTCGTACTTCTGGTAACTATGCCACGGTTATTGCCCACAATCCCGACACGAAGAAGACCCGTGTTAAGTTGCCCTCTGGCGCCAAGAAAGTCGTTCCTTCGGCCAATCGTGCTATGGTTGGTATCGTCGCTGGCGGCGGTCGTATTGACAAACCTATCTTGAAGGCCGGTCGCGCCTACCACAAATACAAGGTTAAGCGTAACAGCTGGCCTAAGGTTCGTGGTGTTGCTATGAATCCCGTTGAGCATCCTCACGGTGGTGGTAACCATCAACATATTGGCAAGGCTTCCACAGTCAAGCGTGGTACCTCTGCTGGTCGTAAGGTTGGTCTCATTGCTGCCCGTCGTACTGGTAGAATTCGTGGTGGTAAGGGCGACTCCAAGGACAAATAGATTGCTAAGTAATTTTGTGAATATCAATATGGTTGATATAATAGTAACACCGTTTCTTTTGGTGGTGCACATTTCCACGTTGTGTATACTATTATGAAGTTACACATGATGAAATGTGACCGTTTTTTATTTAAAAAAAGATGATCACATTTGATTGAAAATATAAATGAAATTTTTCTTTAAAAAATTAATTTTATTTTGTGTCTGTCAATCACCAGTTAAGACATTAAGGAGTTCTCGATTGGAAATGATATCTTTTAGAAAATTTCGATACTGCGTTGTGAATATTATTAAGGAGGAGTTTATGCATTTCGGGCAAAGAAGATGCTAATGGAATCTAATAGCACTAAGCCTCCTACGTTATTTTAGTATATTTCGTTGATTCCAATATAAATCCGAGTTCAGTATTTTGGATGATTTGTTTGTACCTTGGCTGACCTCTTATTATGTTGTCGACACAAATTCTCATATTTGGTTGGTGCCAAAACGAGAAGAACTTTAAAACGAAGCATGTAGTAGTTTGAATAAATGAGTAAAAATCGGGGTTTTGAAATATTTAAATGAATTCCCGAGGTGAATGATACAATTAAATTTAATTATAATTACAAATCGGGCATAACATATATTAAAATAAAAAGTGAATACTCCAGGAAAAGAAAAAGATGGGATTTAAAAATATCTTAAATTATTGTGGGATTGGAAATACTAATACTGGAAATTATGCATTATGATGTGTTCGGGACCAAACCATTTGTGGCGCATAGCTTTTGCACTCCAAAACCCAAATTTTGGTTTCAATTTATTCAGGACTCTTTGGTTTTAAGAATTTTGCGATTAAACTATCATTAAATAATTAAAAATAGGTCAGTTTGCAGATGATTATGTTGAATAGACGAATAATTACAGATATTTTTCTTGAGCCAACGTTTTGATAAACATGTCTAAAATAGTTACTGTATTACTGTGCTCATCTATCCCATTATTGCTAGTCAAAATACAAATTAGTTGCCGATCCACCTATTTCTTACGTTACTATCTGTCATTGTAAAGAGCAGCGGTTTTGTTTAAAGGCCATCTTTTCTCATCTTAGCTTAACTTTTCTCCCAATGTTTGAATCGCCTTTTGGATCGCAATCGCACAACATTCTATTCCTGTTTTAAGGTAATATTATTTGCCCAGTAAAAACGCCATTGCTTTTATACATTCTAATTCCCCATGAGTTGTTATTTGTTGGTTTTAATTTCAATACACAACTCGGACAAAGCGTGTTAAAAAATTGTGATTAACTCTTTATTATAAGATATTAGTTCTAAAAATACTACAAAATGACACATTTGAATGCCAGTTTTTTAAGATATCTATGATCACGCCAAGGGCCATAGATTTCAAAAATACAAAATGCTAAAAATGTTACATCTCGATTTGTGAAAAGTCCTGCAAAATGTATTCTTTAATTTACTAGAATCAGATCTAAATCTCAGCCCCTAAATTAGAGTTTCTTTTTTTTCCAAATTTCAATAAAATTAAATACACCTATAATCCCGGCGCATCAGATTTAGTCACCTTCAAAACACTTATTCTCGCTTCATAGTTGTTAACAACAAAACAGAGAATTCCAAAATATGTCAAAGTGGGGAATTTACTTATTTTTCTATTGCAGTTAATACACAGCTTATTTCAGTTCAACAAATTATTAACTAAAAATACTAATGCTACTTTCCTCATTATAATTTCAATTAGACATAAAAAAAGCTGAATTTCATTACGAATAACATCGATTTTATAATTTACATATATACGCAATATTTACATTAGCACACTCAGAATCATCCTTTGAGGAACTTCACGAACCGCGTTAAGCGTATCAGAAAAACAAACTGATATCGAAAAATATTAATTTACGAGTTGTGTTACAATAAAAGAAATTAGTTTGTAGTTTACCAATAAGTTTACGTAATGCATAACATTCACCCTACATTCGTTATTGTTAATCGAGTAGCTTATGGTGTCTGTTAGGCGAAGCAAATTGTGCACCGAAAATAGTTTATAAGAAAAAAAAGTGAGCTATATCGTGTGTGATATACTTTTAATTAACACGCGATTTGTGCGAATTTGATATTTACTACTGCTATACTATATTTACTATATACACAAAATATTCCATTTAATTAAAACAAACGTATTGAAGTTGACTATCGAATGACAGTTGATATAATAGAAATAGTAGTAATAGAATAACAGTAATAGTAGTTAACAACGAATTCATTTCTCTTTTGGTTATCCACTGATATTTGATGCATAATAACAGAACTATTTAAACATATGTTTTTTAAAAGAAATATGATATTTTTTTGAAATTTAAGAGAGCACCATCAAAAATCAATCACTGTGCATATTTTCCATAACATCGATTTTATATATCTAAAAATAAAATAAGCAATATGGAATGTTCTATATCAAGGGTCATTTCATAAATACATTTCTATATATTAACTTGGTCTCTTTTGATGATTACGTCTATTCATTACGTCTTGGAAGACAGTTTTCATATGGTAATATCATGTAAGATGCTTTTCGTCATGAAAGGCCATTATTTTATAAAAATTACTTATAAAAATGTGCCACTACACTTTCCGTATAGAAAATAGTGATAGGATACACTTTCTATATAGAAGGAGACATTTTTAATATAGGGAAGAGTCATTGCAAACATTTTTTACATAGAAAGCTGTCATGGGAAATTCCTTTCAGATAGAAAAGTTCTACGGAAAACACACCTTACATGGAGAAAATAAGACACAAGGAAAAGCATAGTGGAAAACACTTTTCTTGAATAAATGTATCACGGATAGTATTGCCATTGAACACGCTCCTCATGCAGAAAGAAGCATGTTTCGAAGACATGTAGAAAGAAGACATTTTTTATAAAAACAACAGTATCATGGAAGACACCTTTCATAAAAAGAAGAACAATCAATGAAGAAGAGTGTCAGAAACACCTATTTTCTCTAGAAAAGACTCATGGGAGATACTAATCACATAGAAGAGTCTTGGAAGACATTTTCATACAGAAAGATGTCATGGAAGACAAAATTTGTACAGATGCCTGCTAGAAAGCACTTTTTATATACACTTGTTTCATGTTCCTTTCTATAAACAAGAATGTCTGGGAGACGCTTTTCACACATTTTCGTTTAGATTAGAACAGAACATATTTTTGAGTAGAAACGGCCTTATTGCTGTAAAAAACCTTCTTTTTCTATACAATCTAGGCTCTAGAAGGCGAATTTCGAAATGAGACTGACTTCTGTGATTCTTCTGAATACAAAAAGCGTCTTCCAAAACATTGCTTTCAAGAAAAAGATTTTCCAAGACACTTCTTCATGTTAAAAGTATTTTGTAAGATTTAAAGTGCAGTCCAAGAGATTTCTCGGAAGGCGCTAAAAGCGTCCCTGAATTTAATCTCGCTTAACTTATTAACTTACCTTAAATACATTGTTCACGGCTTTCCGTCCCACTTTCTTCTTCTCTGGTGCTTAAAAAATAAATAATTTAGATAAAGAGCCGACTTTAAATGATATCATAACTAACTTCCAAAAAATTGTTTTGTGTTTGAAATCATTTGAAGTTTGTTTTCATCATGACAGTTTGAAAACAGCAACAACGTTGGTTTACAATTTCGATACAAAGCTTGATAGCAACTGACAATATAATTACCAATGACCAGAATAATTAATTTAATTTATGAAAAATCAATTACGGATTTCTTCAACTATGCAACTAGACATTTTTTTTCAGTGTGGTATTAAAACCTATATAAAAACAGTAAAAATCATTTTTTTTTGTTAATTTTTTGCTCGGTATTGTGTGTGGAACTATTTATAACATAAACATTTTATCTGCATCACATTTGTTTTCAAAATGCTTTGCTCTGAAATTGAATTAATCAATATTTACTTCTCGCCATGCAAAAATGCTATATAATTTATCAATAACAACAAAATCTCAGTTAAACACCCAGCCGTAAATTTCGACTGTAGTGGCAACTTTGCACTGTAATTTGATTATGGCACTGCTACGGCTATCGACATTTTACCACCACCAGTGAAATGATGAGCAAAGACAACACGAAATAGAAAATACAGAAAAGTCACACAGTCAGATTGGGACGAAGAAGAGTTGTATTGTGTAAATTCAATTGTTTTCGCTCAAAATATTCCTCGGAAAATATACAATTTTGTTTTAAATATCAGTAGTTGATAAGCTTAACAATAATTGATTGAAAAAAAGTTGAGTTACAAAAGCGAACGACTTTTTCCACGAAAACAGTTGTGCAGTGAAAAGATAAACACACACGAACACGCATAGATACACAGGCCGAACCACAAAATAGCCGTCGTTACAAGGAGTGTGAAAAAGGTGAATACAAAAATAAATACAAGACCAGAAAAGAAATCCAATGTAAAAATAACACCGACTATAACAGTGCCACATTTCAAAGTGATAATTAAGAAAATGCCCTACGAAATTTCGTTTTAAAAGTGGAAATTTTATTGCAAAACAGTGCACTGATGCAATTATGGTGATAAATAGAAATATGGTTAAATACGTATGTGTGGTTGCCTGCTTGTTCGTACGTACAAATTGTTGTGGGGAGTAATAAATGTTAATAAACATGTGTGGCCGTATGTATATATATATGTATGTATGAATGTACTTTCGTATTTATGTAGTTGACATCTTTGGCAGTGCACAAACTAACTATAAACAGGAGAGTGCGAAAATGTATCAAATGCCCAATGGCGTACTCGATGCATCTCGTAGGGGGTGAAAGGGATGTCGAAGTTGTTGAACTTCATAAACTACCATAAAAGTCCTTATAAAAATCAGGGAACAAATCTATTCTAAAAAAAAATAAGAAGGAAATTTAAAGTAAAAAAGTTTGCGGATGCAAACTAAACTAGTCCTTTGCCAAAAATAAAGCAATATTATCTTTTTTCGAGTATATCAATATTTCCCCACTTTTTGATAAGAATGACAGCTTTTACATTTGCAGCATGAGACTCGCGTTCCGATATTATTAATTAAGGGATTTTTTTTGAAATTGTTCTAGCTTTGAGGAGAATTGAATATATGAAATTCTGAACAAATTTTCTTTCATTGGAATACCCGAACTATAGGAATTATATTGGTTCCAAGAGCACATTTTTTATCTGTAAGGCTCCCTAAACTAGGTAAATGTATGTTTTTTTTTTATTTTAGTTTTTTTCTTACTTTTTTCTGTTTTGCCCTTTGAAGGCGTTTTTTCGTTTTTGGGCTGTTGTGCTAAACTAGATTTAGCGCAAATTTGAAGAAACAGCCAAATTTTTGGATTGGGTTTCTACTCTTAGACCGGAACAACTTTGTTTCTTTTTATCACTATTTCAGTTCGCAAGTTTTCAAATGCATTAACAAGCTTATGACGTAAAAATTGAAGTTATTCCGAAATCAATGTTGGAAACCAATTAAAAAACGTTAACTGCCATTGCCACTTATAAAAGCGTTCCTCGCGATGGTGAAAAAAAAGATTTCAATTTCAATTTTATAATCATTCTTTGTACGGATTTTCACTAACAAAAGTAGGCATATTACTATGTTCCCCTCACGAGGAAAAAATTGCACGATACATTGTTTACACGTGATAATATTTGACGGTTTTGCGATTTTTTGTATTGATATCTAACACTGAAATTTCATTTATCGAACTTGCTATGATGTACAATCTTCCGATTTGTTGTGTTGGAAATCAACTAAAAAGTTTGGCGTTTACAATTCACAGTACTGTCTGATGGAAAAATTTTGTTTTAAATTTCACAGCCGTTTTTCTTATGTGAAGTTTCACCTCGAAGTCCGTCACCAAATGTAGTTCTTCACTCTGATGCGACTTAAATGTTGGCTATTAACGCGTGGATATAGAGAATTAAAAAAAAAAATATTCCAGAAAATTAATAATTGAGGGATATAAATTACATATGCTAAAGTGCCGGGAAGTGTTAAATAAAACACAAAACATTTATTATTCATTCAAAACTATTGTATCACCATGAATACTGCAATCATTAAAACATTTTTCAAAGTCATTGTGAAAAAATCCGTCAGTTCTCGCCTCGAATTCTCTATTAAGCTTCGAAGCGGTAAAAAGTCAACTCAAGGCTAGAGACATATCAGTCAAATACGGAAATTGCCCGACGATGTTTCGTATGTTTGCGTTATTTGACTTTTTTCGACAAATCTGCTCTCTCGAATGACACACCTATAAATCCATCGATTAATTTGTTTTTAATAAACATCTGATCTTTTTCAACAAATCTGCTCCTCCCAGTTTCGCATAACGCTCAGATAGTATTTTTGGTTCGATATCTGGCTTTCCGGCTAGAATTTCGACAGCACAACACCGTGATAACGAAAGAAAAGAGCCAATTTTACCTTGACTTTTGGTCCGGTATAACGTATTTTTGTCGTTTTCGAATCATTTCACATTGTTTGCATGTCAAACTCGTAAAATCATGTCTTATCGTCAGAAAAAATGCGTTTTGGATCGGAAGTAACTCGTTCTAGCATGTCTTGAGTGTATTTTGATTGAGTTATTGAATAATCGTACGAGTTGATTTGTGTGGCACAGAAAGTCCAGCTTCTATCTGTCAGACTTGAATGATGAGTTTTCCTTTACTTTATCGTGGTTAGCTTTAGTGTAAACTTTAGCAGACGTTGGTGTGCTTGTTTTTTAATAAAGTCTGTTCAAAATAAGCACACATTCGGCACACAAAATTATATTTGCAATACACAATTTGTTCGCTATATACATATATTCATTGTACAAATAACAAAAAACACCTGAGATAACCTGCCGAATTCGAGCACTGTAAACACACCAAATGACAAATCGCTCCAGTATATATACAGTTGTGTCAACATGGCTTCAAAAAGTATTCTAACAATACCTATAATCAAATGTTTGTAGGAACTTTTGTTGACTGAATATTTATCAGGGTTAATATTAGTCCATTCCTAAACAAACATATTTGGATGTCTATTATACGCCACTGTTGGAAGTTTGGGTAAAATAAATCCAGGCTATTCACCAAAATGGCCTAAGATTTCCTTGACTTAAATATTAGCTATTTATGTTGTTTGGGGATTACAAAGTTACAGAGAAATATTTCCTGATCTCGGTTTTTGCTGTTTGTATTCCGGCGCATGCAGCGCCACCCCAATGTTCAGAATTGCAATTCTTCACAATTTTGACTTTCTACTGTAACTGCGATAAGAAAGTAAATGTTGTGTTGTTGGTTTCCCTTAAAAAAAAAGTTAAACCGCAAATTATTTACACAAAATTGTTTTCGAAGCTAGTAATTTTATGCGGCTTAAAATGATCTTCATGATTAAATAAATCGTCAATTCTGCGGTGGGAGAAGGAGACAGACAATGCTAAAAATGCTAAAAACGTTTTAAATTTTGGAAAAATATCTTATTGTTCGATAGCAATCTTTAGGCTTTAAACGCTGCACGAAGGTGGCGTGTTCAATTCTCGGCGAAGAGCAATCTTTAGGTCGTTTCATGTTTCTTAATTGTTATAATGGTCCCCAAAATGAATAATAAAATGAAAAAACCATTGGGTTTAAGTCCGGGTCATTACTGTCAAGAAATGAAACAGGGAACATTTTCTTGTTGTCCTTATGGAATGATACAGAGTCTTATTGAAATATCCAAACGTTTCTATCGTATTATTTACGTGCTCAATGTAACAAAACAGCGTTCACAATTTTTTCTAGGTAGATTTGTATTTTTACCTTTACGACCTAGTCAATGAAAACGAGTGGTGAGCGATCTGTGTCAGCTACCGCAGCCCAAAACAGCACTTGTGCAAGTTCTTGCATATTGCTGAATGTGCTCATCAGAAAAGACCAAAATTTCAAGTTTGCGGGCGTTAAGTCCTGCATTCTTTGTATTTTGTAGGGTTCCAAATGTGTCAAAATTTGTGATACGAGCCCCGTGCTACGAGCATGCACATTGAAAATTTTCGCCAATTTAACTACGCTTTGTCATGGATTACACTGAAATCCTGCCTTCATTTATCGAATTGTTTTTTGGCGATGTTGCTGTTTTTGGCGTGTTTTGATGCTACCAGTATTACTGCAACGTGTAAAGGTCCGATACATATACATTAACCATGGCTGGTTGCGAGTTTCCAGTCAAATATACAGTAATAATACTGTTGCTTTTGAATTCCCTTTCAATAACTTCTTTTTATTGTGACGTAAAACGATATGTCCCCTGGTATTTAAGCATTTATTAATACAGTTTTTCTCTAATTGTAAACTATAAAACAAATACTTGTATTTATGATTGTTTTATTTTCTGTCACTGAAAACTTTTTCATTATTATTTTTTTAATGATTTAAAAATTGTGCGTTAGGGCCGTTATTTCGTTTTAATCTAAACATAAAAAATATGTAATTCATATTATCTATCTATCAATGTGTCGCCAAAAAGGGCTGTTTGTTGATTAATAAAATAATAAATAAATAAGTTAATATGCTTCCATAAGTTTGTAAAAACATAACGGATTGGCACTTGTCGAAACGTGTGGGCGCTGTCATTAGCTGTTTGGTTGCTGTAGCATCGTAAATGAAATCTTTTATGGCAATAAACTATCGATGTTAGAACCGCTTTCGGTCAAAGCTGCTCCGTAAAATATTGTTGTATTTATTTACAAATATTTATTCTGCTTCTTGTGCACACTTCCACTTTTGCGGGAATATCTTTAATGACATTTTTAATATGTGAGATTGCTCTGTAATAAATCGCTGACTGCAGTTTTTCGTTAACATTAAAGAGAATGCTATTAACAGAGTAAATAAATTCATAACCCGCAAATTATCAGTAGTAAAATGGTCACTATATGGATTGAGAGGTTGCATATTTTAGACCGTATGGTATTGTAAGGGAAGATGCAATTTTTTGTTGTTGTAGGGCCTGTCATTTTTTTAAATTAATTTTTTACAGTGTAGGGCGGAGCTCAAATGGTAAAGCTCTATATAAAAATTTGGGAAGATCTCCTAGTATTAGGGAAATGAAAGGGTTCTGACAATAGTCACGTGTATGATCATGACAAAAAATAGGTCTGATATTGGTACTTTCCCAATAAATGTCTGATATTTATTTGAGAAAACTTGTATTTATATAGTTGGGAACGTAAAGTATTACCATTTTTAGACTAAAATCCGTTGGAAATGTCAAAGAGGGAAATCATTACCTCGAATTTGTTACCACGAAATATTTATTTTGTTAAACTTGGCTAGATTTTTTGAATGTTTTTAATTAAAAACTCTGTGAAAAAAGTGAAAGGGGTTCAAGTGATGAGTTTAAAAACTGTTGTCGTTTTTCTTATCTAATAATTTAAAAAATAATATAATGTTTATAATGTTTCGGCAAAATAATACTAGAAATAAGGTAAGAGCACTATTTCCTTTTTTAAAAAAGCTTGCGCTCAAAAATAAGTGGAGCGATTTAAAGACTTCTTTTTTAGATTCAGGATGTTTTTTCTTAAATTTTCCAGCAATGCTTTGATAAGGAATAACATCAATTTCAGAACAGCTTTTCTAAATTTATAACCTATCGAAACAACTGGACAAGTTTAGAATATTTTTTTCTAAATCAGTTCATTTGCGAACAAATGAAAGTACTAAAGAAGAAAACTAAATTCATAAAAGAGGTTATGAAAATAAAAAATGTGGATTCGAAATTGGTCCAAATGTAAAAGTATGAAGTCTATTTTCAAATTTTTAAAAATCTAATTTAGTATATATAACACATTTATAAAATGATCGCTTAACTGAATAATACTTTCGTAATGGAAATGTAACCCTATTTTGTTTTCCTTCAAACCAGACTGTGAATGGGTTGGTAAATAATCACAAACTTTACCTTTATTGTAAGTCGCTTTCTGAAATTTCCGCTACTTCTCAACTTACAATTTTTTCAATTAATATTTCTATTTGTTTATTATTCAATTAACGACCATTGTGGACTATACAATTATAGATGTTTAGCACTAGTTATGTTGCTGAGGTCTATTTCATAGCAAAAAATCCTAACCATAACACACACATTTTCAAACAAGAAACCGATGAAATTATATGGCCAAATATTGCGAACGTAGATTGTCAGTGAAACACGATAAACAAATAAATATTGAAACAACCCAAAGCAAATCGTAGTGCTTATGAAATATAATTTTTAAGTCAGCAGGCAGAGTATCCCACAATCTCGCTATGCGAATAACAAATGATCTTCCCATAAGAAAGCTGTGAAAAAATTTAATACATATTCGCGCGTTTCTACTGGAGTGCAAAAAACGAAATAATTTTACAATGTAAAACAGCGTACTAAATTAAATTATACAAAAGAACTAGTATAAGTTATTTAATATAAATAATTTCTAAAAGTGCTGCCATGGGATACATTTTATACTGAGAATAATTTCGTCTAAACATAACTCAAATTTTGTGGAAGTACGTATGGAATCTAGAAATGTTGTTCCGATTTGTTTCAGTGTATAATTCTAGTCCATAAATGATGCAAAGCATAAGTAACAGATGACCCAGTTTGTACTTTTCGTCGAAGACCGTTACCTAAATGAAATCCTAAAGTAATGGTGATTTATTTCAGTCTCTAGAATATAATTCAAAAATGTACAAACATTTTATTTTGGTTCCGACAGCCGAGTCAGAATTTAGTTTTTGTTTTATAACAGCAAAACGAAATTATGTACCCGAAACAAAAGCGAAACTACGTTTCGTTTCAGTTCTGATTAAGATTAAGACACAAACTTGTACAAAACTATAATTTTGTTTCAGGCTTTCTATTCAAAATATCCATTTCATTATGTTTTGATAGAGAAACAGGATCAATTAAGGTTTATAATTTTGCTTCAGGTAAAGAAAAAAAGAATCAATGTCGCAAATGAGTCTTTGTTTTAATTATGAACCAAAAATATATAAAATACAATAAATTTAAAACATCAAAAAATATCGTCGCCATAATTACTAAGCGAAGAGTTTATCACACGGATACGAATGTCTTACATAAACAAGCTTCTCCTTATAATATTTCAAACCATCATACTTTTCTGTTACTTAATGTGTTTGTAATCTTCTTTTCACGGAACATGTATAACTTTTAAAGAAAAATTCTTTTTTTGCGAATTTTTTGTAATGTTTATTACATCGATCAGAAAATAATTATTATTTTTATAATATCTGTCGGAAGATAAGAATTATTTTTGTTATTCGCTCAATAACAGTTATTCAAGAGTTTTTGAAATAACGATCGGTCAAAAAGTTTTTTAAATTTAAAGCGAAAATAGTAATCAGTCTAAGACTTTTATTTCTTCTGATGAAATATAAAATCGCTAAAAGACTTTTCTCGTAACTGCAAATAAAAGTTTTTTGCTTTAGGAAGTATGGAAATTATTCCAAGTTTACTTCAAATTTAATTCGGTAGTATTATATGTAACCAGAGAGTGAGAGAGAGACAGATAAAGAGAGAGAGACAACTACGACAATGATTTTACTCATATTCACACTGTGTGGTAGAAAATAAATTTTCATATTTCGGTGATCGCTTATGGTGATTGTTATAGCTTGTTAAGACAAATAAATTAGAATCCGCATATGGATGTGGACATCGAGTTATGGAAAAATTTCGTATTGTAAATTGGGAAAAGAGTATTTTAATGGTATTTTGAGGAGTTGCAAACCATAGTCATGGGGTTTTATTTTCTACACCAAATGCCGGATGTAACTTTCATTTGCAATGAATTTCAGCGAGCATAAACTTATTTGAAAAAGCTTTACTGTGGTTTTGTTTGTGGTTTGGTTTTTGTACTGTGGTTTGGTTTTGTTGTTTGCACTCCGATTATAGTTTTAAATTTTCCTTGTGATTTTGTGCTTATTTTTTAAACCAAAGGACAGAGTTAGCTGTGATCATGTTTTTGTAATGCATTTAACGTACCAGAAATGATGCACCTTCTTTTAAGATTGCGCATAAAAAAGGCAAACTTCCCCCTCCCGTTTTTCGGCTAGAGTAATTCGTTTCATAAAACTGATGAAGAATACGCGCACAATAATACCGAACAAGGCAAAGACTTTTAATTATAGATTCCAAATATAGAAGTTTTTGGGAGACGTTTATATTTCATCGAAAAAAGTCTCGGACTGATTGTTATTTAAGCCTTAGTCAATAATTTAAACTTGAAAAAACAATTATACGGTTATTCAAACACTGAAAAATATAAAACAAAAATAGTGCTTAAGTTTGAATAGATATAATACAAATCAAAATATTACTTTTATTTCTGAGTGATATAATAAAAGTAAATAAATAAGTAAATGTTATAAATAACTTTCATAATAAAAATCACAAAATAAACATTTACTGCGAAATTGAGTAGATGGGGGCATAACCAATGTTTTGCTGCGCTTAAAATATATCTAAGACTTTTCTTTCACAATGATTTTTTTTTAAATTCAAAATCACAATAATGACTAACGGTCATGTTCGGTTCCCATTTTTACTATTTCTAGACGGAAATATTTAAGCTTTTTTTTAAACGTAAATGATTTAAAAACATGAGAAAATTACAGGTCTGTTTAATAGAAGTATTAAATTTCATTTTTCATTCATTTTTCATTTTTATTTCATTCCATTTATTGAACAGTCTTGTAATTTAAAGCCTTTTTGGCCAATATTAAGCAAATTGCAAAGTGCATAAAATGTATACCACTAGAATTAGAAGATCGTGCTGTAAGATGGCAAAGTTTGGGGATAAACAATTGCTTTCTACGAACGGAATGACAAAATTTAAAAGTTTCATGTATGAAACGCGGACATTGGTTAGAATATATTTTGTAAAAACATAACAACAATCGTACATCGATAAATGAAGGAAATGAACATCCCAGAAATTTAATCAGAAAAGGTGTTATATGTACACGTCTCTTGAGGGAAAAGATGTAGCGGACAGCTCTGTTCAAAGATAATTGAAGGAGTTTCATATATTTGTACCAGCAGCAGAGTATACCTCTCAGAAGAACATAATATTTGGCATAACTAGAGCATGAACCAGTTGCTTTTTCAGATACAGCGGGAGCGACAAATTAGTTGTGTATAATTGCTTCAATGTATAGGTAACACTGAAAACAACGTGATTAATGTGCTTTTCAAAGCGCAGCTTATCATCTAATAAGACTCCCAAACATTTCATGCACAACTGTTATGCACAAACTGTAAATTATAACCATTATAAACTACTCGCAAATCCCCTTCAGATTGGTTTGAATAAAGCATAGCTTTGGACTTAAAAGAATTGACACAAAGTCTGTCGACATCCAATTACGTCCTATTAATCCCACAATTAATTTTCTTCTGAAGAACGTCTAGAAACTGGCAAACTCCCCTTTTTTCCTTTCATTATAATACTTGGACCTTATACACGAAATATAATGACAACTAAATAACAACCTCTGGATTGGTTGCAGAACTGGATCCTTTTGAGGTAGTTTTCGAAAAAGCACGGCTCAATGACACCCCAGACCTGCGCACCAAACAGCCACTTTTTCCAGATGCAATGCCTTTTCCACAATCACTTCTGTGTTCCCCGAGCCCCATATGCGACAATTTTGCTTGCTGACGAAACCAGCGAGTGAGAAATGAGCTGTATAGCTGAAGAAAATTTTGTTCGATTGAAAGCCAAAGTTTGAAATACCTCTTTTGGAGTAAGTTTTAATTATTTTTACGCGTTCTTCGGTCGTTAAACGATCCATAATCGTAAATAGTAAACATTTCGCTAAATAAATAACACTTCAGATGACAGGTATTTAACAACTGTTTGTATATATATGTTTGAATTTGGCATTTGTCTACTCTTTTTATTATATAAATAAATAAATCGAATATTTATACCCAGTGTTTGCGAAATTACCTGGCAGTTCCACCAAAAAACATTTTTATCGACAACTGACCATCAGGAACAGGTTGCTAAAGCATAGAAGTTGCTACTGATTCGAATGCAACTGTACTTGCGAACCAATTTTCATTGTGTTAATTATTTTGTTTTTTGACTATACAGTCGGTTTCTCTCTCCATCCGGGATGCACACATGTTTTATTTGTCCCAAGAGTAAGTAATAAAAAAGCTTAGAATTGCATTTCATATTCACACTCGTGAATACATTTGCTTATGAGTAGAATAGATTCATTTGCCCTTGCCTAGCATGTAGTTTTTGTATTTATTAAATTGTCTAATTTTTTGATGATCGTTCTAGAACGTGATGATAGCTAAGAGTAGATGTAACATTAAGAGTTACCAAGCGTTGTTTACGATGTCATTGTTTTAACCTTTAACTTATCTAAGTAAAATACATAGCACGTGATATTGAAATTATTTTTGTTTGTTTGATAGAAACTAAGTGCAACACAAAACAATCATATATATTACGTCATAACATTTGGTAAAGTAAGATAAAACACACATAAAGCTATTATTTCGATGAAACTTTCATTTCATTATAATGCTTGGACCTTGCCATTATGCACAAAAAACAATATCATATAAATGCCCATCTCTGGATTGGTCGCAGCAGTGGATTCTTTTAAGGTAATTTTCGAAAAAATACGACCCAATGACACCTCTAGATCATAATGGACACCAAATAGTAATTTTTTCCGTATACAGTGGTTTTTCCACAATCACTTTTGAAATGTGAGAAATGTGGTTAATCACTGAAGAAAATGTTGTTCGATTGAAAGTCCACGTTTGAATCACCACTTTTGTAGCAAGTTTTAACTATTTTAAGGCGTTCTTCCGTTGTTAAACGATCCATATTAGTAAATGGCAAATCTTTCATTAAATAAATAACACTTCAGGTGACAGGTATTTAACAGCTGACTGCTATGCCAAACCGGCCGTTTTGGAACCACTGAATGGATAACTCTATATTACCGACTTTGGCACATTGGTTAGAACACGCTAGTTTGTATGATAGTGGGCTCGGACCCTGTCACATTTTTACTATGTTAAGTAATCGCATGCCTAGCGTTAGGAGAAACTGATATTAACTTGGTGCCACCTTTCAGCGTTTGAAAAGACTGCAGTAACAGCGAACACAAGTAACATACATATATGTACGTTTTTTTTAAGACCAGTTGTATTTTCTGCAGTTTTCCTCATAATCATTTCATTGAAGTGGTCTCTCTGTACAAATCTTTTTTCTAAAATGTGTAATCATCGGACTGTCGAAATCAGCTTTATAATTAACGAAAAGATGATATGTGTATTTCTATTTTTCTTGGGTTTTATTCAGAATATATCTTAGAGCCAGTTGCGGATTTAGCAGATCTAAAACTGCATTGATAACGTGGTCCAATGATAAGTGCGAGAGAATACGCATTTGCCTTTCGTTTCATCATGTTTGGTGCTGATTGCAAATGTAGTAGTTGCTCCCATAATGTAATCAAATGAAGAAAAATCGAATAATATTAGAATTATTTTGTACATACTTGGAAGCGTTATTCGTATGATTCGTAAACAATTTGTAAATTAAATAAATAAATTAGGCGCTTATGATTCGTAAGAAATCTATGAATTAATTCGATTAAAAAGCTTGCAAAGTCTAGCTAATTTGTCATAATTTTTTGCATTTTATTCCTTTATCATTAGAACATTAGTTGAGTTCTGGGGATCAAAATCTATACCGAATCTACGGCATATTCTGCGATGTCGACGTTGCTCTTGCCTTTCTACTCGTTTTTAACCTGAAATGCAAATAGAAATTCATGGTGGTTAAGTTTCCATATGAAAACACAATAAAACATATTTTAATTCGATAATCCGGAACGGAATTGTTTTATTCTAGTTTTTTTATTTGAATCGGAGCTAAGACCTTTCATTTCCTATCATGAAAAAAACTGAAAGCAAATTGCGAAAGTTAAAACAATGATTCCATGGACTTTTTTTCTATTTTTTCAAAATTTTAGATACCGGTCTACCAGACATTTGCACTGTTGTTTAATTTTTTTTTCTGTTTGTTTATTTTTTTCAATTGAAATTTTACGGAACATATTCAAAAATCTTTATAGTTTCACTTCGGGTTTATGAATCGACATAAAATTTATTTGTAGTGTCGTTTTAACGTATGCATCAGAAACAAAATGTCATTTTAAATCGACTGTCGGAATCAGAATCGAAATTTTGTATAGCTGTGATTTGGATACTAAAAATTGAAACAAATCGGAAGCACTTTTCCAATATGATTTCGTTTCGTAACGACCTTTAATAATGAACCATTTCAGTTTAACACCGTTATCCATTTAACGGTTTCAAAACCACCAGTATGGCAAGGTTGTCAGCTGCTAAATACCTGCCATCTGAAATATTATTTATAAAGTAAAAGGTTTGTTATTTTCGAAGAAGAATCGTTTAACAACCAAAGAACGCGTAAAAGTTGTTAATATAATAAAGTATACGTTATACGTCCAAATGTAGTATATAACGTAGACACATTTCGGGGTGATTATGGTCGTCATAATCTGTGCAGAGACTGGAAGTTTGACAGATGCGGTCAGACCTATACATCATCGCAATGTACACACCACCAGAGCCTATGACACCCGACTTTGTTTGGCCTGCAATTGAAGATTATAAACTGGACGGTATGGTCTTTTAACACAAGACGGTGTCACGAGCCATACAACACAACCGATTTTGGCTTCATTACATGACAAGTTTCTAGAAAGCGCAATTACACGTTTTGGCGACGTCAACGGGCTGCCAAGATCATTAAATTTGACGCCGTTATACTTTTTTTTTGTGGGTCAGGCTACGTCAAAGATCGTGTTTATGCAGATAATTTCCAAGCGTTGGAGCATTTGAAAACTAACATTCGTCAAGTTGTCGCTGAGATACCGGCCAAAATGTACGAAAAAGTGATCGAAAACCACTTTAAATGCATCAATTGTTGAAACCAATCCAGATGCGGTCATTTAAATGACATTGTATTTCGTAGATAATGTCAAGGCCCAAGCATTATAATGAAACAAAATTTTCGTCGGAATCATAGCTTTATGTGTGTTTTATTTAACTTTACCTTTGATATTGAAAGATGGATAAACAGGGTATCTATGTTATTGTCACTTGTAGGATCTCGAATCTTTCGGAAACAAAATAATGAAGCACGTAGAAATTAGAAGCACCACTGGAAACATTCATTCTGTAAGTTGATATGGATGGATATTTGAACGGCACTGCTGACCGCACAAATTATTATATGTAGATATGAATTGTTCGGAACTATCTATGTCAACGAACCTCTTTGCTTAAAAACGAATACCTTTATCTTTAAGTAAAAATTATAATACTTTATTACTTTTAAATAATACTTTATTTATTCATATATTAATATTTTCGTAACGATTAAGTAATCCACATGTCATCAAGATCCCGTAACTGAGGATTTGCTCGAAAAAACCGTCCATTGCAGTTTTATGGAAATACTTATTTTCTGTTGCATTTTTATTTAGTCATCCCTAATGGTGTAATAAAGCCAAAAAAGATCAATTGTAGAACGTCACAAATCTCATTTTCTGCGCAAAATTAAAAATAAATATGTAGAATATAAGTATTATTTGTTTGACGTCACTATTAACAGTGAACTTTATAAATTGGATCCTCAACCAATTGCAAATATATAAATATATGTATATTATATAAATATATAATATGAATAGTTAAAATAGCCTACTAAAGTGGGTTCATGTTAAACATAGTGAGTAAGCATATCTATCATATTTCTGTTTTAACAAATATGTAAATACAGAAAAAGATGCAGTAAAACGTTTCTACAAATTATAATTATAATTTATATAACTGGCAAATTATATAATATTATGTAATATGTTTTGTAAAAATTATTAGCAAATTTTCATCACCTGCAAAATTTGTAATTTTATTGGTGGAATCTATTTGAGATGAATAAGCAACTCTATTGGGGGTTAGGTTAAATAAAATCATTTGTTAAATTCAAGTAGTGACAATCACAATTAACTCTACACGTTTACTTAATTGTACACTATAGCCGCTTCCATTTAGGTTAATTTAATTTGTAACACAATAACCGGTTTCGCAATAGAAACCACATCAAAACTTACAGAATTTTTTCTTTAGACTTCACAATATCGCTAAATGCAACTTCAGATAAACGGCTCACATTTGGCCTGTAGGTTGTACGATTTTTTCACATTCTTCTTTCTTATCATATTCTTAACGAACAGAAAATACACACCTGCTGTTGTGTTACTTCCGTTTTCATTGCTTTGTGACAGTTACAGTGATGGATATAAAAATAGAACTATTGAAATATATTAGTGTTTACATATGGGCTGCATTTAGTTGTTTAATTGAAAATTAAACCGATTACCATTTCTTGAGAATTTCCGTTTATCGGCAAATGCGATTAATCATCTAGCAAAAATTCATGGCAAAGTATTCAAGTTAACGATCAATAACGAAGTGATTTAAATCATGATATTAACATCATCTTGTAATTGGAAGAAATAGCTTTATTTATAGTTTCTAGTCCATTCTTTCGTATCAACGCTTTGGACCAATAAAAGTTCGTTGATGGAGTTGCATCTTTTCTAAGCGCTTCGTGGAAGTAAATATAAATAATTTCTCTGAATGAAAAAAAAAATTGTTTGTCAAAAATCTATTGATTACACATTTCAGGAGCAATGAATGACGCGAATTTGGGGGTATTTAAACTTATTTTTGCTGGAAAGCCAATTTGAAAAATCGGATGAAGTTTCAAGGAATGTTTTAATCCTCCCAGCTTACTGTACGTAGAGTCTATTTTTCAATGTGCTGTCGAAAGATTTACATTGGCAATACATTAGGAAAGATTCTTTTAATCTTATCAAGTTATTGTACGTAGCGTAAATTTTTTACTGTGCCGTCTAAGGATATACGAGTACATTGGCAATACGTTATCCCGTAAGACTGTACGCTATCATCTTTGCCTGTCGTGCAATTCCGTGCTATAGACGTGAAACCGTTTTTTATTGTATTTTTATTTCTTGAAAAACACTCGCCCATCAGGTTAAAAAAAGAATTTGGAAGTGCTGCTGCACTGAGACAATTTAAGAAACTGACTTTCCAGCAGAAAAAATCTTAAGGGCAATATATGTGATAAAGTACTTCAATTATGTGGACGTATTGATAGCATTTTTGCTTTTAAATCGTGACGCATATGGCTTGAAAATAGTACAGGCCTTGTTTATTGCGGTTTACCTCATATTTATCTCCAAAAGTATATTGAAGAGACCGCTCTATAGGAATTTTCGTTTGGTATAAAAAAGCATATCTTTATTGAAGGCTTTGTGTCAATCAGAGTCATCCTACAAAGGCATACAAACTACATAGTAATATCAATTTCAGATATGGCTTTACACAATTTTTGCAATATGGGGCTGTCGAAGTCAAATTTATAATTTGGATTTTTTCAGAATTTGTCGTAGATTTACCAGGTCTAAAATTGCACTAATAAGGTATAATGATAGGCTATTGAGGCTACGCATTTCACATATTGCACTCTAAAGAACATTATAAGTGATAAGTTAAAGGCTGATATCTATAAAGATGACATCGTCTTTACATCGTCTTTTTTGAGCACAATACATTTAAATTCAAATCATGGGGATGTATTCATTAATTTAGATCGTGACTAGGATGTAACCCGATTTACTACCTTGGTTCTCTATCCCACGAATGAGAACGAGACATGAGAGGGCTTCTCAAATTCAGTGAGCTTACGCACATTCTGTTTTTAAACCCACTAAACCATACCTACAATTTAACGATGATTTCGGAAGCCACAGTTCGAGAATCATTTATTAGACTTGCCAATTACTCGACTACTCGCAGTGTTCGCATTCGTATTGAATGCGTTCTTGCGCTTCATTTGATTTTAACTCGTGAACCAATTGCGTCTTATATGGGAAGGGATGTAACATATGTAAAATTCGTTGCAAAGACCACCTAGACATCTCTAACTGCTGAGAACGTCGCCTGGTGGAAGTTTCGGGGTTTTCCTCAAAACTTGCTTGCACTCAAGCAATGGTCACTTCATTTCGAACTGCACGAGGTCTTCCAGACACAGACAGCCCCTTGTTGCCCAAAACGCTGAACCAATCGGTAAATTGTTGGAGCGCTAAGAGCATTTCGAACTTTAAAGAAATTTTGATATGTTCTGAATAATCGAATGCTGAATTTCAAAGTAAAATTGAACAACTTTGGTTCTTTGTTCTGCGCTGAGCCTTTCCATCATAAATTTCCCAAGTATTATTTAGTTAATTCTGTAAAGAGACGAAAAAAAGACAAACAAAATCTGTTTTCACTGATCAAATTTTAACGCTACTTATGCGCCACCCTATAGAAATATTCCCCCCATATTCGTGCGCCCCTCTATGTATCTTCGGCCAGATTTCTGGCAGTATACTTACAGGAAGAAGGAGCCGTGAACCATAATATTTACTTTTTACTTTTTGGTAGTATTTTCCGGCCTTAAATTTGTCCATGTACAATTCCATGTCTATTCCTTCACTCTCCCATTCTTTTGACAATCCACCTCTTCAGTTTACAAAAACGATCTATCCTTGCTCTCTTTATAGTGTTCCCGGTTTGCGTTGCAAAGAGATTTTGGATTTAGATTTTGTTGAGCTTAGCTAAAGTACAGCCTTAGCTGCAATCAGTCTGGTGCTTACCTTAACTGCAAATAGATGGTGATTTGAGTCTATGTTAACACAAGGTATCAGGCATTTCCATTTCCACTAAAAGCATGCTTTCCACCTTGTATTACTACCTGATCAACCTAATTTCCCATGTTATGATGAGGAGATAACACAGTTGCCTTGTGGATATCGTTATGCAAGATTCTGTTTCCACTTACTTACAGCTGAAAGAACCAGTCAGAAATTATTTTCTATGTCGTTCAGTGTAGACTGAATTTTCCGATTGTTGGTTTAAGAATATCATCGCTTTCTATTTTGGCATTAAAATTTCCCAGCACAGTTTTAGAATTCTGGCATGGATATTGATGGTATACTTTTTCTAGGCACTCATAAAATGTGTCTTTGGTATTCACTTTTTTTTGTCCTCGGTCAGAGCGTGGGCCCAAATCAGCGTGTCAAATAAATATTTTCGCCTTTCGCGGCTGAATGCATGGGGATACAGATTTACAGATTTACAAATCTAACCCGTAAGGCAAGGTGTTTAAGTTTCCTACCCACTAGAAATCCACAACCGATTTCATGCCTTTCTGCATGGCAGCCGTAGTAGCATGGCACAAACTGTGCTTCGAGGGTATCCAGCTCCATTATTGTTATCGGACAATTGGATACAGGCATATTCTTCACAAAGGTTCATCTATTTTAAGCCATAATGCTTATAATGTTTGCGTTCTATAGGTACATTATCATTGTTTATTTCTGTCATGTTTTCATATTTATATTTTATTTAAGCTGGGCGGCTTGTTATCCCATCACATTCGATCATAGCGTTATGGTAGTCTAATCCTGTTTTTAGAATTTGCTTATAAGGTATATCGGGTGGTTCGGAAAGTTCATTCGGCCTTTAAAAGAAATGTATTGCCAAATGTATATACAAAAAATAATTATTTTAATCTATTATATAATCTCTTCCCTGTTTAATAACTTCTTCCCACCTCTCTGGGAGCTTTTTAATTCCTCTCTCATAAAACTCGCGTGGTTTTTCTGAAAAAAAAAAACGTTTCTCGTCGTTATAGAAATTCAAATCCTTTAAGTGGTTGCTCAGACTGTGAAATAGTTGATAGTCGGACTGGTCGAGGTCTGGGGAGTACAGTGGGTGAAGTAAAACTTCCCACCCAAGCTCTGACAGTTTCTGACGGGTCCGCAAAGCAGTGTGAGGCCTCGGTGAGGCAGTGTGAGTTACCTACATCTCGAGGTTGCTCACAAATCCGAGATCTTTTATGAACCCGTGAACGGTTGAGACTGATTTTTTGATTATTTCAGCTATTTCCTTAACAGTTGCACGGGGATTAACAATAATTAAATCTCTCACCTCCTCGGAAACAATTTCTTTTGGTCATCCTGATCTGGGAGCGTCCGTTACGGAGAAGTCGCCTGTAGAAAATCTTAAACCATTTCTGGCAAGTTCTTTCATTTGGTCGGTTTTCTTCATAAACAGACTTTATTTTTCGGCTGCCTTCTGCAGCCGTTTTCCCTTTTCGAAAATAATACAGCACAATATGCCTAAAATGCTCTTTTTCGCTCATTTTCCCACATTTTAAAACTTTTTTTAAAACGTTATAATCACTCACGACTAGAAAGACAACAAAAGCAAACAATAGTAAACAGCTTAGAGACGAGGTGGGAAGAAGTTATGATAATGTTTGAAGGAAATCTACGTTATGAGAAGTGACGTATGGTGAACTAACGAATTAACCGAAAGAACTTTCCGAACAACCCAATATTAGTACATACTTGTACATATGATTTTATTGGGGCATGGATAAACTTTGCTAAAAACAGACAATTTTTGTCCATGCATGAAGTCTCCAAACATATTGGCTTTCGAAGCTTGAATTTATCGCTTTTACACATCATAATTTTTATCGTCATATTATTTTATTTCCAACTGATACATCAAATCAGTTTCTTAAAAAAGCTAGATCTTACGGAAGAACATTTGCACATACCGTTTGTTGAGAATAATAATAATTAAATACTCGTAACCTCGTATTCACTACTACTGCTATTTCTCATTTATGCATTCACAATGAACTTCATTAAACCAGTTGCTTACATAATATCAGAGAGATTATTAAATGCTGCAAACGTCAAAAATAAAATGTTAAAGATTCCGTTATCCAACAAAAAAAAAAATTATACAAAGCCAAGTATCAGTTTAAGGCAAAACGTACATCGAAATAAAAAGTGTAGTATCAAAGCACAATTTTAACAAGTTATTTAAGTAATGGTCCACTAAAATAAAGTTGAATACCACTTTGCATTAAGCAAAAAAGCCCGTGAAAGACCACGAAAAATTATCCGCCACGTTCCCGAGTTTAATACGAATTATTTACAGAAAGTTGAATTAAAGTTAATTGAAAATATCTCCGAAATTTTGAGGGGAATTTCCTCAGGAGTTTAAAACTTACGCGGCAGTCATAGGATTGGATAAGAAGGCAGAACTATATGATTAAACACTTTAGGATGTTTATCCAGCTTGACACTCTAAATTATTTGAGTAATTAATTTGTGCTTCTAAGACGCACATCTAAAAATTACGTATGGCCGAAAAGAGTATTTATAGAAAAAACATCCCTTGAAGTCATAATTTTGTATAATTGTTTTATCTGCCCCCACGTGAGTGTTAAATAAAAATTTTGAATTTGTTAAATATGAGTGTGTTCAAAAAAAAAGATGAATTTTAAAATTTCGCGGGCTATGTACATTCGACTTTCGACTATTTTTTTTATGTTGGTACACTCGTCTCAAAGATATGTTGAAGGTTTTATCCATATAGCATGTTTAGTTTGTTTGTGAGAGGCATAAATAAGACAAGTGTTTTGCGTGTTCGGCGATTTTCTGCCATCAAAAAAAAAATGGATCAAAGAAGTTGCATCAAATTTTGCGTAAAAAATGGAATTAAGTGCTCAAAAACACTTGAAATATTGATAGTGGCATACGGTGAGAGTACTCTGAGTCCAAAAAATGTTTACAAGAAGGTCGAGAAGATGTGAATGACGACGATTGCTCTGTACGCCCCAGCACATCAACAACCGGTGAAAATGTTGAGAAAGTGAAGAAAATTGTTATGGAGAATCGTCGAATCACAATTAGAGAAGTTGCTGAGGATGTCGGCTGAGGTTTTCTCATGCCATGCAATCTTTTCAGAAATTTGTTCATTCCAAAATTTCTGAATTTTGACCAAAAACAACGTCGCATGAGCATCGCTCAGGAATTGTTGAATGACGTCAACGATGATCCAGATTTGCTTAAAAGTGACATCGAAACCAAAGCCCAATCGTGCCAATGGAAGAGTCCAGGGGAGCCAAGACCAAAAAAAGCACGCCAGGTTCGATCTAATGTCAAGGTTTTGCTCACTGTTTTCTTCGATTACCATGGTTTAGTGCATCAGGAGCTCTTACCACAGGGTCGTATGGTAAATAAGGAGTATTACCGTGGAGTTATGAGCCGTTTGCGTGAAGCAATACGAAAAAAACGCCCGAAATTGTGCTAAAAAAAATGAATGGCTTTTGCATCATGATGATACACCTGCTCACTCATCTTTGCTTGTGAAAGATTATTTGGCCAAAAACAACACCGTTATCATGACTCAGCCACCGTATTCACCAGATTTGGCCCCCTGCGAGCTTTTCTGTTTTCAAGATTAAAGAGACCTGTGAAAGGATGGCGTTTTGAGACGATTGAGGAGATTAAAAGCGAATCGCTGAGAGAGCTCAAGGACATACCAGAAAGTGCATATCAGCTGCTGCTTCGAGGATTGGCACATGTGTATTGTATCTGAATTGAACTACTTTGAAGGAGATAGAATAGAATTTGAAGAATAAATAAACATTTTTTGAGAAAAATGTAAATTCACCTTATTTAATACTTAATACAGAACTATTTTTTTTCATACAGAAATTACTGAGACAAAAATTCAATTAATATAACCAATTTCATTAAATATTCGCATGAAAAAATATGGAATCATCAGTTTGATTCTAAGGTTTTTCCCTCTTTTGCCAATTTTAAATAACATTTTTTCAAATTTATGCTTCTTATCCTGATAATGAAAATAAACAAATTTGTGGTCCAAAACCATACAACAATTTTTTGACATTTGTGGTAATTGCATTCAATCAAGAAACCCGGAGAATATAAAAAAACATAATAGTTTTTAAAACAACACACTATTGAACTACGTAAAAATACAATAAGTTAAATGATAAAACTACCACCATATATTTTTTATAGATAACCAAATAAAATACACTGCTGAAAAAATATTTATTTTGCGTGCTTATTATTTTACAAATTATCGCGTTCAGGTTTGTTACTACGCGAGTGCTTTCTTAACATTTAAATGTGTTTATAGTTTTAATTTTATTTAATTAATTTGTATTACGCCCTATGTAGGGGTAGGCACTCGAAGAGTTACCAGCTTCACGCTGCTGTAGCAACCAACCATATGGCTAATGATAGCGCGCTCATTTTTTGACAAGTGTTAGTCTATTATGTTGTTTATAAGCCTATGGAAGCATATCGCTTTATGTCGCAGTTAGAAAAGTTATCGAAATGAAATTCGAACGCAACAGTTCATTATTAATACACTACGATATTTACGCGTAAACAAAATGTTTCGGTATAGGACCATTACACGTTACAATGAGATTGGTACTATCATCCAAAAACAGTATTGGTTCGATAAACAAAAACCAAAATTCGAAGTTTCCACGTCAAAGCGCAGTTCAATTAGCGAAAAATTGGCAGATCGTCTAGAAAATGTGAAGCTGTTAAGATACTTGCACGCTGGTGCCGAGCTTGAAAATTCTCTTCTTTTGTGATTAAACAATTTTTACGATGCAGCATTTTAACGAAAAGCAAAAAAACCCAGAACTGTCTTTTGCAAATCAAAAGACAATGTGCACCTGCAACAGAGATGGTTTGGGCCGCGTTAACTGCCACCTCCAGTGGCCACCTCCAGTCACCACTCGTTTTTGCTGTACAGGGCGCTATTTGATATGTTTAGACGATATTCTGAAGTTTTTAAATAAAAAAAATCAAAATTGAAAAAATCACAGCATTTTTAATTGGCGACATTTCGCGTATTCTTTTTTACCACCGACTATTTATGGAAATTTTCCCGAAGCATTAATCAAACCAGGTGACGACTCCATTACATTATTTGAAACCAGTTGTAATTTAATTACTCAATGGTAATAGTTTTAGAATAATTACCAATGATTTCATTTCATTTATTGAACAGTCTTGTAATTTAAAGCTTTTTGGCTAATACAGGGTGGCGCAATAGAACGTGCATATTTAAAAAATTGATTAAAAAATAAATACAAAAGGTATGGTTAAAATAAATCTAAGGCATTGTAGAGTTTATTTTTTAAAAATAACATCATCTAAATGGTGACCCTTTCTACGACGGCACTCCTCTAACCGCAAACGAAAATTATTGAAAACGTTCTTTAGTAATACTGGTGTAATGGCTGCCATTTCACCACGGATGTTCTCCTTGAGCTGAACGATGTTTCTTGGATTATTACTGTAGACTTTGTGTTTGAGGTATCCCCACAAAAAAAAAGTCAAGAGGCGTCAAGTCTGGACTACGTGGGGGCCATTGGATATCACCTCTTTTCGAAATCAGTCTGCCATGGAACATCTGCTTCACCACCGCCATGGAGTCATTTGATGTGTGACAGGTAGCTCCATCTTGTTGGAACCAAGTTCTGGAATTCACTATTCTTGAACTTTCAATTTCTGGAGCCAAAAATCCGTCCAACATCTCAACATAGCGTTCCGTATTAACCGTGACGTTTTGGCCCCGCGCATTTTCGAAGAAAAAAGGACCAATTATTCCTCTACCAGAGATTGCTGTCCATTCTGCCACTTTAGGACCATGCAATGGTTTCTGGTTTTTGATTTTGGGATTTTCACTGTTCCAGTAACGACAATTTTGACGGTTTACGAACCCATTCATAAGGAAATGAGCATCGTCAGAGAAAAGGATATTGTCAAAATTGAAAAATCGATTAATCATTTCATTAGCAAATGCGAGCCTTGCTATGAAGTCACACTCTTTCATTTCTTGTGTTAATTGCAGCTTATATGGATGCAGTTTAAGATCCAATGTTAAAATTCGTTGCAAACTTCGTCGCGATAATTGCAAGACAGCCGATCTCTTGCGAGCCGACATTTGTGGATTTCCTCGTACTGACTCCATAACTCTCTCAACATTGTCTTCGGTCGTAGATGTTCTTGGGCGACCATTTGCTTGTGGTTTAAATGTTGAACCGGTCTCTTCAAAACGCTTTACCCATATTTTAATTAAATTAGCACCCGGACCTTCACTAATTCGCCGTAGTCAATATTCAGTACAATATAGTCGCCCAGTAGCAATATATGAACGAGAGTTCTCGTAAAATGCGCGCACGCAAAATGCGCGACGCTTTTCGTCGAAGTGATTCATACCGACTAAAACTCCATGAGCCCGCCAACCTAACGATGTAGGCGCCCCCCGCCCGCGCCTTTTCTACCCCGCAGAAAAAGATAATGCAATATGTACGTTCTATTGCGCCACTCTGTACATTAAACAATTTGCCCCGCATTTGCAACATATTGAATGATTACTTACCTGAAGCAAAAGTGGAAACCGGTTTCACCATCGAAGCGTAATAAAACAGATATTTTTATTCGAGAACCTGAAACAAATTCCGGCGACAAGCTGTGAAAAGTAGATATGGTTTAAATAATTAATTTTTTTAATTTACGATACCAGGCTCTTCGAAATTTTCACAACTGTTGTCTTTTTTTTTTTAAATCAAAAAATATCAAATGAAATACACACAAAACATTTCATAAACTGAATCAGAATTAACATTGTTTCCCTTCGGGTGTATGAATCAAAGTCATAATGCTTGTAATTTCGTTTTGGATATATGAAACATAAACAAAATTCAATAAAATCTGATTCGGGTGTTGGAATTTTGTATATTTTTTATTTTATATTCCAGAAACTGAAACAAATCAAAACTTTTTTTTGGATTTGATTTCGTTTCCGCAACTGTTCCTATTAATTTCTTTACTTTATAAACATTTTTTTCGCTATGCATTCATTTAACACACAATTTAAAGTCCTATTGGCGGTAAACAAATATTTTTTCACAAATTCAACGACCGGTGGGGGTCCAAATATAGCCTTGCTAAAAAAGACATACCCATAATTAGCACTTCAGTAGGCAGAGGATGTTTTCGACACACCCTAATACATGCGTATATGTATGTGTGATATCTTTTTTTGTCATGCTATTAGTCGTTCCGTTGTCGATATTTTTTCCTACTCTAAAGCACCTGAATGTGTTGTTACACAACTGATTATCTGACTACCAATTTGTCACGTTTTCTACATTAGTCCGAACAATGGAAGGATGCTAAATTACATATTTAAAAGCAAAGTTTAAGTATTTTTTTTTTATATTTCATATTATGTCATTTGTGACATTATCAAATATGTTACCATACACACACACACACACCACCAAGTATGATAGCTATGTGTGCGAATGTACTCGTATATGTATATTTAGTCATCCTTTGTTGGACACATGATTTCAAATGCTGTCTGCCACATGTTTGAGGTTGGGGGCGGAAAAAAATGCAGGTATATTTTTAATATTCGAATAAATTAATAGCGAAGATAAGTGCAAATCGCTTTATAAACGAAAATATATATTTTGAATTTGTTGGTGTATTCGATTTTTGAGAATATATGTATAAATAATTACTACCATGTAAGAAATATTTTTTTACGTATTTGAGAAATGGTCTCAGTTGTTGTTTTTTATTTTTGTAATGTAACGAAAAGTTTTAAAACAAGCAGCGGTATTTGGGAATATATAACACTAAATATATACTTGCCTATAATTTTTTTTTACCCATTTGATAAAGTCAATTTTACCTATTTTCTTTATGTTTTTTGCTGTTTGGTTTTTAACAATTGGAAGTTGTTTCGTCTCTATACTAAGAACACAAATGGCTATTAAAAGAATTAGTCTTCCGCCTCAGCTCAATGTAGTGTGTTGCCCATGCTGCATGCATCCTAATAATACTGAGGATGTGAGATTAATTGATTAATCAGCCAACGCGATTAATCAAAATCCCTATTAATCAATTAATTGATTAATCACATCTATGATTAGTTGCTTAGTGGTAATATTCATAATTCAAAATTCATGATTAATTACTTAATTGAAAACTGAAATAATCAAAACGTGAATAACTTAATATACATATCGCACCTGTTCATCAGAAGTAACACAACTCAAAAAATTCTATTTTCCAATTTTTTTGAAGGAAACAGTGTATGATTACCATATCTAACCACTGTAAAATTTTTGATAATCTATTTGTAATATTTCATGAGAGAAATGCCGTTATGTCTTTCTTTGCGTCCTCATATTGTTTGTTTTGATTCAATTAAAGAATTGTAATTCTAGTTGCATTGAAGTGTTCAAGGGTTACGGTACTCAAATGAATCAGCGAAAGTGTATTAATTCGAGTTGTGATTGTTTTCATGTTAAAAATCTGTCTATCGATGGTTGTTGCTTTTGGTTTGTGGTACTTTAACTTGAAATAATATTGAAATGTAGATCAAAAAATTTCATGAAAGCTGTATTAAATCAAAAATCCGTAATAATTTCGCAAAAAGGAAGAAGAGAAATAAATTTTGTTATTTTATTGAAATATTATTGAGTTTCCTTTACAACGGTATATTTTTTTATAACAATAATTCATTCCATTATATTGGCGGAATTAGTTTTTTGCCTCTACTGAAAACTTGTAAATTTTGAGTTGTGTTACTTTTGATAAATAGGTGCGATATATTATATATCACATTTTGTATTGCTACATTTTTTGGCACATTGAAAAGAAGAAAAAGAAAGATATATCCAAAGAACAGAGATATATCTTTCTTACAAAATATTTCAATTTTTAATAAATTATTCAAATTTGAATAATCAAAATTCAAATTATTTAATTAATCATGTATATAAATAATCACAACTTTCGATTAATGGGTTAACTAATTAATTAACCGACTATATATATAGAGGTTATTCATTTTTTGTATTCAAGTAAAGCTAAATAAAACACACACAAAAAGGAATGATTTCGATGAAACTTTATTATGCATGACCACTTCTAAATTGGTTGCATCAGTGGATCTTTATGAAGTAGTTTTTGGCATAATATGGTTCAAAAAGATATCCAGAGCATAATGCGCACCAAACAGTCACTTTTTACGTATGCAATGGCTTTTCCACAATCAGTTCTAGGTTCTCCGAGCCCCATATGCGACAATATTGCTTATTGACGCAACCACCCAGTGAGAAATGAGCTTCATCGCTGAAGAAAACTTTGTTCGATTAAAAGCCCACATTTGAATCACCACTTTTTTAGTAAGTTTTAACTATTTGTACGCGTTCTTCGATTATTAGACGATGCATATTCGTAAATGCAAACCTTCACTAAATATATAAGTATTATAAGTAATGAATCTTTTCAGGATGTTATGGAAAATGTAATACGTATATTTTATCGACCAAGAAGGCTTTTGTATTACATAATGAATTACAAATAAATAAATAACACTTCAGATGACAGGTATTTAATAGCTGATAGCTGGATAACCTTATATATAATTTGTATGGGAGGTATCAGAAAGGGCTTAGTTGGTCGGTCGATCTTTTTAGATGCATTATAAAAAAAAGTACAATTTAGGGGAAAAATTGCATTTTAGAAATTCAGTCAATTTGTATGGGAGGTACCAAAAGAGAAGTTTAGTAAAGGTTTGTGACCGATATCGTGTCCACCACCCAACTAGTCAGCCAGACGGGCGGAAATCGTTCAATCGACTAAAGAAGTAATGGAAATTTGATCAAAAAGTACTGATATATACCTCCAATCCTTTGGATGAAAGTGTAAATATTAACTATTTCAGTGGGCCTTAGTCCACAGTTCTTTCTGTATTCCATTAAAGCATAACTGGAAATTTGCTTAATTAGTTCAAAGTCATCATTTTTAGCAAAAAGGTAATACTATGATTCATATTGCTTTTTGAAGGAAGAGATACATTATTGGCCCTCTCGCCCCAATTTTTTTTTCCTACAGCACGAATTTCGAAATATCCCATTTTACCGCCGCCTGCGACGTATAATAAAAGAGATCTTTAATTTTGGGCCAATTTAAATTGGATATTGCAATTGACACTTTCTTTTTGTCCCCAGTATGCACAAATTAGCCGTAACGGATATTTGGATAGATTTTTTTAGGATAAGCTTGGACCAGTACCCAGCTAAGTTTTTGATTACGTGAACAATCGTACTCATGTGCTTGTTAGACATCGGTGCTTTTCTTTCTTCCCTTCTCCCCAAAAAGGGTGATCACAAGTTTGGCTGTTTAAACACTATATCAAGTTGTAACCATTTTCATTATTACTTGACGATATATGTATATAGGGTGATTTTTTAAGATTTAAGTTTTTCAGGTTGGCAGCACTGGTTGGCAATGGCGTCCAAACGTCATCTGTCAAGGTGAAAAGTGTACAGTATACTCTGCCATTTCATCATGGAAAGACTAACAAACGAGGAACGATTGCAAATCGTTGAAATTTATTATCAAAATTCGTGCTCTGTGACGAAAGTGCATTGTTTGATACGAACATTTTATGGTCGTCAGAATCGACCTGCTGAATCAGCAATTCGTGCTATTATGTCCAAATTTCACACCAAATTTACTTTGTTGGACATAAAACTATCGACTCGCATGCGTAGAGTGCGTACCGAAGACAATATTGCAGCCGTAGCGACCAGTGTTAATGACGATCGTTAAATGTCAATTCGTTGCCGTTCTCAGCGAGTGGGCATGTGTTACTGAACCACAAGGAATTTTTTTTCCCCAATTGGCTGAGTTGAACTTGGTTGACATGTAGTTTCATCAAGACGATACACCATGCCACACTGGTCGTGAAACAGTGGATATGTTGAGGGATGAATTTGGATGAATTTGATGAATTTATCTCTCGTTTTGGCCCTGTGAGTTGGCCCCCAAGATCTTGCGATTTAACGACTCTTGATTATTTCTTGTGGGGTTATGTCAAGTCGTTAGTCTATTGAAGCCTTACAAGTTAGCCGAACACTATTGAAGCAATTACAAGATAACATAACACGCGTTATTCGTGGAATACAGTCCGAAATGTTCGAAACAGTGACGAAAAATTGGACCTTCCGAATGGACATTTTGAGAAGAAGCCGCGTACAACATTTACATGAAATTATCTTTAAAAATTAACTGGTAAAGACCAATTTATCGATTTCAATAAAAAAAATTTTAATAATGATGCAAATTTGAGTGTTTTGTTCGATTTTTTAAAAAAATACGATTAAAAAAATCACCCTATATATGTGATATACATACATATAGATTGTTAAGTAATATTTTTCTTTCTATAAACTTTTCTACCGAAAGATAAACGCAACTCTGTTATGAAATCTACAGAAACAAAATACGAATCCTTCCTAAAATTGACATTTAGGCCGTTACATACTGAGGTCCTTAAAAGTCATACGGTTGCCATGGTAATAAGTAAAAGTAAATCAATAAGGATACAACAAGAAAGAAAAACGACTACGGCAGCAAAGTAGTGAAAGAATTTTTACTATTCTTTGCAGCCTTACAAAAGGACAAAGAGTAATGGCAGCAGGAAAGGCACACACAGAAATGGCGTAGTCGAAAATTTCAACAATTAACCTAAATACCAGGCAGGCAAAGGAGAAAAGAAGACAACAGAATTTAAATGATTAGAAATTCGCTTTACTGAGGAATTTCATTCTGGAAGAGGTACCTAGCTAAAGTTGGTTCAGTGTAAAAAAGCATAGCAATGACGACAAAAAGACGTTATTCGCTAAGTGACACACGTATTGAGGAACACCTGAAGTTGCTGGAACAGTTGGATACTTTACCACTGACTGATAGTTGCTGTGATATATGTCATTGTGATTGTTACAATAGTCATCGTAGCGAAACGGAGGAAAACATACACGTTGCAAGCCAAGAAGTAGATCGAAATAAATTTGACTGCACGGAAACAGTTGAGAGTAAAAGCAAAATTAAGGGAAAGACTAGAGCTTCCACAAAGCCTTTAACAGCTGAACCATGCTGCATAAACACACTGCCAAATGAGAAGTCATCTACTCAAAAACAATGCAAGAACGGTGATTTGAATAAAAAACGTAAGCCGAAAAAGCGCTCAAAAAGCGTATGTTCTCAACGTAGTCAGAGCCAGTGTTCCGAGCGTCACTATACACGTGATTGTGAGATATTACACGATCTGTTAACTTCCTTGGATGATAAACCATTGGCACCGCTAGAAATCAAAGGGGAATCAAAGCAGCCATCAAAAAACATGAGATCTTCCAAGACGCCACCTCCATCCTCTGGAAATCATTTAGAAAATTCACAAGGTCTCGACGATATGGATACAACTATAGCACCAGTTAGACTTACGGAATCAATGGCCAATTTGTGTCTAGCTCCCACCATAAGGGATGCCTATCACAAGGTACCTGCTCATGATAAGCGCATTTTAAATCGCATGGCTAGCAAGCGTTCCGAACAGGCAGTGGCGAAGGAAAACGCTTGGTTGGCTCGCAAGTATTGGGAAAACGAGCGTTATGAACGTGAACTTTTGAAGTGTGAACAAATGGAGGAATATAAGAAAGCCGTGCGAGATAAACAATTTCAAGACTATTTACAAACCAAAGCAAGGCTTAATGAAATCGCTCAACGCGACTTATCCGAATTGCATCGCTTGCGGGAATCGTTACATCAGAAAGATATTCGTACCAAAAAACGTTTGCAACATCTTCGAGTCAAACGGGATTTGGCAGTTACTCAAAAGCGCTGCGATGAGTTACGGAAAACTGAACATGTAAACATAAATCAGGAAGAACAAAATTTAGATGATATGTTGAGAAAAAGTGAAATATGCCAACGCTTAACGGAACGTTTGAAACGTGCCGATTTCATACGCAATCAAATGTTGGAAAACTATTTGAGACGTTTGCGCTACGACAACTACATTGAGCAATTGCAGCACGAAGAACATTGGCGTGAAGTACAACTGAATGAAAAACTCAAACGAGAACAATTAAAAGAACAAATAACACGTAAACGCTGCCGGTCTCAACACTTTGTTGAATCTAAACAAAAACAAAATGAAGCAATGCAAAAAACGGCTAAACTTTCTAAAAGTTTAAGAGATTTGGTGCGATCATCAGTAACGCCAGAGACGGGTGTGGCGCTTTATGGTACCGGCCCTGGGGGAGGCTGTCCTAATGTCACCACAGCTATTGCTCAAACAACCAAAGTATTGTTTGATCGTCGCCCGTTTTAGAAACGTTTATTGTTTTTATTTTGTGTTATCTAAAGTTATGTGGAATAAAAATAAACAAAAGAAAACCAATGTGGTACAAATTATATAAACAAATACATGTGTTTTGCTCTTCGAAATTCACTAATTTGCAATAATTGTTGTTAGTACAATTGCGTAACTTAAATGAAGCCAACAAAAAAAAAACATTCCCACATATGTCGTCGTATATCATGACGAGAGTGTGCACTGAGTGTGGCCAAAAAGAACATATCGATTGTAGTGTCAAATGTCAAGTGACTAAAATTGACAAATTAACAATTGTCAGAAAGAAAATTTAAATTATGTAAATTGTTAATCTAATAACAACCTGATTGCATCATCGATACAACATACTCGTTTTGATACGCTATGAAAAAAATTGCGTTTATTTTTCTTCTCATTTATAATCTATTTAAATTTATAAATAATCTATTTAAAATTTTAAAGAATATGGGTACAGTGGACCAAAATCCATTATTTTTCCATGAAAATGAAGACTATATTTAGCATAGTTTGAACGATCCGATTTATATCAAACATATACCGTTTTTTACGATAAATTGTTGCCATTTTGAAGGCAACTCTCCCTCATCTCTATTTTCAAAACAAATGTGATAGTCGATTTTCAGAAGTTTGTTTAAAGCAAACTTTTTACCAGCAAAATCATTGTGACCAACCGTGGCGCGATGGTTAGTACACCTGACTATTCTTCGCATGATCGCGGGTTCAATTCCAACCACCTATCATTTTTTGAGTGGCGGTCACTTCGATGTGTCCCACGAGCACTTCGACTAGTCGAATAATCGGCAAGTCTGTTAAATTCTTCTCAAACTGTGATGTTCCGACTTGTAGTTGAACTGTAGGCCCCGTTGAGCGAGTCTAAAAACAGAATGCGTAATTTCATTTAATGTGTGTAACTCTCCCATATCTCAATCATGGTATACAAAGAGATTTGTTTTAAAATCATTCACTATGAATAGAAGAAGGTGGACTATAAGTTGGACAAATGAGAATATTCCAACCAAGTTCCCCGGGATTTTGACGAGTCACTATCGATTTGTGTGGCCTCGTGTCGTCCTATTGGCGCATAAGCGGCTCTATTAAAAAATGTCGGCTTTAGCAAAAATACAATTCCATAATTCCTAAGCACAATTTTCAATAAGTTGTAATTTTGCTTCATTATTTTAAGTTTATTCTATGAGTCAAAGTGTATTGAGCAGAGAGCAATATTTAAAAGGATTACAACACATGTTATTCTTTGAAAATTAAATCGAATATATTGGTGGAAATGGTATCGGTACTCTTTTGAAAATCTCAGAAGCTATTCGCTTGGAGTTCAGCTTTCCAATTTGACATCTTAGTCACTGCAGACACTTGTATAATTGTCTATGCTGGCACTGCTGCAGAATATGCTATATTTTACAAAAAGCTGTATATAATAGATCTGGTAATAAAAAAGTGTCTAAAAGTCGAAAAGAAAAATTGATTTTTACAGCACAAAAAAAGTTAGCTTTACTCTATTTTTTCACAGCACAAAAGTCGATTTCGACTTTTCAAATTTATCTTCCAAATACCCTATTAGTTGAAATTTGATTTATAGAACCCTAATGTAAAAATAAATAGCACTCAGCAGTTTGACTTCTTTTTTTCGATTTTGTTTACCTTTACCGATAGTATATGTAGATTTTGAACGTAGTGCCAATTTGTTCTTAAACCGATTTCCCACGGTGTTGCCATTTATGCATTTGCTATATCCCCCCTTCACAGATTCTGCCGCACTGTCGATACATAAGAATGAGGTTATATGTAGTGGTCTCGAAGGATTACCAACTTCACTCTGCTACAGCAACTAAACGGCTAACGACAGCGCGCTCATTTTTTTGTCAAACTTCAACATGATATGTTGTCTAAAAGTCTATGTCGCAGTTCACGAAGTGATATAAAAATGCTTTGTATTTAGGTGAAAATTTACAAGCAGTTATTATTAATGAGTTACAGCATTTACTTGTGAATAAAATACTTGAGTTTTGGACCATTACACGCTACAAATGCAGATAGCAACCAAAAAACGCCATGGAGATGGATCCAAAGGAGCAACATCACCATACATGGTTCGCGTGGTGAAGGCCAGAAATAAACGTAATCCACAACAAAGCGCAGTTTAGTTAGCGAAAGATGACATATTAGAAAATGGACTACCATTAAGGCCTTACAAAGCGCAAAAAAGTTCAAGTTCAACACTTGCACATTGGTATTTTCTGATGAACAAATTCATGCAGCGTGTAAATCCATTCCGGACAGATTCCGATTTTGTCTTCGCTAATTAAATTTCTAATTCATTTTAAGAAATATCTATTATATCCATATAACACAATAAATATAAAATACGAGATGTGTTCAAAAAATATGTTGAATTTTCGAATTTTGCGGGCTTCGTACATTCGACTCTTGATTATTATTTTTTTATGCTGGTACATTCGAAGATATGTTGACGGTTTTATCCACATAGCATGTTTAGTTTGTTTGTGAGAGGCATAAATAGGACAAGTGTTTTGCGTGTTCGGCGATTTTCTGCTATCGAAAAAATGGATCAAAGAAGTTGCCTCATTTTTTTGGTTAAAAAATTGAATTAAGTACTCAAAAACACTTGAGATGTTGACAGTGGCATACGGTGAGAGTACTCTGAGTTAAAAAAATGTTTACAAGTGGTACAAGCTTTTCACAGAAGGTCGAGAAGATGTGAATGGCGACGATCCCTCAGGACGCCCCAGCACATCAACAACCGCTGAAAATGTTTAGAAAGTGAAGAAAATTGTTATGGAGAATCGTCGAATCATTATTAGAGAAGTTGCTGAGGATGTCAGCATATCGGTTGGCTCATGCCATGCAATATTTTCGGAAATTTTGGGCATGAAGCGTGTGGCAGCGAAGTTCGTTTCAAAATTGCTAAATTTTGACCAAAAACAACGTCGCATGAGCATCGCTCAGGAATTGTTGAATGACGTCAACGATGATCCAGATGTGCTTAAAGCGGTCATAACTGGTGACGAATCATGGGTTTATGGTTACGACATCGAAACCAAAGCCCAATCGTCCCAATGGAAGAGTCCAGGAAAGCCAAAACCAAAAAAAGCACGCCAAGTTCGATCAAATGTCAAGGTTTTGCTCAGTGTTTTATTCGATTACCATGGCGTAGCGCATCAGGAGTTCTTACCACAAGGTCGTACAGTAAATAAGGAGTATTACCTTGAAGTTATGCGCCGTTTGCGTGAATCACACCTCGTAGTGTGTGTTTTAAATTAATAAATACTGTTAACAAAATTCAGACTTTAATCGAATAATTGATTTTATTCCATTTCAATTGCTTATACATACCAAATACACATCGTTTTCTTTATTATTTATTAACCTTATCGTAACATTTTGATTATCGTTTATTTCTGTGCCTATTTATTAATAGAAGTCAAATAACTTTTGTTTTCGCAATACTGCCTACGTTCATGCGAATACTAGATACTAAATGCCAAATCCTGTGTATTATCGTACTCCATTATAGGAGTACACACATACATATTTGGAAAGTGTGTAGAAGGCCTGGATCCAATACAGATAGGCATGTCAAATCCGTTTGCGGCAGTGGCATTTTGCCTTTGGAAATTACACACATGGCGTAGTAATTCTTATAAAGAAGCAATTCTTATAAACAGGTCTGATAGATGGCCTTTCTTTTACAAAACAGAAGCGTGGGGATATCTCAGATGGCTTTCATAAGACCTGTTTTTGGCAATAACTTGCCAATTTTGGCACTAGCTAATGTATGCATAAACACTTTTTAATATTATATTCCAGAATTGCGTACTCAAAATGGCCAGAAAACTATCGTGTTGTTGTTTACTCTTCTTATATACTAGAAGCAGTCATACAACGCCCCTTTTACATATTACAGTCGTAACTCAATACTGCGAATTAGTTACGTTTCAGATTTATGTGAAATTTTATTTTTGAAAATAAAGAATTCTGAATGCAATGTATTAGGCATAGTATAGTTATTGAAACAGAATTACACGGCCCTACAATATATGATTTTTGATATTTACCAAAAGTTTGATTGACATTTGTATGTAAAAAATTCAAATCGGTTTCTTGTAGTGAAATAATCATTGTAAAAAAAATTAACAAAAAATTGACGATTGATTGATTGACTTAAAAAATAAATGTTTGTTTCTCAAACGATCATAGTTATCGAGATATTCAAGAAAGAAATATCGAAGATTAGATTGGAATCCAATCTAAGCCGCCATCAATCAGTATAGTCTTTTTTTTGTGAAGATTGCTATATTGTGTACAACTACCTAATATGGTGGCTCATATAAGCAAAATATGAGGACATTTCAGATGGCGTTTAATAAATAGAGTTGTAAGATAATTGTATTCACTAAGGAGGCGTCGTTTCCTGGGCTGCAGTTTTAAAAATTGTATCGATTTGAGCTTTTTGTTGCTGTTTTATAACGTTGTTCGACTATGTAGTCCTTAATTTCCTTTTAATTCGTTCATTTTTTCACATTTCACTCGTTATAAACAGCTTCTTATGCCTAAAACAACCACACTCATGGGTCGTGTTTTTGTGGTAAAATAGCACGAATTTACAATTTACTACCAAGCCATTTAAAATGTTTTAAATTATGTCCTGATTCTGCGACACTTGGATTTTCCAGTAAATTTTGTTTTCAATAAAATTATCCGATCCGATTATCATACAATTCTAGATTATGTAGCATTTGCCTTCTAAATTAGTCTTTTCCAATATTTTTTGTCTTTAATAACCATATCATCTTTAAAACCATATTACATTTTTAAAAATTTAATATTTAATTTCTTTAACGAATATTTTGTTTGAGTTGTTCAAGCGTTTTTGGTTTGTTTGCATAAACCTTGCTTTTTAGATATCCCCACAAAGAGAAGTCCGGAGCAGTTAAATCAGGCGTTGATACCACATGTTAATCAAGCCCAAAGCATGCAGTTGTGGCGTTAAAAAGTTTTCAATCATATCACATTATCGCTCCCCATTGACAGTTACCGTTACGCCGTTTTCAGTTTCAAAGAAGTAAATTCCAATGGTTCCTCCTGACCAAATTGCATACCAGACTGTCACTTTTAATGTTGGTTTTCCATTGCCCAGAACCGACTATTCTGTTTATTCACATATCCGTTCAAATGAAAATGTGCCTCGTTACTCATTATAATTTTTTCATGAAAATCGGGTTGTCATGGACGAGCTGTAACATCCTATTGGCATATGTACGGCGGCGTAAATGGTCTTGTGGAAGAGGTTCTTGTGTCAACTGAATCTTAAATGGAAACAAATGCAAATCCTTGTGCAAAATTGCGGCCAAAGTTGTTCTTTGAAGACCAAGCTCCTGATCACTGCGACGAATTGAGGTTGTTGGATTGTTTTTAACAATTTTTAAGCAGCAGTAATGCTTTCAGCGGATCTTGCAGTACGTTGTGGTCCATGCTTGGCCCTTTCAGCTACAGACCCTCTTTCTTCGAAATCATTCACTACACGATAAATAGTGCGTCTTGTTGGCACGTTGTTTCTTCCAAAAATTTCACGTAACTTTCTCATCGTCACAGTAATCGATGATTGATTTTGATAAAATGTTTTAACGATTAAAACACGTTGGTTTATCGAATATTTTCCCATAATAAATCTCTACCTCACGGCTGCCAAATATGAACTGTCAAGAATAATGTTTACCAAGATGGCGACAAAACAAAGTAGCATACCTTTCAGACGGACACCGCTTGCCTTGCGAATAATGCCCGACAATCCTACATTGGTCTTCTTCTGAAGTGTTGTGATAGATCTGTAATTTATCTGTAATATCGAAAAGTTTTCTAATCTTTTGCGCTTGTTACCAATTATCTGTAAATATGGAATATTGGTCGCTGTGCAAAACCGGAACTACTGTATTATTCTTACAGCCTCTACAATCTCGCGCAGCTCCAATCTGCAACATGTCAACATAAGGCTTAAGATTTTGTTTTTTTTTAGAGTACCAAGAATGTACACTATCAGTTGTGCTTTAAAAAAAAATGAATTTCAAATTCCAGAACTCTCTAGATTCAGTAATTCCAAATATTATTCAATGTTTAATAGTATTCAATAGCCAGCTACTGTTTATCATCCTGAACCAAAGACGATTTCAACACGCTGTATGAAATGCGACCGAATTTTTTTTAATGTTTTTATAAAGCATGAAATTTATTGAATGTGGTGTTGCCAACCTAAGGTATAAATCCCATTTTTAGGATGAAGAGAGGGATTGTCCGTCCATTTGTGATTCTTTCATTACGATATATTTCTCACTTTCTGACTAATGAACATTTCATGTATTTTTTTATGTAGCAGCTAATAAAGCGATCAAAAGTTTCCAAATTAATCAGAATGACAATTTGAAAATATTGTTATTTAGATAATGTAATTTAGAAAAAAGATCTCATATGTTTCTGCATCCATCGTAAGCTCGATAACCTTCATAAATATATGCTGTGAAAAGCGTAAACAGTTTTTTAACTTTGAATTTAATCTTCTAATGACAAATATAAGATGAAGAATGTGATAAAAATCGGATGTAAAAAATCCATAAATATAATTTATTGCGTGCATTAGAGTGCAATGGTTAAAAAACATTTCGAGCCACTTTATGGTGTATAATATTCAAGCGCTGTAAACAATTTGGTCTGTTTTTATCTAAATGTTTATATATATATGTATAGGTATATATATGTGTATGTGTTAGCAAGGAAAAACGACTTAACCACGAAATTATATTTTTGAGATATTAAGTATTTATCTTAAAATTGCTGTTATGGAAATTTGTTATAACTTTCGAAATATACAGAATTTTCTAATTGCGCTTAGACGACAGCAGGCACCTTAAAGGCGTAAACAATAATAATAAAAAAAAACTTATTCTCACTTATATTAATATTTTAAGACATGACGTAATTTTTCATAAAATCGCCTTTTTGGAAAATCGCTATAATTTGCGAACAACACCACTTTTGGAAACAGGGATTTTTCTAACGCCCGGAGTTGATGCAGTGTGAATTTTTTATCCATTTATTGTCAATATATGTTTGTTGAAAAATATGTACATATTTGTAATACATGGTCCCCTTATTTTGCTGACGTTTCTTACTCCTAAACCCTATTTCACCTTGCCATCGGATGGCGCAGATGTAGAAAAATTTGTCATCATAGAGGTAAAGCAAAATCATTTATTTATTGTAGATAAGATTAGATTGTAGATTATGAGTCTGTCGTTTATAATTAGACATCAATGGAAAATTTAACAAAAACAAGTTATTGATCTTTGCAATGAACAATAAATATAGAAGCATTTTAATAAATGAATTTGATTACCAGTTGAACCCATTATTATGTTAAGATTATGAAATGAAATTCTGAATGAAATCTATATTATCGCTACAGGAGGAAAGCACCCGGACAGATACAAAATACGAAGGGCAAAGTATTCATAAAATACAATAGTAGAATGTAGAAATAAGCTTTGGCTTTGCCCACCCCAAAATGATAACACGAATTAGCGCTTGACGGACTCTCTTTTACAAAAACAAACAGACAACACCAAAATGATAACACCGAATACGGAGACAAAACAAACAAAATAATACGTTGTGCCAACAGCCGAGTAATAAAGTTAGCAAAGCATAATCTAATAATATGAATAAATAATAAAAAAGTATCCTGATCCATAATAGGAAAGATATTTTCTGACCGATGCGTTTTAAAAACATCGTTCTTTGGACACAAAACGTTCTTTGTACGAACTAGTTAATTGACAATTTTATTACAATTACTAGCGGACCCGGCGAACTTCGACTCGCCACAATTTAACGCCTTCAGATAAACTCTCGAGTAATAATAAAACACAGATAGTTCAAATTTCAATGCGATTTATTTGAGTGGAATCGAAATCAGTAGAGAGCGATATGATGAACAATGTTTTTTGATTTGTTTTCCGACGTAAAAACAAACAACGAAGATGGTTTCCCAACACGCGAACAGGCAACGTACAGAGCTAACCGTGCGAAAGACAGAGAAATTCGAAATTAATCCCCCAGACTTCCAACGACTGGCCTTGCGATTTATTTATTGTCTTCGTAAAAGCCAATCGAATGGGGAACTGAATCCGCTTAAATTGGAATGGAAGATCAGTTGGAATTCTCGGAATTCGTGGAATAAGGACTTCTTCTTCTTTGAATTTGCCGTCGATAATCGTCGCTTGAATCACATTGTTCATCAGTTTCTTGATGCGTACCGTTGCACAATTTCGGATGATTCAGATTCCGCAACATGATTATGATCGATCCTACCTTCAGCTGTAAATTATGCCGCGGTGTTCCTGGCACATCAAGCGAGTTCAAAAATTCCGTCGGATAGTTTGTCGCTTTGTCGCTCTTCGGTCGCGCTGTCAACGGATTTGTACGAATGCAGTTCCCCAGCGATTTGACTTTGAATAATCAAATTCAAGTTATCGACGTCCTTATTCTTCGCTGCTAGTATTGCCTTTCACTAATCCAATCGAGATTTTTATAATTTTGTGCAATGCCGGGGAACACTTTGGTGATGAGTTCCTCCTTCGACGATGTGAACGATGTGAGGTGGTGATTGTGCAGCGCGAACTTGTGCAATATGGGCACGTCTCCATCCATTATGTTCTGCGCGTTCCTCTTGGATTTGATTATCACGAACTTTCTGACTAATTATTGCACTACGTGTACGAAGTCCACGATTTGATCGTCTAATAGGTGGCATTAGTCAAATAACTCTCCCTGAAATGGAATAAAGTCCTTTTTGACTAATCCTATTAAAAAGACAATTTTTTTCAAAAAAAAAAACTTACGAAATGAATGTATCGCAATAAATGCCCGCAATCCAATAAGGTAACCTCACTTTTTACACGCAAACTTATTTTCTGAAAAAATGATCGAATTGATAAACATTGCACTAAATTTCAATTGACCATACTGCTCGTACCGTTAATGGATGTGATACGCGATATATGAGTATCCGAATTTGTTTAATAGAACATTTGTTTTATAGAAAATCACAATGCGAAAAGTGCAGGTGTCAAATTGCGCTCAGTTTCAGCATTGAACGCAGCACAGCGCCATCTGTTATTTGTCTCGTTAACTTCTTCACCCAAAATTCACGCAAAACATATTTTATCGCAATAAATTTCGTAATTTTCCGAAATTTTCCGAGCTTCACAACGAATTTTCCACTTTTATATCGCGCAAAATCATCAAATCATGTGATAAAATGCAAAATTTCGTCGAAACAAATTGAAAATTTTCACGCTTTTCCGAAATTTTTCGAGTTTTCCACTAACAGTTAAAGCAAAAGGCGGCCATTTCGAGTGAATACAATTTTTCGTAATAACCAATATTGTCTTCTAATAAATGAAATAATTTTGAATACAATATGAATATTGTTTTTTTTTTTATCGCGTTTTATATTTGTAACAGAACATATGGGCAGGACTAGGTACAGCCAAATTTCTTTGTTTTCTTTTTGTACACATCTTGCTTGACATAACCCCATAAAAAAGGTCTGGTGCAGTCAAGTCAGGTGACCAGGGGAAAATGGAGTTTCTGGATATTAATTTAATTATAAGTCGAAGAATAATTAATCAGTTTTCTTCAAAATCACTCAGTATTCAATACAAGAAATCGACATCATGTAAGAAATGCACTTTGCAGGTTAGAGGTACTGATGATAAATTTATTGAGTTCAATAAATTACCCTTGGAACTTAGACAAATTATTATCGATTATCGATTTTTAAAGGAAATCTTAAAATATATTTGGAACGTAATCTTCAGATGGCTGTTTCTACTAAAAGAGAATTATATAAAATAAAAAAAGTGGATCTATGCGAAGTCTATAAAAATAGGACTGGATTCATTTTTTCAAACACTCCTATAATTCTTCCTATAATTCTTCTTGTTTGTAATTTATTTGAAAATTTTCGATTCAAGAAAAAAGACACAATTTTTGAGTAGCAGTGAAAATTTCTAAGCGCCTGGTATTTTAACTTCAGAAAATTAATTATTTCAACCCTCTAACCTTCCCAGTTTGGCACCACAAAAATTCAAATATCTTTTTTGTTATGTTTCGACAGCGAAACAGAATCAATGTGGGTTTTAATTTCGTTTAAAGTAGAAAACGAACCAATGGATACAGTGAGTAGTTTCGAATGTGAATCAGAAACAAATTTCAAATGTGCTTTAAAATAAACTTAAAATATCATAACCGGAACGAAAGTTTCGTGAAGTTAAATTTCCTCCCTGCTTTGTTTCAAGGAGTGGCTCAATGTGGTTGGCGGATGAATGACATTATGCTGATATCTATGTCATACGTTTGTCCAATAAAATTTCATTAAGGTATTTTTTACGCATCTTTAATAGCGTGCACATTAAGAATGTAGAGGAAGGTATTATATGACTTTGCATTCGTTATAAATGAATCCCACTGTTGTATGTTTTACATTCCATGTTAATTTTTGTGAAATTTATGTTTTGTTTACAGGCAAATATAAGCAAACATGTGTTTTTACATATCTATATAAATTTTTGGTATAACCGCGTTTGCTATCATTTATTTCATTGTTATTTTGTTTGAAATGAATTGCTAGAAAGGAGGGTGGCAATAAATGGCACATGTGAAGTTATTTTTAACAAGGTATAAAACTTCAATGCCAGCCAAAGTGTTTCAACAAAGTTTCAGTTACTCTTTTCGTGCATATGACGCATGCAACAACTGTCTGATATTTTCTGTTTTTGGCATGATTTTGCAGAGGATTAACACAAAAATTGTTATGAGTATAGAGTGAATAGAAACTAAAAGTATGTCTGCTCCAATTTCATTTTTTTATGCGGATCACACACTTCCTCGTCATACATAAAGCAAGTATAATATTAAGCAACTGTGATCTGTTAAGCATTTCTATTTTCTAGTGTACCTAATTTGTGATCCACTAAAAGCAGCAATTTTGCCAATACCTTTTGGCAACATTCGTATAGGAAAATGTATGAAATTTATAATTGTGCCTATAACAACAGTTGGAGTTATAGAGGGTGGTGCACGAATCGTGCTACAAACACAATGCCAATGGGGACCAATATTTAAAGATGTTGAAGGATTGTACAAAGTACAAAACGAAACCAAGAAATTTAACTGAATTGAAGCGGTCCAATAAAACAATAACTGAGGCGATACCAATTTCAGCCCTTCAGGCCGCAATGAATAATTCTCTGATCAAGTGTCGAATATAAGTGGATGAGCATGGAGGTCATTTACGGTCTATCATCTTCAAAAGCAGTTAGTCATAGGAAATAAAATTGAATTTTCTATACAATAAAAAAACAATTAAAATACATTGATTACATTTTTTTTTTAAATTTCTTATTGTAGCACAATTGATGCGAAACCATAACGCGAATTCATGCAGTTACTGTCAAGACATTTTGACAGGTTTACAAAATCATTTAGTGGTTGATAATTCGGGTATCGAATACTGACTTTTGCGGCATCAATGATTGATTCTACGAGTATTTTTATATATTATATATTTTTTAGAATTGTGCGTGACCATTAGCTTCAGATCGCTCGCATATGTCATTTAAGCGCAGTGATCGTATCTGGCGATTTCTCATTCGATTTAGATTTGAACAAATTGTCATTTATTTCTACATCTGGAGCCATCAATTACGAACTGAGCAAATATGATGTGCAGATATTTGTCCAGTTCGTAATTGATGGCCCAAATGCAGAAATAAATGGCAATCTGTTCACATCTGAATTGAATGAGAAACCTCGTGATACGATCACGATGCTTAAATGACTAAAATTTTAAATGTTGTTTAAGAGCAAAATTTGAAATTCTGTTTTATCTTTTTATTCTGTGCTGTAGTTTTAAATTCTAATAGTAAAATTTAATACAAATAATTTTATTTATAATAATATTTGAAATTTTAAAATTTAAAAATTGCTCTCGGAAGCGTGTCATTAATATGGCTATTCTTTTATATATATAATTCTACTGTACGGACGTTGTCAGTGAACTCCTCCTAAACGACTGGACCGCTTTGCATAAATGTTTGTATATGCGTCTGGGTGGTGCCCGGGATGGTTTAGATTTACAATTCGGTCCAATTGGACAAAGGGGCGTGGTACCTCCCATACAAGCAAAAAATTAAAAATCAATTATTTCTGCTCCTGTTTACGGTATTTGAACAAAATTTGGTACATCGGTTTGGTGTACATATCTTAAGTGCTGCTGCAAATATGGGACAATGGGGAGTGGTACCTCCTATACAAACCACAAATTAAAAAGCAATTATTTCTGCTCCTGCTAATGAAACATTTCCAATAAAAATAAAATTTAAAGGCAAAGCAACGTTTGCCGGGTCGGCTAGTATGATTATAAAAAGCACATTAATATATTTTTGAGACATCAAAAAAGTAAAAAATTAAAGTTGCTAAATACTTCCCAAGTTAAAGACCAGAACAAAATTTTCAGTCAGCTGAACTGGCTTATAAAATATACTTGTCCTATCTCACGGTAAAGGCTATTACAGCATTTAAGATGACACTACAACTACATCATGGCTCTCATACATTGAGCTTCTTTTTTCATCCAGCCTTACTCAAGTGGTTCCAAATGGTTTTTTTGTACAATATTTAGGTGCAGGACAATCGAAACAGTGCTTACATGATTGTCGGACTTCACGACTTTCATTATTCTGTCGACGTTTGCGACAATTGGCCTTCTAGAGCGTGGTGCATCTCTAACATCAAATTTACCGGAGTGGATTTGACGAAACCTAAATTGTGCATGGCTGGATATTACAACATAAGAGCTATAAAAATTACTCACACTTGCGCTCGCCTGCCGCGTTTCCTCTTTGTTCTTCTTCTTTTTAGGTGGCGGCTGGAATAGACATCCTTATCTATTATGCGTCGCCCGTAGAAAATAATTCCAAACGCTTCGATCTTGCGCGCTTCTCCTCCAATTCGTCACACCAAGTTTCGACAGTATTTCAAAAGCCTGGTCCTCTCAACGGAGTTTCGGTCGCCCTCTCCTGCGGCGTCCATCGAGTCCGTTGTCGAAAACTTTCCGTGCCGGAGTATTTGGATCCATCTGCACAACATGACCCAGCTAATGCAATCGCTGTATACTAATGCGTTTGACCATGTCCATGTCGGCATATAGCCAATATAGCTCATTGTTCATGCGATGTCGATGCTCTCCGTTAATGATGATGGTTCCATATATTTTCCAAAGTATTTTCCTCTCGAAAACTGCCAGTACTGATTCATACGTTTGCGTCATAACCCAGGATTCTGAACCATATAACAAGACAGGTAGAACCAACGTCTGGTACAGTCGGATTTTTGTTTGTCGAGACAGGGCTTTATCATTGAATCGCTTGCTTAGCCCATAGTAACATCTGTTAGCAAGCAATATTCTCTTTATCTTCATGCTGACATTATTCGTTTTGTTTACAGCGGAACCGAGGTAGATGAATTCCTTCAAAATTATAGTTGTCAACGTTCATATAGCGTGCCAAACGATTAGACTCTTTGTTCGTTGAAACCAATAACTTTGTTTTGTCCTCACGACATATTTTCGCTGCTTCATTCTCGATGCTTGAAGAAGCTCGCAGTTTTCGCCCAATAATGTCTATGTCATCTGCATATGCGAGTAACATATGGCTTTTATTAAATATGGTACCAGTCGTGTTAACAGCAGCTTTCCACTTAATCATCTCCAACAGTATGTTGAAGAGGTCGCACGATGACTGTCGCCCTGCCTAAATCCTCGTTTGGTGGAAAAAGGCTCGCCTAGATCTTTGCCTATCGTTAATGAAAACTACGTGTCAATCAGTGTCATCCTACAAAGATGCTTATCGGGCTATCGAAGGCAGCTTTATAATCGACGAAAAGATGGTACGTGTCGATGCAGCAGTTGTCGTAGAATGCGAAATATGTTGCCACTGTGCGTCAGGAACATCAGGATCAGGGGCGTTTAGTTGTAGTAGTTGTGAGAGTTTGGTGGAGTAGGCTGTGGTTATCTCAGGGGTATGCAGCCTAACGACGTCGAGCTTCCTTTTTACCTGGTTAGGAAGAACGAAAAATGTTCTGCTCAATCTCGTGCGTATCTTAGCTGCAACCAGGTGGTAATCCGAGTCAATATTAGCAACACGAATCACACGCACGTCCATGACACTGGAACCATGCCTTCCGTCTATTACCACATGATCAATTACATCTTTGACTGGCGCTCAAATAATGCTGATCATAAAACTGAGCACGAAATCGTATTTTTCTAACGCCATCTAGCGGAAACCGATAAGACCTATACAACGCGAGATACAGATTATTAAATCTTTCTATTGAAAAAAAAATACTGGACTTATTTTTACTACTTTACATTTTTTAAACTAAAGTCATTTATGTGGCTGTACCTAAAGGGTTGCGACATATTTAATTGACATATTCGTGCCCATAGAACCTAATCGAGCAAAAACAAATTCCTGTCATAGCACTTTTGTGATATCAAACTTAACTCTCGAAAAAGATTTGAATCCACTGAAAGGCTGCAAATTCTACCACTGCAAAATACTATACTGTCTCGTTTTTAAAAGCTCTTTTTAATTTTGTAGTAAGCTTTTGTAGTAAGAGTAGCTCGAATTTACAATTTACTACCAAGCCATTTAAAAAGTTTAAAATTATGTCCAGATTCTTACAAAAGGCACATTCTACAACACTTTCAAACTTTACTGTAAGATTTTGTTTTCAATTAAACTGTGAGCAGCCTTTATTACATGCCAATTATCTTATATTTCAAGATTATATTCCGATTAACTTCTAACTGTTGAATTAGTCTTTTTTTCATACTTTTTTTTGTCTTTAATGATCACAATGTCATGTTATATTTTTATAAATTTTATATTTAATTTTTATTATAATGAATTGTTGCATATTGTAATTTACTTATAATTGGCCGGAAGGCTTTAAATTACAAGCCAGAAATAAATAAATAAATAAGTGTACTAAAAACGCCAATGAATACATATAAACTCTGAAAATTTTTCTGTGTTTGAGCAGTTTTTTTATTATTCAATTTATCTTCCTTGTTTGTTCATTGCTTCCCATAAAATGGAACTTACAGAATTAGAATTAGATATCAATTTTGCCTATGTTAGGTTTTGATTGGCTTGCCGAGATCACTTAAAAATATCCATTTATTTGGAGTGAATGTGACAAGCAGAAAAAAGAGCTGGTTGCCAAATTCTGTTCCACTTCTCAGGGTGAATGAGACTTGTGAAGAAATACCTAGCTGGGAGAAACCGCAATTTTTGTGAAATAATGTTTATCGGTATTTAATCGAGTATACGTCTTAATGATAATTTGCACTATAGCTGTAATTAAAGTGAAATATTTATATCGCCGCCTAATAAAATGCAAAGTATATTTATTAAAAGCTTTACTATTTTATCGCCGAAACCCACAACAAACATTGATTATAATATGAAAACACAACATTTTTCCAATTCGAAGACGGCAAAAATGAACAAAAACGAAGTGTTCGCAAAGTGATGACTTTTCAACATCAAAGTCTCGAAAAGAGCAATGAATGCCATTTGTTTTTTGCTTCGGTTGTGTGGATTCGTTGGGAATCTAGTATTTTCAGCACTTACTGGTGCGTGTAATGAAAATATATAGGTTTCTGCAGAGTACTTTCTCTTTTGCTCCTTTTTGTTATTATTAACTATACTCATAAATTAATACATCCGATTTGCGTTGTGGCTTAATCGGACCACAATACCTATACAAACCGATCATCCAAGCTTGGTTTTATCACTTCCAAAATCCACAGTTTGAATGTAGTGCTTGGAAGGAAAACGAATTAACTGCAATTTTATTGTTTCTACATGCCAAGTATTTTCCAAAAAATTGGTATTATGGAAATATGCAGACTTTTTTAATCGCTTAGACGACAGCATGTGTCTTGAGGACATAAAAATTAACAAAAAAAACATATTTTAACTTACGAGTATGTTAATATTCAGAAATATAAGGCAACTTTTCCAAAATCGACTTTTTAAAAAATTATCATAACTTGAACAATACCGAATTTAGGGACGGGGATTGGACATAAATATGTATGTGTCTAAATAAGGGTAACTAAATTGTTATCACAAATTTAATTTAGTTAGATCGAGGATAAACCTTATAAAGAATGAACTGTACCGGATACGCACCCGGCTCTAAGTTTTTTCTGCCATTCAAGTGGCTATTTTCCTATTTCAAAATGTATTCAACAAATTCCCTCACATCTCATGAATGAAACATGGAAGAACTTACGCGCATTTTATTTTTAGACTCACTCAACGAGACCTACAGTTTAACGAAGATGTCCAACGTCACAGTTTGAGAAGCATTACCAAAAATGTTGATTACCCGACTACTCGCAGTATTCGACAGACGCATTGAGCTGGTCACCGCTCAAATAATGATAGATGGCTGTATCGGGGGTTGAATCCGCGTCGCGTGTAGTAACCATCGTTCCAAGGTCGGTCAAAAATATTCACCGGTATTAAAGATAGTATATATAGTTTCAACTGTTCTTTTTGCAAAATGTAATTAAAATGTAAACATCAAAATATTTGTTTTTTTTTTCAAAAATTCACTCTTAATAGAACATTGTTATTTACATTTGAAATAGAAAAATCTTTACCAATAAACGTTTGTTCAAAATTATAATTGTCTAGTATACAAAATCGTTCAACTATTATATAAAAATTTCCCTATACCAGTAATGTGCAGGAAAAGGCTCTTCGCATCCTGTGAATTGGTAAAGTTATATCTTTTAAAGCTCTTACCGACGATTTTTTATGTTCATAATGTTTGATTGTGTATTCTCCGAAGTGTTGTCGGACCACGGTCAAAGCAAGTCAAAAAATAGATTGATGTTAATTTAGAACCAATGTCGGAAGTACTATAACTATTCTATTTAATTATTACCTACATATATATCACAAATATTAAACTACAATTCAGTGGTGAACTTCCGTGTGTTTTCTTTGTCGTGTTTTGCACCATTTTATTGTTTTGTGTGGAAATTGTATAATGAAAGAAAATCAAAAAAGAAAAGAAAACAGGATATGAAAAACAACAAGGTTCTAAGTTTCAAGGTAAATACGATTTTCTTATATGTTTGTCCAAAGCTTTCTTTCTTTCTACTTTTTATTAATGAATGCGTACGTTGTTCTCTTTACTAGGTCGCTCATATCAAGCAAACAAGCGCAACTAACAAAAAAAAAAAAAAGAAAAAAACAGCTGCAAAACCAGGGAATTCAAAACTTTGAGGACATGCTCTTAAAAAATGTTATTTTAAATACTACATAACCAATGAATTTTAATGCTGCTTTTAAATTATGCCTTATTAAAAGTGTGATATGTCTTTTAAAATGTTTTGTTGCTTATTTAGTTGATCTGATTAAATAAAACTTTAGTTTATAACAACAATTTTTATTTGGTTTTTCATTTCATTAATTTATAAATTTTTGTGTTAATTTTCAGCGACTCCACCCTCCTACTCTGACATTCTTTAAAACGCTATAAAATTACATAGAAAACGAGAACAACAAACGAAAACATTCGGAATAAAATGTTGGATTATTTTTGATATTGGACAAAATAGCAAAAGCAAAATGGAGTTGAAATATTTATGTTTTATGTGTTTATTAACGAAATTTTCGTCGATGATCTCCTTGAGTTCAGCTTGCACTAGTCGCAGCATGCCTAAACCCAGGCCCACAACTCCTGCACCTACGACAATGATGACAACCACCCCGCGACCGAATGTCACTTTTCCTATACTGAATTGTCCACCGCCCTACGCGGCCTGGTATTGCCTCAACGATGCCACCTGCTTCAAGGTCGAAATCCACAATGAAGTTTTGTATAATTGTGAATGTGCCAATGGCTTCATGGGGCCAAGATGTGAATACAAAGAAATTGATGGTAGCTATTTGCCGACGCGACAACGTGCCATGTTGGAGACAGCCAGCATAGCAAGCGGAGCAACCTTAGCGTTAATATTCATGCTTGTCCTATGCTTTTCACTGTACATACGTCGCGAGAAGCAGCAAAAAATGAAGCTAAATGAAAGTTCCAACATGGCCCATGATAATGCTGGCATGGATGAAGTCGACGGCATGACGAAGATACCGCAAATGCGGCCATTTGGACCGCATCATTACCAAGTTTTACCTTTATCAACAGCATTTAAGCGCTAACAACATCTAATATGTATAAAGTAGTTGTTGTGATTGTCGCACACAAATAAAAGTAGAGACTGCCGCACCACCTTTTGGAGCAAAGTTGGCGAGAGACTCACAACAATAGCAGACGCAAAACCTTGATATCTACAAGGCAATAAATAGAATTGATAAGTCATTATTTGATTGCGAGATAATCGGACTGTATGCCCGATCGAATTCCTATAAAAAATCGGCTTAAAGGATTATCACATACAACACACTATAACACCAACCACTACTATATTTAAAAAATTAGATGTTAACATATACACAGTTTGATCGATATTGGAAAAGGAGAAGGACAGGATGAATATTAACGAAGTTTTAAGTATATGTTTGAAATTTTAAGACATTTAACTAAGCATTATTAATATTGAATAGAACTTCTTCTACTTGTAGACTGTTAATTAAAAGCAGGTGATTCCAAATATTTGCAAGCAAACGTTTAAAAATGTTTGTAGACTAATAATTACACATAATAATTTAAAATATTTTTGGACTAACGTTTATAAATACCATGAAATGTTTTTACAGTAGTACATTTTGTAATACTACGAATATTAGCTTCATTTCCACCAGGCATGTTGAAATTGCTCTGAAACTTTCAAACTTTCAAGTTGAACATAATTGTTATACAAATTTATCAAATAATGATAAAAGATCACAACAGTTTAATGTTTAAAAGTGCAGATATCAAATCTCTCGACGCTCACTCTTATCGGGAATACAATAACAAACAAGTCTATAAAATACATTCACTGAAGAAGTGTCTGGGTATTCTTAAATTGAAAGTAACAAAGCGATTTCTAATTTTCGAAAAAGATAAATTTTCATATATTTTGGTGTTCTACTACACATTTTGTGGTACCATTATGGTACTTTTTGGAATCTAGCTTCAACTGTCATCAGCTGTATCACCAAATGGTGGTGATATTAAATAAAGGGAACTACGAAAATTTCATTAGGATTTTCAGATCTTCGTTAGATCTTATCTAAACGAACATTTACAAGAGAAACTTTGTAATATTCGTTTTTTGCGGTGTCATATTCTTTGCTTGATGAGATATGGCGAAATAATTACAAAATTGAAAACTTTTTTGTTTTGTTTAGAACAGATTAGTAAAAAATACATTACATAGGAAATTATTTGTTAGATTTATCGAAAAATTTCAATTTTATATTATTATAGCTGCTAAATATCTGCTGCAAATCGAATGAAATTTACAACGTGTTGGTAAAGGCTTTCTCAAATTTGCAAAAGGTATAAAGCAGTTGAATCATAATTGATCAGGAACTCATTTCTGACACCGTGATTAATTGCTTGCAAGAATGTAATTGCAAAACATTTCAAATTGTACCAGTCTTTAACAATTATTGCAACATACCTCAAAAGCTGGATTTGACCGAGAAATTAATAGTCTTTCAAATTGTTTAAATACCCAGTAATGTAACTGTACTGTATTTTTCTGAAAGACGAATGAATAACTTCATATTTAAACCATATACAAATTTGTATCTGTTATTTGAAATTTTTATATTCATTCACTTTCATTCATTCATTTCACTTACAATCACTGTTTAAATTATTGATCCATATTATAAGCATTTTCCTCTGTCCGTGTATGCTTGCCAATTGTCAATAGCTACATACGCTTCCTCTAGTATTATGTAAAAAAAAAAACATTTTTTACATTAAAAATATCACCAGCTAATAGTCGATAAACATACATATACATGTATGTTTTTATAAAAATTAGCTACTGATTGATTTAAATGCAATCTAAAATAATCTAACATAATAGTTTTTATGAATTACTTGCTCCAATGCCAGGCATCAGTATCGATCATTCGTGTATTTTATTAAGATGGACTATTTTTAGCTTAGAAAGTTGTTGCTTTTCTATTGACAAAAATGTTATTTAATTTTGTTCTAAATTTAAAACTACTTTTTGTGTTGATCTTTTCCTGGAAAATTATGTATACATTTTGAATATATAAAACGTCGTCCTATAGCTGACATGTATGACAAATCGCTATTGTAACTGCTTTGAAGTGCATTAGATCCCTAAATAATCCACAATATATATTTGTGTATTGCAAAATTGTATGTTAATAATGATTTATTCGCCTGCAAGGACGACATGTACTGCTCGCTACAGTTCTTTGCACTTCACACATGTTTTTCATTCCCCGTCCCTTCCAAATAGTATTGAGTTTTGCAACTTTAAAAGACCTACAGTATATAATTTTTGTTTACATAAAACCACTAATGGTAGTATTCGTAATATTTGTAGTTTTAACTGAATTTAGAGTATTGTAATTGCCTTTATTTTCCTTTTCTAAACTTAAACTACAACGAAATATTTATTTTAAATTATTTACATTATATTTTCATACACAGTACGTAAATGCTGTTGTGGGCATACCAATATATTGTAAAGAATATACTACGTCCGCAAATGAACGCCCAATACGTTACTTGATTGCCCACCACCTATAAAAATAAACATTGTACGTCATCGTATAATGCTGAACCCCTACTACTATCTACAATAAACGAGTATTAATTTAACGATATTAATATTGTTTTTATATATTGATTTTCACAATTAGTACTATGACGAAGACTCATTAAAAAGGTATTTTTGTATGTGTTGTTTAATTTAATAAACTACGTGAAAAGTGAGTAATTTGTTATTACCGAAGACTGCACTATTGAAAATAATATTAACTTTAAGTAGTTGTATATATTCGTACAGCTGAAAGTGTAAAACGAGTTTTGAATCGTTTTGTAATCACAGATAATGCGGATCTCTTGCCAAACTACTCGTATAATGCTTTAATATATACAGTTACACTGTCACTGTCAATTCAACATTACCTTTATTTCAAAGTAATGTAATTTATGTTGATCAAGCAGGTATAATTGGAACAGATATCCTATTGTTAGTTTTATTCACAATCGCAATTCAGATGTACTTGGCCTTGGAGGAACATTATTTAGTTGATTGTCCCCAATTCCAAGATTTGTTTATGAATTCTAATGAGTAATATATACATCTAAACTTTTTTGAGAATTAGTTACAGCAACTTCACATGACTGTACATTACATGATTTTATTTTTACCCCAAGAACACTTTGGATGCACAAACAACCTAAAAAGTGTATCCCATTAAGTAGTATGACAAACTGCGTTAACATCGGAGCGTATTATATTAAGCACCATTTGTACGTAAAAAGGTTGGGCTAAAACACATACACGTTTCCCATATTTCTACGCATTAGGAAATTGTCTGTGGGATTGAGCAAGCGGTATAAGATTGCCTATTAATTTTTACAAGAAATTCTTTGTTTAACTAAATCAGTTATCTTTGTCTCCTTTTTTTAATTGCAGCTATTTTCATAATACTTATCAACTGTAATAATGCCAGATAATAACCAAGGTCCGCCCGAGCCTGAATTGGGACCGCCCAAGGCTGATTTCAGTGCTCCACCGCCGTACGAATTAACAAATAGTCATGTAAACTTGTCACCACAGTTACCCCATCACCAGATGACACTGAATCAACAAAATCTCCAGGCGCCACCACCATCGTCGGGTCCAGTGGAAATACCCATGCATCATGGTAAATTGCCAACATACGAAGAAGTTCAAATGGAAAAATCCCTAAATGGGGAGCTGCCACCGGGATTTTTGACAACACACATTTTGCAGCCACCGCCACCCCTAGCACCGCCACCTAATCCACTGTTGGCTAATTTACGTGATCCCAATGGTACTTCTACGAATGGAGGATCCGCATCCGGACTTACATTTATTGCCATCGATGCATCAGAAGCTGAAAACCTAACGAATTCAACGGATAGCAATCTGCTGGGCACAGACATCATGTTTATAACCGCCTTCATGGTGGCATTTTTATTTAATTGGATTGGTTTTCTTATGTTGACGTGCTTCTGTCACACCATTGCGGCTCGTTATGGTGCGCTATCTGGATTCGGTTTATCAGTGGCCAAGTGGACGTTAATAGTAAAACATTCAACAGATTTGGCATCGCATGAAAACTCATGGCTGTGGTGGCTAATAATGGCTTTTGGATTTTTGATTTGTGTGCGTGCTTTAATACAATACGTCAGTATTAAACGTACTTGGCGCTTGTTATCGACCTCAGCCCAAGAACGTTTATTGTTCTTTTATTAAGTCACAGAAAACAGGGAACACAAAAAGCACAGCCGAGAGAGAATGAGAGCGAATAAATTAATTAGAATTCAAGAGTGTTTTATAAAAGTAGATAAGGCGTACAATAATTTTGCTACAAAGGAAATGGTTTATCTCATACAACTTTAAAAGTGCAGAAATCGTTCAGTGAGTGATATCAGTTGAAAGAAGTCATAAGCCATATTAACTATACAATCATCAACAAATAACAACTACAAATAATGCAGATTAGTGGTCTGCAGATGTTAGCTACCATTTCTGACCGGCCACTGAAATACATACAAGAATTGAGCTGAAGCATCTTGTGCAAGCTGACGAACAACAAAAAGAAAGGAAACCTATTGATAGTGCTGGATCTACTATAAAGAGTAGAGGGTAATATTACAACTCAAAACAACACCGCTAATCCTTGGCACGAACTAGATTATATAAAAAAAATGAAGTAGCTTCGCTTAAAGACTACATTTTAGTTAAATAGAGAAATGCTATAAAGGTGTCAAAATTATATGGAGTGCAAGGATTATTGCTTCAGCTACTTTCAGGCTGCTATAAAAGTAATATAGGGAGCATCACCGCGTATACACTGTGAAGCGGAAAGTCTGCATTGCATACCAGTTCATCCTTAATGTCAACTGTGATTAATACGGTCACTGGACAGACAGTAGAGACATAACAGCAAAAAGCTCCAGAAATACTGAGACGATTTCCAGAATATATTGGACTCTAGGGAAATATGTATGTTCCTAGTAGTAGAAAGAGCAGGGCTTATGACGCATATTTGTTACATTTGTACAAATGTGATAAGTTGTTTTTCTTCGTTGCTTTTCTTTAAATTCGGTTTTCAATATAGAGCCTCTAAAATTGATGTCAGAGTCACATTTTTCGCGGCACCAGACTTAGGCTATACGCTGTTTGGTGGAAATTATAAATTGAAATATTGGCGGAAGCGCTTTCATTGTGTGGTAACAACACCATCACAAAGGATGTCATACAACTATAGCACTTATCGAACTTTTCCGAAATTTCTAGTTCTTTTTTTTATTATCTGTTACTAATAAAATATTTGTGAAAATTCGTCTTAAACTATTTTTGGAACAAATTATGTAAATAAACATTTTTAACAACATCTTATAGTACACTTAAAATGAAAGATGTGAGAAAGAGAAGAAAAATAAAATATAAAAAAAAAAATAGTTAATTTTTTACAAAAAAAAAGTAGTATGTTATCACTAACTAAATAGAAAGACCAAGCTTATTCAACAGTATCTTCTTTATAACTATTTTTTGTGTATTTTATTCCCAACAATTAATCACGATATTATTTACTTACCATTACACATTGTGATTTTCGAAAAGGCATATATATATCTTCAATTTCAACAAGGTAATTTTGTATCCAAATGTACTTAAAAGTACTGCTCTACAAATTACACTATATTTCTTTAAAATATTAATTCTTGGTATTGTGAATTTCGTAATATCGAAAGACGTTAGTGTAGCTATTGTAAATTTTCTAACTTTAATTCCATATAACATAATTTGCAACGATGTGCAACATTTCAGTTTCGATCAGAGTAGGATTTGGCTTTTTAGTTAGAGGAATGTAAATTCATATTTATGAAACGGTAGCATAATTTGAAAAAAGTAAAAATCCATATATGAAATCGATCGAAAGTGATTTCAATAGAACGCTTCTCGGTTAATTTACAATACAGCACTACACCAATACTTAAGTCAATGTCTATAAATAAATAAAAAATATCTTATTATAATTTTGATTTCTTATGTTTGGAAACGCATATGCATAATGTGTGCGTTCATTTTGAAATAAAAATTAAAAACAAAAAACAAAATATTGTGTCAATAAAATGATTCATCTGATAGGTTAAGATTATATATTGCAATATTATCTGGACGACATATTTGCCTACTCTGAACTTACAAATATGCCAACAGGTTTATTATTCACGGTATGTTAGATCCTGAAGGTGGTACATGAGATGCAATTGACAACCCGTTGTGGAAATAATTATTTACGCCATGTTCGATCTTTGCATCCCTCCTAAGAGAACACAAACTTTTCATTAAAAATATGCAAGAAAGTGATTAAACCATTCCATGTCAAATGAATGTCTCCGGTAAGTTGTAATATTTCGTTAACGTTATTAAAATAATAATATTAAGTGCTGGCATGAAAACGGTTATCAGAAGATTTTCAAAAACATTAGTTTAAACTGGAAGGATTAAAATCGATCAATAATGTAATGAGATGAAACAAAACGACGAAATATTTTCCCAGTTCTTTTAATTATTTCATATAATTTCCTGTTTATTAGAAACGCAATAAACTTGAAGATCAAATATCATGACAGTGGCATACGAATTTGTGTATTTTATCAATTTTTCGGAAGAGTCAAAAAATTGTTTCTATGTTCGGCTTATTTGTGGCAGGAGTTGTAAGAATCTACGTTAGATAATTTGTTTATTAATAAAGATATCATCAAATGAAGACTGCATACGACAACTCGTTAGATTTTCCGATTTTAGCATCCCAACAAAGTTGTCAGTAGGTTGATGCAGAATGATTTCTGGTAATACGAAGTTTTCACTGGAGATATGCAAGAAAGTAATTGAACCATGCATTATCAAATGAGGTCTCAGACAAGGTGCGATCTGGTTAAAAATTTTAAATATTATTATATTATTCGTGGAACATTTTACTGTTTGCTTTGTGCTTTATTGGCAGAAAAGAGCAATACTTGTGGGTGTAGAGGAAATGCTCTAACCAAAAGCAACAAATAATTTCCATAACTCCCTAGATCATATATTTTATTCTCCCAACCCAACGCAACAAATGATTTTCATAATTAATATTTATATACCCAGCAAAAAGCAGGGGATCATTCAAAAAATAATAACAGCACTTCCTATCGCGGCATATTCATAATTGTAACTACTAGTTTTTGAAGAACTTAATTGCTTTGCAATACAACGAAGTTTGTTTGCGTTCGATCTAGGCAGATCTTTGGCAACAGTAATCTTTTTTAATGCCAGTTGCCTTTGCAGTATTGCTAACACGTTTTCTTAACAAAAACCAATTTCTTTAATAGTTTTATAAATTTGTTAGCTATAAACTCAAGAGTATATAAACCACTTTGCAGTGGGCTTCAGTTGTACAATTCTATAGAAAATATCCCAGATTGTTTAATTCAGAACGACACATTTTCACAGGTAAGTGCTGCCATGTAATAAACTTCAAAGTGTCTCGAGACATTGCTATGGAACTATGTGGCTCCAAATAGGACAAACTGGGTCATTTCATACATTTCTATATGAGATGATCCAGTTTCTTTTAAAATATAGATTGTATTCACAAAAATCATAGAAATTAAAAAAAATATTGGATGGCCAACAACCAGTGGATGCCTTCCTATTTCACACTGTACATCATTTTCTCCCTACCCTTGAACACAATATGATAACAATACTCTTAGGGTAGATAATACAAACAGGTGCTACACTGAGCATTGCTAGAACTTCCATTTGTGTTTTATTTCAGAACGATTTATTTAGAAGAAAGTAATAACTTAAATTAGAGGATAGGTATTACAAATTTAGAGGCCAATAACATACAAATTCATAAAGGTACCATATAAGCTATTTATACACTGAGGGTAATATATCGTGAGTGATTACATTAATTATCCGTACAGTTAAATGTTAAACAGTAAAAACTCTAAACCATTTGCGCTCGATTAAAATACACTTGTCTCAGAATAATCATCCAAATAAATGCGTTCCCCGTTTCTTTGTCAGTACAACTTTTTCCAAGGTATTATTTCCCATGAACGCACAATATGATTACCAAACAGAAAATCTTTTACTTTGTTCATAACATAAAATGAAATACCAAAGAAAGAGGCAAAATACAACCAAAATTGGCCTAAACGTTCCCAAACGCTCAAATGGTAACGAGCGCCCAACTGTAAAATGTCTATATCGAATTGTATAACCAAGCCCTGATCTGATGGCGTTTTGCGGAAATACGATTCGTGTACGTCCAGATGAAAGAAGGCTGGATTCGATTTGACATGATCCAACAGAGATTCTATGGTGAATGATCTTAAGCTGGTCGAATTGAATGACATATTTAAACTACGAAATTTAGTTTTAGTATTACGGCCAGGAAAGGGACAAGTAAATTCAACATATTGTTTAAGTACAAGATCGGCTCGTATGGTAACAATGCCACTGCGAATTGTAGGGTATATCAATGTGTTGTACAAGGACTGCTGGCGGCGATAGACGACATTTATGCTGAAAACAAAACAGTTTTAGTTAATTGTAGCAAAAGAAAAAACAAAACATTTTGAATGATGATTACCTTTAAGTTTGCTTCGAAAAATAAAACAACATCAAAATTCATTATATTGTGATCCAGTGCCTCCAGTTGTTGGACAAAATGTACGCTATCAATGGCGCCATCGTAATCCAAATCTTCAGTCCAATACTACAAAAGTGAGTTTTATAATTAAACGTTATCAGAAATATGTCTTTTTCATAAGTAGGCAACTAGAATTAAAATAATATTATACCAGTTTAGTTCAACAGAGAAGCGTATCTTAAGATTTGTAGGAGGTATTTGTATTTCTCTACGAAAAAATCAACTGACATTTCTGCTTGTACTATGCCTAATTTGTACCCATGAACGCCAATTAATTTAATTTTTAAATCTGTAAGTCGAAAAAAATTTCTGCTGATCCACTATATTCTTTATTTAGCCCATCACATTAATCACCTTCATCAACTTTTTATCAATCTTCATCTTTTATCTTTTCCTTATAAAACTTCATCTTTTATCTTTTTCTTACCAATCTTAATCTTTTAAGTTTAAATTTCATCATACCGATTTCGAGATCTTTGCTGGTCCAAAGTTCGTCCATACTTATTAAATGAATGGACAATGTTCTATATATAGTGATGGAATTTACATGGCCACTTACGTTGTTGTTCCATCTTCTAGTGTCCCCAAAGGAAACATTTTGGGTCCTTTACTTGTTAATATCTTGGTAAATAACATTTCGCTGTATTTCCGTAATAGCCGATGATCTTAAGATATTTAAAGTCATTAAGTCGGTTTATGATGATAACTTGTTGCAGGAAGATATAGACCTGTGATTTAGTCGACAATTAATGGTTTGGCTCTTAATTTTCCTAAGTCTAATCAAATGACTTTTCATAGATGTTGAAATATTCTTATATCGATTTATTACATGTTGAGTCATGAGTTAAAAAGTGTATCTGAAATTCTTGATCTAGGTGTAATATCAATTACACTGTCCCCAAAGCATACCCTTCATTTTGTGTTCCATACATATGAATTTTAAGATTTTTAATTAGAAAATGCTTCATTTTGTTTGGAGTCCCAACAGCTTTATATTAATTGTATTGAAAGATTTCCTTTTTATTCTAGTAGATATCTTATTTTACGTTTAAAATTATTTACTTCAAGCAGAGATATTTGTTCCATAATGTTTCTTAATAGTATCAGTTCTGGATTTACTTATTGTGCAGATTTAATATTTTTGATTCAAATTGATGGTCCTCCACGCTTATCGCGATATTATCACCCATTTCATATTGACGCTCACTCTAATAACTATGTTTGCAAATAACCTCTTCATAAGGCTATGAACCTTTATAAGTCGATATGTTACTCAATTGATTACGAGTATACTCTTCCCCGAGATATACTAAGGAATATATCTGTGCTTACTAAGAAAAATTACTTATGTGTAATTAGGACATTGTCGGGTTTATTTGTTGTATTTGTATCGCACTTATTTTAAAGCATATTTTTCCATTGCAAAATTCTATATAGTTCACAAGTTACGGCGATTTATCAAAACAGAGATTTTTGTAAAAGCACTTAATTTGTTAAATATTGATATAAGAATTTGTTGCTAATGTAAATGTCTTAACCATCTACAGACCGAATAAATGAAATGAAACGCTCAAATGAAGTTCTGCAAAGCTTTCCTAATACTTAATGTTGGAGAATGGACGTAATTTCAAACGTTTTGAAGATAGAGATTGTGGGCCTAATTATACTCATTAAAATTGGTTATAAGTCGCCGCCTATAACCTATTAATACTTGAATCCATAGCTATTAGCGCCCCAAGCTCTTAATTATTATCAATTTTACATCAAACTCTGATTGCACTTACCTTAACACCATCGCACTTATCTTGACGGTCATTTAGATTAACCGCCTCATTCAACTGGGAAAACGTGCTGCATACTATTAATTCATTGGATTTCACTTCGCCCATGAATATCGATTGATATTGAAATTGGACTTTTGGTTGTTCGTAAAGTACCCGTGATTCAGCTATACCGGAATAAGGACTCAATAATGAAACCAGTATTATGGGAATCATCACGGACAGTACAAAAAATAGCAACACCAACATGGTAGCCGTTGAACATATTGCATTCTTATAAATAATCGCAGTATTTGTGGCGTGAAGAGGTATAAATTTCATATTTTATTTCTGTCTCAGGATTACTTTTTTCAATTGGATGACGACTACTTAAATGGAAATAGTGTTTTCAAAATTCCGTTACCATAGCAATTCAACTTTCACAATATGAAAATAAGGCAACGTAATTGGCAACGTAAAAGGTGTGGACAAAAAATTGAGCTCGGTAGACGCACGGTGGGGTGATTTGAAAAAAATAATAATAATTTCCTGTTAGCGGTTTGGAAAGGCTTGATAAACAGAAAAGCGTAGCTGAAGCTAAATATCCAGATTCAGAGATTTTATGGAAACTGTCGTGGTTATTCAAAGTAGTGCGCCCTGGTAATAAATCTGCCCGATAGGATCGAAGAACGTTCCGAAAACTGCGTGAAACATATCGGTTACTCCTTCAGTCAGCAGTTTTCCGTAAAGGCTGATACGCTAATTCTCTTTAAAAAAAAAAACTGGTCGTAAAATTTGGATCTAAATTTTTCCACCGGACAGTAATAAGTTTTTTCGCAAGACAATTTTTTAAGTGGTAACACCAACCTTTTTTGATGAAATACAACAATTTACGTCATAATATCTGGGGTCACAAGGAAAAACGGGTTAAATGGAGTTACATAAAACAAAATCTAGTTTATACGTTATTATTGTTGTCCTTTTGTAGACACATGTTTTCGTCCAATGTCCAGTCCAAAATTCGGCGCAGTTCACAAGTTATAGCAATTTTTCAAAAGAGCAATTTTTTAAAAAACTACATAATGTTATAACAAATATTGGTATAAGTGAGAACACGATTTTTGGTATTACAGTTTCTATCCTTATCTTCTAAGTGCGATTTCGAAATTTTGAAATTTATAAACAATTTCCATAATAGTGATTTTCTGAAAATCACTTAAATCACACAGACATGTTTGATAATACATTTGTGAAATTGTAAAGTGATATAATAATAAAAAAGACACAGTTTTACAATTTTGCAAATATATTATCGAACATTATTTGCTATTAATGCTGGTTAATTTTTTTACAAGAATGCAATCAATGACTACTAAAATGTTTTTCCTTTGATTCCGAACTGAGGATTTTAGATTCGTCTTGTGCATTTTTATCGCGCTTTCAACTGATCTGATGTATTGTTTTTGTTTTAGCACCGAGAAAAAAATAAGTTTTACCCGAAGTCAACTAATTTGTGCCACTGTTTGCTTTGACAGTATTGAGACTATGATATTCATAATTGGAAGCACGTAGAACTTTAATGACAATTTTTAGTTACTTTGACTATTTTTGCTGTTTGAAAGTATTTTGCAAAAAAAAATAATAATTGGAATTTCTCCCAAAAGTTGAAAATTTGCACAAAAATTTTAATTTTTTCAAGGAATAAAAAACCAGTCAAGTCAAACTTTAACCCAAGTAATTCACATTTAAGAATTGGTTCCCTTTTCACAAAATGCAAACATTGTGCCGGGGATGTCCTCCTTGAACATTTACTATGGAGCTTCCATAAAATCTGCGTACCTAAAGATCAGAAATAAAATATGAATTTAAGCGAGGTAGCACTGTACTAACACTGGCACCACCTTCCAACCGTCATTTCTTCTACGGGTTGGCAACGCCAATCATAATGACAAACCATATTAGTGATTTTCAAACTGTGCTTGACAAATTTTGACGTCTGTCTTTGCATACAGTTTGACAGTCCTTTACATTTGACGTGACACTGGCGTGGCGTTCGTTTTTCGACTTCTTTGTGAATTTTTACATTTCTAAGCAGATTCTGAGGAGCATATTCTGCAATTATGGCCAAAAAGAAGAGCGAAGAGGCCAGCAATGACCAGGACTTCGAAGAGGAGCCAAATTTCGAGGATCCCGAGGGTTTTGTTGACGATATCAGTGACGAGGGTAAGTGAGATAAAAACGAAACATAACCTACAAAAAATATATGTGCCGAATACCATGACTGTTTTTCGTTACAGAATTGTTGGCCGACAAGTTGGAGCACCGCCCCTCTGAGGCTGATGGCGTGGAAAATGTTGTCGTGGTAGATAACATTCCCAAGGTCCCGCCATCGAGATTGGATAAGCTAAAGGCAGTTATTAGCAAGCTTTTCTCCACGTATGGCGAAATTGTTAATTCCATCTATCCTGTGGATGAAGAGGGCAAGACGAAAGGTTACGCCTTCATGGAATTCAAAAACTCTAACCAGGCTGAAGACGCTGTCAAAAACTTAAACAACCATCGTTTGGATAAGATCCATACATTTAATGTCAACTTGTTTACTGATTTCCATAAGTATGAAAATATTCCTGAAAAATGGGAACCCCCAACACCACAACCTTTTAAGGTGCAGAATGATCTGTATAGTTTCCTTATGGATCCTGATGCTTATGATCAGTATTGTGTGGCTGCTGAAACATTGCCAAACAGTGTACAGGTATCATTCTGGCAGAACACTTTGCCAGAGCCTACTGAACTAGAATCCCGCGAAAGCTTTACCGAAACCTTCATCAAATGGTCACCACTGGGTACATACTGTGTGACTTTCCATAAACCTGGTGTTGTTATATGGGGTGGAAGTAAGTTCAGCCGTATTCAACGTTTCCCCCATCCCGGAACACAATTTGTGGAGTTCTCCCCCTGCGAAAACTATTTGGTAACCTACGGTCCTACGCCCACAGGTCAGAAGGTTGTGATCTGGGATATACGTTCGGGAGCTGAGAAACGGTCGTTTTTGCCTGAATCCGTTTCGATGTTCTGTATGTTCCGTTGGTCACATGACGATAAGTATGTGGCTCGTCTGGGCGAAAATGCCATTTATATTTACGAGACACCCTCCTTCTATCTGGTCGATTTGAAATCCATCAAGGTTCCTGGCATTCGTGGTTTCTCCTGGTCGCCTACAGACAATATTATTGCCTACTGGGTCGAAGAACAAAATCAAATTCCTGCTCGCGTCACCCTTTTGGAAATTCCCAAGAAACGTGAAATCCGCAACAAGAACCTATTCCATGTAGCCGATTGTAAATTGCATTGGCAAAAGTCAGGCGATTATTTGTGCGTCAAGGTTGATCGTTATTCCAAATTGAAAAAGGACAAAAAGGATTCGGACGTCAAGTTTTTGGGCATGTTCTACAATTTCGAAATTTTCCACATGCGCGAAAAGGAGATCCCCGTCGACTCTGTGGAAATACGCGAATTGATATTAGCCTTTGCTTGGGAACCTGTCGGTAACAAGTTCGCCATTATACACGGTGAGACCAGCAACTCCAACGTCAGTTTCTATGAGGTCAATAATGGCGTCAAGCCATCTTTGGTCAAGAAACTCGAAAAGAAGTCATGCACGCATCTTTTCTGGTCACCTCGTGGTCAGTTCATTGTTATGGCCAATTTGACCGCAGGGACATTTGAATTCGTTGATACCAACAATAATTTCCTTATCACTGCTTCTCCTGACCACTTCCGCGCCTCCGAAGTTGAATGGGACCCTACTGGTCGCTATGTTGTTACTGGCGTATCGTCGTGGAAAGTTAAGGAAGACACTGGTTTCAACATGTACACCTTCCAAGGACGCATCATTCGTCGAAATATCCTCAAGAACTTTGTGCAATTCTTGTGGCGTCCTCGACCACCAACTTTGCTTAGCGAAGAAGATATCAAGGATATCAAGAAGAACCTAAAGAAATACTACTACATATTTGAGCAAAAGGATCGTATGCGTATGACGCGTGCCTCGAAAGAATTACTAGAGAAACGCTCTCAACTGCGCGATCAATTCATGGAGTATCGCAACAAACGCATTGCGGAATGGAAGGAACAGAAACCAAGGCGTATGCAGCTCAGAAATCGTAAGTACCACATACATATATTATTTTTTATTTGAAATTATTTATGGCAATAAGGTAGGGGTTTGCAAAACTATTTTAATTTGAAATAACTCCCTGACAGATCATATTATCATTTTCGAAACAGAGATAAGATATAAGGACCAATTAGGATTATTTTATTTGATTTTTATTTACATACGATATACCATTGCGTGGTTAAAAAAAAATATATTTTAAATTGTAAATTAAATGAGTATAATAGTCATATATTATCTCAAATAAATAATTGGAAACGGGTTGCTAGCAAATAGCATTTCGTTTTGAAACTAATACTATTTAGCGAGCTAGTAGGAATTACTGATACGAAGTGGTACATCGGATTACAATCGAAGTGGAGCTACTGGGCACAAATCTTGGTTAGGTGCATTAGTCGCGCCATTTTTGTTTTAGGTGTAGAAAATAAAATAAATGTTTGAGGCTGGTCATGTTAAGTATAACCGTTCCAAATTAGAGTGTTACTTTATAAACATCGTTCACATCTGAATATGGGTAGTGATAATATTTAAACATTTGGGAAGCTACCGAAATAGACTATACGAGTATGTTATGTTTGAATATGTTTGAATCGAGCAAAAACAGCGTCGTGAAGATGTTTCAATAGAGTGTTTGGCGATGTTACACTGCAATAAAGTCGATTTATGGATGAGACATGGGTCCACACCTGTGACAAAGATACAATCATAACAGTGGACTGTAATGGGAGAATCGAGTCCAAAGAAGGCGAAGACGGTTCTAACTGCAAGCAAGGTCATGGCATCAGTTTTTTGGGATTGGCATGGAACTATTTTTATTGATCATCTTCAGAAAGGAAAAACTATAAACGGCGAATGAAATTATGGAAAAGACGAAATTTGGGAAAAAATAAAGTGTTGTTTCATCAAGACAATTAAAGTTCGAATTGCTTCATCACGCACCTTATTTGCCAGATTTAACTCCATCGGATGGTTTGCCAACAATGAAGAGGTTAAGGAGTTTGACAGTTCTTACTATAAACAGGGTATAGAAGCTATTGAATGTCGTTGGAAAAAGTGTATCGAGCTAAAAGGACATTATGTTGAAAAAGTAAGAAAATTTTTCCCAAATTTTTGTGTGTCTTCTTTGTTAGGTCGGCTAGTTTTGGGACCGTCCTCTTATTTATACATATTAATGCACAGAAATTAAATATGACGCTGGAAGTATTAAATGCTGCAATTTGGTCAACTTTGATTTCTGTATTATTTAAATTCCCTGGTATATTGTAGAAACGCTTCCAATTTTAAGAAATGCATGGAATTGTTCGATGTAGCAACTTTTACCGCGTCATCGAGTCTGTCCAAGAAAGCTTCACATTCTGCACGAATGTAGTCTGATGATATTTCGGACCAATCTCGGCAAAGAACAATCTTCAAGGCGTTGACTGTCTCATATTTTTTTATTTGATACTTTTGCTTCCAAAATGGACTATGCGGAATGTTGTAAAGAAATGAAATTGGGAACTTTTTCTTGTACAAAACGTTGGATTTCAAGGGCTTTCTGGAATGGTACCGAGTCACGTTGAAACCTACAGTGGTTTCTACCGAATTATTTACATGCCCAAGATAACAAAGTATAGTTTAGAATACTTTAAGGCAGATTCGAAATAAATCGAGTGGTAAGCGTGCTGTGGCAGTTACCGCGGCCCAAACTAATACTAATACAGGCGCTTGCTTTCGAAGCGCAATTCTCTTGCTTGCATTGTTTTTTGATCTGCACGCTAACCATACACGAACGATCGTCTTGTTTGCTGAACCATAACAATTTTCTCATCAAAAGGAACAAATTATCAACCTCGCCGTTACCACTGCCACACCGTGCAAATATTTTAACACATTTGCTCTTGCTAGGTGAACTGGTTCTTATGCAAGTGTTGAATTTTGCGCTTTTTGTATATTGTAGGGCTTTAATTGTAATTTATTTTTTTAATATGCGCTCCTCGCTACGAGCAGGCAGTTTGAACTGTGTCACCAATTGAACTGGGCTCTGTAGTAGATTACGCCGAATTCTATCCTTCAGCTTTCAAACTATTTCCGGTGATGTTTCTGTTTTTGGATGTTCACCTCCATGACATTTTTTGATGCTATCAGTATCATTGTAACGTGTAATGTCGCGATACACAAGCATTTTGTTCACCCCTAAATGTCGTAGGTCATTAACAAAGGTTGGTTGCAATTTTCCGGCTAAACAATTGCACTGTTGCGTTTGAATTCTATTTTCATAATTTTTTTTTTCAACTGCGACATTGAAAGATATGTTTCCGTAGGCTTGTAAACAACGTAACAAACTGACGATTGTTAAAAGATGAGTGCGCTGTTATCAGCCGTGTGGTTACCACAGCATCGTGAAGTTTTTAACACTTCAAGCACCTACCTCTGAATTTATATTTTTCTTTTATACAATATTGAATACATAATACATAATACAACATATATTAATTACGTCATTTTATTTACTCATTTGTTAATCTAGTAATAATGCTAAATCCTTCATGGTCAAATATAGTATTAGGAATTCTTAAAAACAATAACATTTTTGAAAATTATAGGAAATTTGTTCTCACTGAGCATAATTTGCTGTTTCCGATAATATCGTAACTACTGCACTGCATACATTTTGTTTGAAAATTGGAGAGAATTTTCCTTTTAAATAATCAGAACACCGGGAGCTTTCTAAAACATGGTATAAATGGATCCTCTGAAATTTATTTGAGGCTTGAAATTTCACAATTAGCCGATACTTTTGGGCAAAGAGTGACTTATGATGTAGAAATATATATATAAAGGGAGCGAAAAGGAAATTTAGTGAGGAAGATAGAAAATGATACAAGAGTGGTCCCAAAACTAGCCGAAAGCCGAAGAGGTCAAAAAAGTTGAGAAAAATGTTCTTTATTTTTCAACACAATCCTCCTTAGCTTCTATACCTTGTTTATAGTAAGAAATATCAAACTCCTTAAAATAGTCATCAACCGGAGACTTCACCTCTTTATTGTTGGCAAATCTTTTACCACCGAACTATTTTTTCTAGTTTGGAAATGGAAAATCGTCCGAGAAAGCTGAATCTGGCGAATAAGGTGCGTGATGGAACAATTCGAGCTTTAATTCATTAATTTTGTCCAAATGCGTCTTTTTTTCCACAATTTCATCACCTAAAGCTGCAATAAATTAGCATAATATTCGGCGTTGATGGTTTATCCTTTCTGAAGATAATCAATAACAATAACCGCAGGCATCATCTTCAATTCTTCGGTTAATATACGAAGTGTAGCACTTTTTAAAATGCCTATAATTTCAGTTAGCTTACGCCAAGGATCATCCAATACTATTTTGTGGATAGTCATAACCATGTCTGGCGTGAACACCTCAATTGATCAACTACTACGGTGTTCGTCTTAACAGCTCGTACGGCCTCGTTTAAATTCTTCTAATCAATATTTTACAGTCGTAAACGAAGGAGCAGACTCCCTTTAATATTGGTTGGACTGAGACCTTTCAAATGGAAATATTTGATCACACAACTGTGACCAATTTTGTCTGTTTACAAATTCACTGAGACCGTTTAGTTTTAATGTCTCAAATAAAAATGCTAATCAACGTGGCGCCTTGCAACTTAAAACATATGTTTTGTAGCTTTTCACCAAAATAATTTTTTCCAAACTACTAACACCATCTATACTTCAGGCCAGCCAGTTTTGGGACCACCCTCGTAATTTCATCATCTTGAAGCTGGCTTAAACTATTATGGGAATTCAGGTTTATTGAGACAATATGCTCGAAAGCTGTTGAAGTATATTCTATTCATAAACCGAATAAATCATATCGGAGATTGACAATAAATTTAAAAACGAATACAATTCAACTTATTTTGAAAATGGTTGAATTTTATTGGTGAAATATGGTGAAAAATAGTTTTAATTTGAATACAGTTGGAATCAGTTAAAATATGGTTCCACGAAATTCGAAAACACCTTCACTTAATTCACACGAAACTTATATACTACACCCTTTCAGGCGAATGCGGACCGGGCTCAATGTGTAGTTCATTATTTTTTCTTTCTAAATCAACAAGTTCCATATCAGAACATTATTGCTCTGCTCTTGCATGGCCGGATCCACCAAAAGTAGCAAAATAAATTTAATGATGTCGGCAACATATCTGAAACGTGAAGCACATTTTTTAATATGGTGGTAAGAAAGGGTACAATTTCATAGTACTTGCGGTTTGGTTTATATAGTTTACGTGCCAGAAGTGCCAATTCCAATGTTTAATCGTAACTGACCAGGGTTGCATAAAGAAGTCGTAATAGATTGCCACAGCGATATCCGAGGGAACTTTAACAATATTCAACGTTCGTTCAGCTGGAAGAATGAAATCAATACAGATTATTAAATTGCTGTAAACTAGGTAGGTAGCTAATAGGTAGTGAGTTATAAACATATAAAACGTAAAAGAATCATAATTAATTGTTATGGATTGTATCTAAAAGATTATTTTTGAGAGGAAAACAAATTATCTTTAAGCATATAATGTGGAATGCTAAATTATTGTACGGAATGGCTTCCTAAGTACAGGGCGGTCTAGTCGACCTAACGTATAGATGGTGCCAGTAATTTGAAAATAATTATTTTGGTGAAAAGTGGTAACCTTATAAAACATATTGTTTAAGATTCAAGGCGCCACGTTGTTTAGTACTTTTATTGGAGTCATCAAAACTAAACGACCTCAGTGAATTTGTAAACATGGAAAAAATTGGTCACCGTCATGCAAATATTAAAAGCGAGATTGTACTCTGGGGGAGTCTGCTTCTTCGTTTATGACTGTTAAATATCGGATGGCAGAGTCTAAACGAGGTCGTACGACCGACCTGCAAGACATATACCGTAGAGGTCGACCAATTGATATGTCCACGCCAAGCAGCCGAAGTTTTGAGCCGATTTACAACCATAGATGACACATGGATCCACCGTCACTTCGCACCTTAGGCAAAGGAACAGTCAAAACAGTGGACTGAGATGGGAAAATTTTGTCCAAAGAAGTCGTAGACGGTTCCATCTGCAGGCAAGGGCATGGCGTCTGTTTTTTTTGGATGCGCATGGGATTAATTTTATTGATTATCTTAAGAAAGGTACAACTATCAACGAAGAAGATTATGCTATTTTATTGCAGCGTTTAGGTGATTAAATTTTGAAACAGGCACCATTTGACGAAAAAGAAGGTGTTGTTTCATTAAGACATTGTTTCAGTTCACACATCTACTTAGATTAGATTATCCGATGAACCGCCTTCGTAGCTCCGTTGGTAGCAAATGCACAATCTTACATTCCACCTTAGTTCTCGTTCGTCGCTACCTAAGACGTTTTATTTGTTCAATTATTTATGGCAAATGCTTGTATAGTTGTTGAACGACTTAATGATAAAGATCAACTCCTCATGGATGGCCAGGGTTTTGGTTTATGTCAAGATAATCGGAAGATCTGCTTTCGGTAGTAGCTGCTTCTCAGGATTCTGTTGTCATCGGGAAATTCGGAAAGGGTCTCCAACGATTTCTCTATCGGGCTGTGTTCGTGTCAGCGGTATATCTATATATTTGATATAACTTACAAACTAATCTTACAAACAGTAAACCGAAGCTTCTGAGCTGAGGAACAGTAAGCCGAGGCATCTGTGCTGAGGAACAGTGAGCCGAAGCTTCTATGCTGAGGAACAGTAAGCCGAAGTTTCTGTGCTGAGGAACAGTAAGCCGAAGTTTCTGTGCTGAGAAACAGTAAGCCGAAGCTTCTGTGCTAAGGAACAGTAAGCCGAAGCTTCTGTGCTGAGGAACAGTAAGCCGAAGCTTC
>JAHXMU010000301.1:2232116-2246005 GCA_019455685.1 Philornis downsi | reverse complement strand
CACCTCTTCCAGGGCGGTCAGCCACTGAACCCCGTTCCTCAAAATAGCCGACCAAATTTCCAATCATGAAGACTGTGGAAGCTGATTTGAATTAAAATATTAACGGTAATTCGGCTGCGTCATAACAATTAATCATTGAGTATAATGCATTTTTTTTATACATTTCCGAGAAATAAATGATAATCTGCAAAAAAAAAAGAAAAATAATTTGTATTAAGCTTAAGCGTATTCAACATTGGTAGGACTTATTTCGGCTACCCTATGTATGCAGGCGGCGACGCACAGACAATGGAATCTGGAAAGCTGGTGCAATTAGCCATAATTGTTGTAGACTGGTCTTCATTTGTTACTGCGTTCCCGAATCGTCTATATCCGGTGTAATATATATACATATGCCACGTTTGTCGTTACATAACTGCGAATGCCAGCTCACACAATGGTCTTTTAAATCTCCTAGAACAATGCTATTGTCTCCCTGTAGTAGATGTTCTACGTTCGGGTAGTAGCACTATTGACAGGGAGAAGTAGGTACACATTGATGTCATCAGTGTTTATGGCGATGGCTGACCATAACCTCTAGTATAGGATCATGTGAAGGGGGATCAAACACCATGCGAGAAAACGAATGCTGGTCCACTCCAAGACTTCCACTGTGCCCTTTCTATGATGTTATAATTACCAGAAGATGAGAACCTACAGTTAGCCGTCAACTTCATTTCCTGTACATCCGTCATTGCGTTGTAATCTCCATCATCTTACTAGACGATCCATTGCAGTTTAATTGTAGAATATCAAAATACTGACCATTAACAGCACGCATGATATCCTGCTGCTGAGGACGATGTTGTGACGAACGTATGGTGGTTAAATTCAACTATTGCATTGGAGGAAGCAGATGTGGCTGTTGTAATGAAGAATAAGGGATCAGAATAGTAATTCAGGACAGGAGAGTCAATCGTGGCGGGCAAAACACATCAATCGGCTAGAAAGTTTGTGCTACAGCCCATGTTCCATGTACGTCGCCTTATGTGGTTCCAGTTCATTCAGTTATTACATTGTTACAAATCCCACAGCTCCATTGTATTCTGCCATGATCTATAGTAATTTGTGAAATGCTGGGTGCCGGGCGTTATAACAAATAACCACGAAGACTCTGTGTTAGTCAGCATCCATCTACAAAGACGTATAAGTTTCGCGGGAATTCCAAACACGAATATCATCTCATACAACTTCTGGCGTATCGGGTCGTCGGGGTAGGTTTGTAATCGACGAAAATATGGTACGTGTCGATTTGTTCTTCTTGAATATTCCCTAGAATTTACCAGGTCTAAAACCACACTGGTAACGCCTAATCAGGTCAGCTGGAATCGGCTTTAGTCTTTCACATATCTCATTCGGCAGGACCTTATACGCAATGAGTAAAAGACTGATATCGCGATAGTTGTTACACACACCAGGACCGCCTGTTTTTAACAATAATACGTTTACGTGAGGTTAATATTTGGTGCAGATAGAATTATAAAATATTCAAACAGTTACACAGGGTTTTATGGTATTACAAATTTGTTGGGGAGACTCTTAATTTCTAAATTTTATTACTGATTTTGTTAAGCTACTGCTACTATGAATTCTCAAGGTGTTGATATAATTGTCATGTACATATATTTACAGTACTAATTTAAAATTGTGCTATCTAATGTGTCTCTTTTCAGATTTCGATACAGACAGTTTGGATACTGAAGACGTTGATGAAGAAATTATTGAATTTTTGGTCAAAGAAGAAATCACCGTGCTCGAGTAGTCCGTTTACGTATAAGTCACTTCCTCTTAATACGCCCGTATCTTTTTTACCAATTTTCTATTTATATAAAATACGACGACAAATTTACAATTCATTGGATGACTATAGGAAAAAGTTCTTGCTTAGGGTAATTTTTTTAATTTATTTAAAAGATAAATTGCCCATTTCTGCCGGTAACGACAAAGCAACTTTACAAACAAGCATTATTCAGAAAAATTGTAATTGACAAAGAGTGGGGGAAGGGTTGCAAAACAACAACTGTAGTAATACAGCAACATCTTTCCACAACATAATCATAAAACAACATATATACAACAGTGTATTTTATGCATTATAATTGTAACATCAATATAATTAAGTGCATACGATATTGAGCTATAGTTAAGAGAAAACATACAATCTTAACTAACCGAAAATCATTAATATAAAACAATAACCAACAAAGCCAACAGCAACAACATTTTTTATTTATGTCTCTGGAAAGAATAAATAAAATTAAAATACACTGGAGTTAAAATATGTTTTATTTGTCGGGAGGGAATGCCATTTTCTGGAACTTTGTAATATACCAGCTATTGTTGCCCAAAAACTTTTCGGCAAATCTGCTTTATTCAACAAAGTGATGAGAGCTATGTTGAATGAAGCAGATTTGCCGCCGAAAAGTTTTTGGGCAATAATAGGTTATGGGCCCAAGTCGCAATTAAAATATTATAAATCGGAAAATTCTACTAAATATGTTTAAAAAAAACCAAAGCTCAGAAGAAAAAATGAGTGATGGGGTTTTATAGACAACATTTATTTAGCAATGAAAAAATAACATTTGTAGCTCTTTGTTAGAGACGAAATGAAAAATCCACGAAATTCATTAAAATTGACAAAAGTCTACATACATCCTGTATTTTTTTACTTTTTGCACCCACTGTCAATATTTAGTTGGACCCCCTTGTGCATCAATAACTGCCCGAAGTCTTCGTGGCATTGATGCAACTAAATGTTCTGCTTCTTCGGCAGCTATCTTTGTCCACTCTTAAAATTTTTGTTTTTTTAGAGCTTTCGCATCGCTTATTTTGTGTTTTCGTATTCTACGCTCCAAAAGTTCCCAAATGTGCTCGATCAATGTATTCAGTTGTCTCGGAGCATAATATAATAACCAATCCTTAACAATCTGTGCGGTATGCTTCGGCATCATTATCTTGCTGGAAAATCCAAGACTCTTATATATGAACGATCCATATTTGTCTCAATAAACGTCAACTTTCCCACTCCAGATGCCGCCATGGTTCCCCAAACCATAACGTTACCGCCTCCATGCTTTACTATGGGTATTAAGTTTTGAACATCTAATGCTGCATTTTCTTCCTCCAGATTTTTGCACAACCATCACTTCCGAATATATTGTATTTCGACTCGTTTGTAAATAAAACGCGCCTCCAAAATTCCACACCTTTGTCGACGTGTGTTTTTGCAAATGCGAGGCGAAGTTTGCGGTTTTATCAGAAATCAGTGGCTTCTTTCTCGGAATTCTGCAAGAAAATCCCTCCCCATGCAGTGCCCTCCGGACTGTGCGTGAATGGACACATTTATTAGATACTACAGCAATGTGTTCCGCTAATTTTGGAGAACTAATCTTGGGATTTTGCTTAACTTCCTTCACAATTAAGCTTACTTGTCTCCTGGAAAGTTTCTTTGTTCTGCCGCTGCGATACTTTGGTTTGGTAGAATTAGTTTCATTACAATTTTTTATTATTATCTGAACCGTCGATCGACTTAAATTTACTAATTTTGATATTTCGCCGTAAGATTTTTTGTTTTTGTTTTTTTTCTTTATTTTGAACCACTAAATCTCGTATATAAATCGAAATTTCTTGTTCCCATTTTAAACGAACAGGCAGTCAAACACAAACTAAGCAGAATCTATTAAATTGCAGACAAAAGTAAAACAAAACTATTTCAAATAACGACATTTTGCCGCTAGAATTTGAGGAATATTTTTCCACAATAATTTGTACGTAGACTTTTGTCACCTCAATTTTTGTTTTAACTAAACTATATGCTGTATGTACACTTTAGTCCATGACTGTATATTTATTTTCGTCTTTTTAAATTCCTGTAATTATTTTACATGGAAATTTAACATGCAGATGCAGTTAATCCAGCAGGATTTATGGGACGTTATTGAGGAGCCACGGCCTAATCCAGTGACACCAGAATATCTAAGACAAGACCAGAAGGCAAGAGCAATGATCGCCATGTTTGTGGAAAATTCCCAAATTCATTTAATTTGGATGGGACATCGGCAAAACTAATGTAGAATAAACTAAAGAGCACATATAAAAGGAAGACGATGACGTCAAAATTGCATATGCTGCGGAAGCTGTATGACAAAAAAATGGCTGAAGGTGAAAGTATGTTGGAACACATCAATAGCTTGAACGCATTACGGTCCCAGTTGCTGGACATGGGTTATATAATGTTAATGTTGCTATAATGTTAAATAGTTTACCGAAGTCATTTGGAGCATTGGTAACATCGATTGAAGGACTCAATAAAGCTGAAATATGTTCAAGTAAAATGTCTAGATGAAGCGGATCGTAGGTGAGAAGGTGAATTTGACAACAACGCTTCAGGAAATGGAGCACTGAAATCGCAGCTACCACTTGTAAAGAAAAGAAAGCCTATTAAGTGTTTTTATTGTAATAAATTAGGACATATGAAGGAGACTGTTTTAAATGGAAGAGAGGAAAAGGAGAATCAAATAACATAGCATCGAGACAAATTTGTTTGAAATTTGCTAATGGACGAGGTTGGATGGGTAATTGACTTTCTGGAGCTTCTACCCATATGACGAGCAACCTTTCATTCTGTAAGAAATTTGAAAAAGGAAGCAGCAAAATTTATATCTCATATAGTAAACCTATGGATCCGGCGGGCATTGGAGAAGGAATTATACGTGGAAACCACAACGAAATTCTTCTTCAAAACGTGTTATATGTTCGCGAACTCAACAGAAGTTCGATGTCAGTGAAGGCTATGGCATTAAAAGGCTGGGTTATAACATTCCAGGATAACACGTGTCATATTAGGAAAAATGAAAAGCTGTTAGCTGAAGGTATACTGAATGGAAATCTGTACATATTATCAGAAATGAATAAAAATAACAATGCGTGTGTGTCTGAAGAGTACCCTTTGAAGTGTATTCATCTTTGGCATCGCCGGTTGGGACATCGGAACTTCTCGGACATCCGGAATTTGAAAGATTTAGCAGACGGTATATATACAGGTATATATACGGTTTGTATACAGGAATGTCAAGAAAGTAAATTCTGTGATATTTGTACCAAATCGAAGATGTTACGGTTGCTTTTCCCTAAGCAGAGTAAACACAAATCTGAAGATGTTTTAGACCTTGTGCATTCGGCTGTATGCGGGCCATTTCAAGTGAGTTTGCAGAGTGGAAAGAAATACTTTCTTACATTTATTGATGATTGCTCGCGCTTTACAAAGCTATATGTTATTTCAAAGAAAAGTGAAGCCACTTCAAAATTCAAAGAGTATGTAGCAGAAGAAGAAATTAAAAATTCTTCGGTGTGACAACGGGGGTGAGTTTGTAAATTCAGAAATTAAATCAAAGCATGCTACGATATATGTACAACGGGAAGTATTCAAAGCCTACTACAGTATAAAAACAAGTATTTTGTTGACAAGTGGAAAATTCAATAAATCTAACCTCCCGGAAATCGGAGGGAAAATAAGTAAATTTCTTCGGTAATTTGTAAGACGAAATTTCATATGAATGAGTCATTTCATGCCAAATCGAACAGAAAAAGTAAAAAAAAAAATTGTGGATTTTCTTCAATATAAAAAAACGCTCTTTCACAACACAAGATGTGGTTTACTTAAGTCACCTATAGGAATAACAATAGATTTCTCTTTACCATGTCTTGTATATCTGTGCTTACAGGGAAAAATGTCTTAACCACAAATCTTCCGTTTTGAGATATTAACCGTTTTTGAAAAAATCAGTATTATGCAAATTTATCATAACTTTCGAAATATACGGAATTTTGAAATCGCCCTTAGACAGCAATATGTGTTGTCTTAAGGACATAAATAATAGTAACAAAAAATTTCGAGAAAAAAATGACAGATATCAAAAATCGCTATCTTGAAAAATGACTATAACTTGTAAAATACATCGATTTTAGGATTGGGAATTGGACACAGATATGTATCAGATTAAGTACAATAATAACTGATAAACTCAACTTTGTCCTATCTTCACTTAAGCCGTTATTCCTTGTGCCCATAGATACAGTGGTGCTCAAAACATTTGCAACTTAAATGAAATTTTAACTAAAAGTAATTTTTTTTTAATCAAAACATCTTAAGAACTTTCTTAATTATTTTTTTTATTTTGCAAAATCAAATAAGTTGCAAAATCAAAAAAGTTTATTACCTTAAAACAAAAAAAAATTGTTTTAACAAAGTAAGTCGAAATTTAGGTGTTCAAAACATTTGCAACTCGTACAAAAATTTAAAGAAAACAATATAAAGGTTTAGCCGTTGTTTTTTATCACTTTCGAACATCTTTTAGGCATTGAGGAAATAAACTTTTCAATGTAATCGCTTGAAATGGCCTTCCACTGCTTTTCCAATTCGATGAAAAGCTCATCATCATTTCGGAATACTACATTTCCGATATTACGTTGGGCAATCATCCGCAATCGGGTTGAGATCGAGAGGTTGAGGTGACCACAACATAACCTTGATTTGATTTTCCTCCAACCAGCCTTTAATAACCCTAGCCGTGTGTTTGGGATCGTTGTCGTGCTGGAATGCCCACGAAAGTGGCTTTTCCCATAACTGAGCTCAGAAGACCTCTATAGATTATTGTATCAGTAATGCGGTGAATTGGGCCTATTTAATATCCAGAGAAACAAACGCCATGATACTTCCTCCTCCGTGCTTTACTGTGGCGGTTCTGTACTTATGATTAAACTTATCTGCCCGAGGTCGTCGAACATTGGCTCTTGCATCTGATCCTCGGAGCTTAAATTTTGACTCGCCAGACCATAACATATTTTTCCATTGCCGTTTAAGTCCAACTAAAATGTGTTTGAGAAGAGTTGAGGCGAGCTCTACAATTTTTTTTCTGACACAAACGAATTTTTGTTGCACCTGTAGCTTCTAAGAACGTAATCTCGAGCTCCTTCTTTTATAGTAGAAAGACTCGCATCCACGGGAATTTCTGTTTTAGCTTCTCTGGGAACAGCTTTTGGAAATTTCGTAAACAAAATCTTGATTTTCCGATCTTCAAGTTGTAGTATGTGAGTGTAATTTCTCTAAGTGTACATTCTAGAAAGATCATCATAACCGCTCCCAGAACATTCAAGTATGATATATGTAATCTCTTTCCCTCTTTATATGTGGGTGGGACTTTTCTAGAATTACGTTTACGACAATAAGTTATGTTTGTTCCTATCACTCCTATTATATAGTTTATTGTTATCTCCTTTTCACTTGTTATGTAAATAAGAACATTCTACAATTAAGTCTATGATGTACAACACTATTCTGTAAATATGTTTGTCTTTGTTGCACCCATTATGTAAATATGTGTTCTCTCTGAAATATTGTAGCATTTTCTAGAATAAGTAATTTTAGTATAAATAGAGCAACTTTGTACATTTTGGGGGAATTAATAAAGTTGACGTTGATGTGGAAATACGCTCCACGATACCAAAAAGTGTAGTTGTTACACGGGGTCTTCCACCTTTATGAACTGTTTGAATGTTTCCATTGTTGTCAACAATGCGACAAACCGTCGACTTGTGAATACCATATTTTATAGAAATTTCTTTTTAAGAAAGTCCATTTTCAAAATCACTGAAAACTATCAGGTCCGTTCTGTAAATCACGTGATTTCATATCACATGCCGTTTTGAAATCACACGTGTGATTTTTTCCTGTTCTGTAAATCACACGATTTTATCTTTTTCGATGTGATTTTATTTTTCGAAATCACAAAAAACAGCTGATTTCTTGACTTATTTTGTTCTGATTTAATTAAGATTATCAAGTGAGTAGAAAATTTTTCGTTTTTAAGTTGAAAAAAACAAAAAAAAAGTTTAACTTAAAAAGTTTAAATTAAATGTTCTGAAAATCACAAATCACAAAAATGATTTGAAATCACAAAAATATTGTTCTGCACAACAAACTTTTTGAAATTTTGTGATTTTAAACCGGTCAGCTAAGCACCTGTCGATTTCAAATCACATGCTTATTTTTACGAATACTTTTATGGTAAATTTAAAATAAATTGCTTAATTTATTAACAGCATGTGTTATTTCTTAATTTATGTAGTAAAATTAAACATTTAGCGCAATAAAAACGCTAAAATTAACAATTTTTTGAGACACTGCCTTTTGTTTGTCTGTTTTGTGAATTTGTTTGTGGTTTGCTTGTGATTTGCTTGTGATTTCTTTTTGCTTGAGGTCATCAGCTGATTTAGTTTTCGAAGATTTAATCAAGGCTTGCCAGACCAACAAAATTTTGTGGCAATGAAAAAGTAAGTTTTAATTATTTGAATAAATAAAATACTTCAGACTAAAGTTGATTATTTGTGATGTTATTAAGAAAATAGTTAATAATTATTCAGTCTTCTTTGGGTAAATTCAAAGAAAAACTCCATAAACCTTAAGCAAATGGCAACGGAAACCAATTGAGAACTGTGGCAATGCTGCTTTTTCGCGGAATTTGTCTGTTAGTGACAAAACCCATCCATAGGGTTGGATAAGTCGCGCAATTTTCTCTTCCTTATGCGTTCGTTGTTTAATTGCGTCCTTCGCAAATTTTCCAGAGCAAAAAATATATAGCACCCGGCATTTTTTTTTGTTTTTTTTTTCAACTTAAAAACGTAAAATTTTCTACTTACTTGATAATCTTAATTAAATCAGAACAAAATAAGTCAAGAAATCAGCTGTTTTTTTGTGATTTCGAAAAATAAAATCACATCGAAAAAGATAAAATCGTGTGATTTACAGAACAGGAAAAAATCACACGTGTGATTTCAAAACGACATGTGATATGAAATCACGTGATTTATAGAACAGACCTGATAAATGATTAAAAGAAATGTGATTACCGTTATGTCCTAGCATTTGTTAGTGTTAATTACATAATCAAAAATAACAAAAAAGGAGTTGTAAATGTTTAGAACACTCAATTTCTACTATTTGTAGCAATTTTGTTTTCTTATTGTTGCAAAGTAATGAAATTGTTTTTGTATCTTCTTGATTAACAAAAATAACGAGTGAAGTTAAGAAAACTACAAAAGTTATCATAAATGAGTAATTAAAGCAAAAAAAAAAATGCAAACCGTACATGTAACAAAGAAAAACTTCAGAATTGGGCTATTGATTATTGCAATCTTTGGTAAAGCGTAACTCTTTTAAAATTACGCTAAAAATTAAAGCAAAAAATGTGAAATTCGAAAAAAATCTCAAGACATTTTACCATATTTTCAAAAAGGAGAATCATTTCAAAAAAAGAAGGGCATCATCAAATGTGCAATGGACTGTTCATAATTCATTAGTAATTAATCCGTTTAAGACCAAAGCTATTTCGTTTGGCTGCCCAAGTAGTAACGCAGGATATAGTAACATATATTTGGGGCGCAGGAGAATTGAGTTTCTTGATAGTTATAAATGCTTAGGTATTGTGATCGACAATAGGCTGAACTTTGAAACTCATATTGACTCTGTGCGTTCCAAAGTATATGGAGTATTACGTAGACTCTGCTCAACTAATATTTATCTGCCAATTAGGGTCAAATATAGACTGGCTTGGGCACTTCTAATGCCTCAAATTATTTACGGGCTAGCAGTGGTGTCGGGAACAATATCACTAAATGTTTCGAAATTGAAATTGACAATAAAAGCAGTTGCAAGATTCATTTTCAGTGTACGTAGGGGTGAACACATCTCCGTATATGTGAAAAGAGTGTTAGGTTGCTCTTTTAGTAATTTTGTGAATTATCGTAATTTAATGACTTTTTATAAGGTTGTCAAAAGTGGAGTGCCTGTTTCACTATATGGGTTGTTTCAGTTTTCACGCTCAACAAGAAATATACAAATCATTGTACCTACAATAAATATTTCAGCATTTGAGAGATCTTCCCTTATTAGGATTGCTCGATATTGGAGCCATTTGCCTAATGATTTAAGAGTATTTTCTTATTCTAATAATGTTTTTCGTTCAAGAATTTTTGCACACTTTTCTTCAATGGAAATTTAATAACTGCATGGCTTCGTATATATAACTTTCAATTTAATTTGTTTAATATTATTTTATTCTTTTCGTAATTACGGCTGGAGAGACAACGTTAATGATAATATTAGTTTATATATATATATTATATCACGAATTTATTGCTGTGTAATACGCATTTTTGGCCTTATAGGCTTAGTATTACTGTTTTTTGGATAAATAAATAAATAAATAAATAAAAAAGGGTGTGCTAAAAAAAGCATAAAATATGCTAAACTGGTAACATTGGCTACAAGGTTCTTCATAGACAAAACTCTCAAATCTAGCAGAAAACAAAGAGTTCAAAAAAGCCTACGATAACAAATTAAACATATTTAGAAAAACATTAGCTAGCTTAAAACAGATTAAGGTCACTTTAGAGACGTCTGACTGTGTTAAAAACTCCCATCCAATGTTGATCAAGATCAACTGTATTGTTATTTATTCAACTGATCTGAATGGGAGTAATTTTTAATACCAGCCCTCCTACTATGGCCACCAAATAGCCAGCCAGTACAAAACGTGTGCATACAATTACTATGACTTGAATTATTTAATCAAACACCTGTACTTATCGCCTTCCAACTTTCCTAAGAAGATAACACTTCCCCGCTTAATGACGATGTCGTCATGAGTAATAACTCTCATGTGTGCACTGCTGAGTGAGCTTATAGTTATTTATGAACATAAACCAATAAATTGATAAAGTATATCAAACAAATATGGGCCTGGTTCAATGTGTTACACTTTTAGTAACAACATAAATACCAACCGGCATTTTTTTCGGTTGACCGAAAAAGAAAACTTTATTCTGGCTATACGTCCGAAGCGAATAAGTAAATTAGTACGCGTATAACGAGCGTTTCGTGCGGTCTCTGCAACTAAATATTGCATATTTGGCGAATTTATACATGTTGAAAATGTTTCATAAACTTAAGCAGTCCTTTCATCAAATTAAACGCTATGTGAAATGGTTATATATGCTCTATGAATTGAACACGTATTTAGCCATTTGCGAGCCATGGGAAAAAGTGTTTATAAGTAAGTGAAACTCTGGTCTACTGTAGTGGAAATTAAAGCAAAGCTTTGTAGTACATTATGAATTTGATTTCTTTTTTTGATAAAATGCGATGGAATATTGCTATGAAATTAACCTTTCGATTGAATCGAATTTGGCTCAAAATCATAAATGCTGTAAAGTTAGTAAAGTTTTGGTTCAAAATGTCGAATAGGAACTACGAGGATACTACGAAGATACTCTTCTACAAGGGCGGTCCCAAAAAAAGAAAAAATATTTTGTGAAAAGTGACAGCCTTAAAGAAGATATGTTTTCAGCTTCAAGTCGCCACGTTGTTTAGTATTTTTATTTGAGCCATCAAAAGTAAACGATCTCAGTAAATTTGGAAACATGAAAAAAATTTGTCACCGTTATGTAATTCAATATTTCCATTTGAAAGGTCTCAGTCCAATCAATACTGAAGCCCACCTAAATTCTACTCTGGGGGAGCCTGCTCCTTCGTTTACGACTGTAAAATATTGGGTAGCATAGTTTAAGCGAGGCCGTACGAACTGCCCAATTTGAAGAGTCCACACCCGACACGGTTAAGAAAATTCACAAAACGGTATTGGATGATCGTCGGCTGATAGTGTGTGAGCTAAATGGTAGGTATTTCAAAAAGTGTTATACCTCGTATATTGACCGACGATTTGAAGATGAGAAAACCGTGCGCAAGATGGCTCCCGTGCTTGCTTTCAGTAGACCCAAAACAGCGTCGTGGAAGTGTTTCAGTAGAGTGTCTGGCGATATTTTAAGCCGAATTTTTGCGGCGATTTATAACCATGGATGAAACATGGGTCCACTACTTCACACATGAGACAAAGGAACAGTCAAAGCAGTGGACTGGAAAGGGAAAATCTTGTCCAAAGAAGGCAAAGACGGGTCTACCTGCAGTCAAGGTCATGGAGTCTATTTTTTTGGGATGCCCATGAGATTAATTTTATTGATTATCTTTAGGAAGGAAAAACCATCAACGACGAATATTATGCTAATTTGTGATGAAATTAATGAAAAAAGGACGAATTTGACGATATACATATATACAGTGTGGGTCACAGCTTATTTTATGCAGTGCATACATAAAATTGTTAGGCTCTATAACTTTTACACTAAAAGGAGTTTTGAAGAAAGAAGACTCCAGACATGTCTTATATTCAGCGAATAAAGAAAATAAATAAAAATATTTAAAATAAAGGCAAGCCCAAGACTCTCGGCCACAAAATTGGCCACAGATGTTCAAAAAGATGTTGACAAAAAATGTAGTGTCAAAACTGTCCGCCGGGTTCTTTGAGATAACGATTTACATGACAGAGTTGCCCGAAAAAAAAAACATTTATTAGCCCCAAAAACAAAATAAGTCGCTTCAACTTTGTCAAGGGCCACCTTTACAAGGGCTCGGACTTCTGGAACTCAGTTATTTTTCCCTATGAGTCAAAATTTAATTTATTTGGATCTGACGGCATGACCTGCGTATGGCGACAGGCAAATACGGAGCTCAATAAGGCACATTTAAAGGCGTATGTGAAGCACGGTGATGGCAGCGTTGCTGCTGCTGCTGGTACTGGAAAATTAGCATTTATCGAATCTACAATGGACAAGCATAAATATCTTCAAATTTTAAAGGATAACTTGCTGTAAAGTGCGGTAGATTTAGACATACGGTCCGATTTTCAATTTTACCAGGATAACGACCCTAAACATAAATCTGGAATTGTTTAGACATGGTGTATACAGCTGCCCACATTTGATGACACCACCAGTACAATCACCGGACTTGAATGCCATTGAAAATTTATGGGCCGTATTGGAGAAAAATATCAGAAACCATAAGATGTCCAACAAAAATTATCTTAAACGGGCTCTGGACTTAGAATGGAGTATAATATCACCAAATATTAAAAAATAGTTAATCCTATTCCTAGCCGTCTTAAAGCTGTTATAGGCCTAAAAGGGTACCATACCAACTATTGCAACGAAAAGAATTTGTATATTTCTAACTATAAAAATATCTGCAAAAAATAAGTTGTAACTTACGTACGAGATGTGTTCAAAAAATAGGATGAATTATCAAACTTCGCGGTCTACGTACATTCGACTTTCGATTGTCACATTTTTTTTATGTTGGTAAACTCGTCTCAAAGATATGTTGATGGCTTTATCCATATAGCATGTTTAGTTTGTTTGTGAGAGGCATAAATAAGACAAGTGTTTTGCGTGTTCGGCGATTTTCTGCTATCGAAAAAATGGATCAAAGAAGTTGCATCAAATTTTGTGTAAAAAATGAAATTCAGAGAGTACTCTGAATCAAAACATTTTTATAAGTGGTACAAGCTTTTCACAGAAAGTCGAGAAGGTGTGAATAACGACGCTCGCTTTAGACGCCCCAGCACATCAACAACCGATAAAAATGTTGAGAAAGTGAAGAGTGTTATGGAGAGTCGTCGAATCACAATTAGAGAAGTTGCTGAGGATATATCGGCATATCGGTTGGTTCGTGGCATGCAATCTTTTCCATGGCGAAGTGCATCAGGAGTTCTGACCACAAGGTCGTACGGCAAATAAGGAGTAATACCTTGAAGTTATGCGCCGTTTACGTGAAGCAATACGAAAAAAACGCCCGGAATTGTGGAAAAAAAGTTCATGGCTATTGCATAATGGTAATGCACCTCACTAATCTTTGCTTGTGAGAGATTATTTGGCCAAAAACAACACCGTTATCATGC
>JAHXMU010000301.1:2178213-2226558 GCA_019455685.1 Philornis downsi | reverse complement strand
TGTCGATGACAGATGTAATTTGACCAGATTTTTATCAATCTCTTGGTAGAATAAATGCCAACAACGTTTTTATAAATCATATGTTAGATTTCATCTATACGCCTGTGTCTCCCAATATTTTCGTTCTTCCGTTCCTTCAACAATTTTATCTCCTTGTAAGGGTATAGTAAGCCTCGCTTCAGTTCCCTTTTTTGACATTTCCTCACAATACTCGGTTCACTTAGCTGCTGCTTTGACACGTACGTAGCATTGATTTTACTAGGTCTTGGATAACAATATTTATGTCTGAGAGCAGTTTTTATATCCACATATAGGATATATATGTATGTACGATATATATATATATAGACGTAGCAAAGAAATCTTTTACTTTCGCGTGACATCAAAGGCTTCATTTAGCATAGTTAGAATGATCCGGTTTATGTCAAATGTGGACCGCTAGTTCCATTAGTTCCGTTAGTTTTGCTTAAGAAATGAGCCTATTTTGTTGCGATTCAATAGAGGTTCTCTTGTCCATTAGGGTTTTTTTTTTTGTTTTAACTCATATGGCACCCATAAATCGAGCTTCTTTTTGAATACCTTATTCAAGCGAATCCAAACATTTTTCTGTGCAAAATTTAGCTCCTTGGCAATCGAAACAGTGCCGACAATTGGCCTTTCAGAGCGTGATGTATCTTTGGCATCAAAATTACCGCAACAGATTTGATGAAACCAAAATTGCACGTGATACACTGTTATAGTATCAGGACCATAAACACTATATCATTTCATTATATACATTTTATATTCAGACTCCCGGCTTGAGTTTCTTCCTTTTAACAAAGAAATCCTGTAAAATTTGGCAAATAATTTCTTTGCTGGTGTCCATTTTTGACGTGCGATCAAATATTATTGAGTTAATCAATCACAAAACTCCCGAGTGGTTGAGAATAATATTTTACTTCTCTAACGCCATCTAGCATAACCCTATCGCACTTAAACAAAGGGAGATACAGGTTACAAAATAGTGGATTTCTTTCTACTATATCTTATACTTTGCCATGTACTTTACTATATATATTGACGCTATTTACCAGAAACATCTGATTTAGGGACATTTTGAAGAATGTATTGGAATAAGCTTCGCCTATCTCAGAGGTATTCAACTTTTTGTGCTTGGCGAAAGCCGAACTAGAGCGAACAGTTGTTGTTAAAAAGTGGAAAAGACGAAATTTTATCGAAAAACAAAGCAACACAAGAATGTTAAAAGCTTAAAACTAATATTCAGATCAGATGGTATTTATTTTTTAGAATTCTTATGACATTCCATTATACATACATTCATTCAAACTCAATACTCACATGTAGTGTACAATATAGTCAAATCGCTTTTATTGCATATTCTTCGTTATATTCAGCAATTGCACTTCTACGATTTCGTCCAACATTATGCACTAGCCCACAAGTTATCTCGTCTACGCCTTATTTTGTCATGCAACGTTGGAGCAACAAGGTAGCCGTTGTAAGCGGTGCTAGTGCTGGTATTGGAGCTGCTTGCTGCAAATCCTTGGTGTCGGCTGGTATGGTCGTTGTTGGATTGGCTCGTAGACAAGAACGTATTGAAAAATTGCGTGATGAGCTTCCTCCGAAAATTCGTAAAAATCTACATGCCTTACATTGTGATGTAACGAAAGAGGAAAATGTAGCGAAAGCATTTGATTGGACTTATAACCACTTAGGTGGCAGTGATGTTCTCATTAATAATGCGGGAATCATAGCCACCACACAGTTGTCAAAAAGAAATAATACAAAAGAAATACGAGATACCATCGACACAAATCTAATGGGAACAGTGTTTTGCATTCGGGAAGCTTTCCACACAATGACCACGTATAAGGGCGGAAATGGTCACATTATTATTATCAACAGTGTAGCAGGTTTTCAAGTACCGAATTTAGGACCAGACTTGCCGTCATTAAATGTTTATCCAGCAACAAAGTTCGCGTTGAGAGCTATGAATGAGATTTATCGTCAAGAGTTTCAAAGGCATAAAACTCAAGTTAGAGTTACGGTAAGAATTTATTACTATCTTCAAGTAATAAGAACATTCTCTTCAAATATATTTCAGACTATAAGCCCCGGCATCGTTGATACGGATATTTTACCCTCCGAAATACAGACGGTTGTCAAACAACATTTGCCAATGTTAAAATCGGATGAAGTCGCTGATGCCGTTTTGTGGGCTCTAGAAACGCCGCCTAATGTACAGGTATAGAAAATATTATCTTTAAGCGTTTGTATAACAATTGAGATATTTCATTTGTATTTCTATCCAGGTCCACAACATAACCATTAAACCTATGGGTGAAAAGTTCTAAAGAGGGATCATTATTCAGCAAAGACCCCAATTGTTTTAAGGGGTATAAAGCGAATAAAATTGTCTATGGAAAAAATAGTTGTGAAACATTCTCACAATAAAAACTTATTTAATATGTTTATAACAAATTTATATACTAAAATATAAATTGACTAGCGTAGCGGTGGTGAACCATAACACGCAAGGAATTAAAAATTAAAGAATGAAAGATTTCACAAAACTACATGGTATACGTACGAAATGATTAATCAAAATAGTCTTCATAAACACTAGTGTTTAAAATATTTCCTTAATTTCTGCATTCATTTATAATTGAGGACTACACTCGAATTTATTAGCGAACTCCAGAAAGCAGTTAAACATTTAATTCCGCAGGATTATCATGACGACTTTCTATTGAACATTATCAAAATAAGAAATAATTGCAATAAAAACTATCCAAATTGTTAAAGAACAAATTTCATTACAATTATATTCTGTATCTTCTATATTTTTCTATTAACTTTAAAGAATATTGAGGAATTCAACATTTTGGCTAAAAAGAAACGAAGCTTTGGAAAAAAAATCCAACATTTCTAGGGTTCCCAATTCAATATTTAAAAAAACCTTCAACTTTGTGTGAAATGTGAAATTTATGTTCTCCTTTTGAAATATACATCCGAAGGAAGGAAGCATTTAGTAGAAGCGCACAATATCCGAGGCACCGATCTCTGGCAGCCCCATAAAATCCGGGAAATCCATTTTTTTCTCTACGACAAATTCAAATTTTTGTTCTTGAACTTATTTTTTGTTACAAAATGTACACTAGAACCCAAACACCTTGAGGTGTGTGCCATTAAAATAAACTTTCGAATAACACTACATCAAACGAATATAAACAAAATTGAATACTTCAGTATTGCTGGCTCTATCTTGTCGAGTACTATGGTGTATATAATCTTTGGACGGGTCTAAGGTTTCCAAGAAAATTTCCGCAACGAGTACAGTTGAAAAATCTTAACGTTTAGTTAAACTTTTTTGTTTAAACGGTAAATCTGCAAAAAAAAAAAACCGCTGAAGTAACGAAAATTCGAAAATACAAGTTTGGTTCCAAAACTAGCCGACCTAACAAAGAAACCACAAAAAAGTTGGTGAAAATGTTCTTTATTTTGCAACATAGTATCCTTTTAGTTCAATACTATACCCTATTTATAGTAAGAACTGTCAAACTCCTTAAAATAGCCATCAACCGCAGACACACTTCTTCACCACCAGCCATTTTTTCAAGTTTGAAAGTAGAAGCTAGTCCGAGGGAGCTAAATCTGGTGAATAAAGTGCGTGATGAAACAATTCGAACTTTCATTTATTAATTTTGGCCATTGCTATAGTGGACGAGTGAACTGGAGCATTGTTTGGATAAAACAACTTTTTGTTAAATGTGGCTTTTTCCATAATTTCATCACCTAAACGCTGCAATAAATTAGTATGTTTCGCCGTTGTTGGTTTTTCTTTCTGCCTTGCCTGCAGATGGAACCGCCTTCGCCTTCTTTGGATACGATTCTCCCATTCCAGCCCATTGCTTTAACTGTTCCATTGTCTCAGGTGTGAAGTGATGGACCCATATCTCATCCATGATTATAAATCGACGCAATAATTAGGCTCTACTGAAACATCTTCATGGTGCTGTTTGTGCTCTATTGAAAGCACGCGCCACCCATCTTGCGCACAGCGTTCTCATCTGCAAATCTTCGACCAATATACGATGTATAGCACTTTTCGGGATGCCTGTTATTTCATTTTTGTGAATTTTCTTAACCGTGTCTGGCATAGACATCTCAACTGCTCGTACTGGCTCGTTTAAACTCTGGTACCCTATATTTTACAGTCGTAAACGAAGGAGCAGACATCACAGCTCAGCTTTAATATTGATTGAACTGAGACCATTCAAATGGAAATATTTAATTACATAACGGTGACCAATTTTTTCCATGTATACAAATTCACTGAAATCGTTTACTTGAAATCTTATGTTTTATAAGGTTGCCACTTTCACCAAAATAATTGTTTTCACTAATGGCACCATCTATACGCCAGTTTTGAACCGCCCCCTTATAGCTAAAATAACGAAAAAGACCCCTTTTCTGGTACGGATCGTCCAAACATGAATATGTCTTCATAGTTTCTAAGGGCGTTATCCAAAGCGGAGCTTTCTTTTTTCTTTGGGACCAAAAAACTTTCGAAAATGGTCAAAATGTAAAATCGCTAAAACGCAAATATGTGTATAACTTAAAAACCAGTAGCCTGCGATGAAGGCTTGTATAACAAGGACATCAATCTGGCATCAAATTTCACAAAAAAAAACTGTAAATTAAAAAAAATATTAAATTATTAAATTCTAAATTGCCAAATGAAGCGTTGTCATCTAAATATCATAACTTTTAATTATATTATATGTATAACGACACTTTAGTTTTTTCATTTCATGCGATTGTTTCTTAATTTTGTCTCACTGCTCAGCTTGGGTTTCATTTGTTTTTTCTTAAAATAGAGTACATAAAACTGAATTATCCTAACCCCTATTTAATTGTAAGTAGGAGCCAAATTTCACAACACCTAAAACATATCCAAATAACAGCCGAACAAATGGATAAACTTCTAAAACGTTGTAACGAATACTATTTCATATTTTAAGCATTTGACAGAGGGCAAAGTAGGAACCTATCATATCTCTAGGTAGAATTATGTTTAATAAAAGGCACCCAGATTAAAATTGTTGATTTAGAAGAGATAAGTTACTGCAAGTTATTTCCAAAACATTTCTTTATAATTCCGCAAAACCCAACTCACAGCCGAAATTTGATCTAGAAAGCAAGTAACTCGTGAAAATTTCTCCAAGTATAAAAACCTTTAAATGTTATTTGTAAGTTATTTTGTGTTTATTATTTGGTAATGAATGTTTTTCATGAAATCAATGTAATATGACGATAGTAAACAATGACTTAAACATAGATAAATTTGTGTGAAAAATATAAAAAAAAATTGTAGCAAACCCGACATCTCATCCAAATTGAGATATTTTACATAAATGTGATTTTCGTACGGGCCATATTAACTTGCCAAACATTAAGTTCTTCATAGTCTCCAATGCATTTGTCCACCTGATCAGGTTTGAAGCCTTTTGTCGTACAACGATCCATAACATCGGCGATTTTGACAGTGGTACTATTACCAGCCAATTCGCGGACAACAGCAAAGATCTTATCAGAAGTATTTGGAATACTAAAATTGTAATGGGATTGAGCATTAGTTCCAGTTGCACTTACTGCCAAGAATTCGAATACTTACTGCCCCTTTTGATGTTCGTGGATTTGATTAAGAGAATCCTTTGACATTTCCAGCAAACGTAAGGCTTCAGCGACATCATCTTTTTCTACTCTATCCGAGAGACGTAAACGAGCCAAAGCTGTGGACAATCGTAAAATACCCAGAAGATTACGAGCCGAAGTGAAAGTCATATCCTTTTGTGTGCGAGCTTCACGTCTTAATTCTACATAGGCACCCACAATGTAATCGGTGAGTTCGTCAGGAATGGTTGGATTCTTGCGCTTACATAGATTTATATAACGACGCATAAGATTCATGTCGAGGGCCTTGACACGAGTTGGAGGCTGTTTCGAGTGACTGTGGACATAGGTAATGTGTTTTGCCAAACGCAAATCGTTATCGCGATCGGGTTTATCTTGAATCAACCACAGCAAATCAAAACGTGACAGCAAAGCTGCGGGCAGTTGAATATTCTGTTCCACCGTACGCCTGGGGTTATAACGACCGAAAGCAGGATTAGCTGCCGCCAAAATTGAAACTCGAGCATTCAAAGTAGTCATGATGCCAGCCTTGGCAATGGATATCGTTTGTTGTTCCATAACTTCGTGAATAGCTGTACGATCAGTTTCGGCCATTTTATCGAATTCGTCAATGCAGCAAACACCCTGATCAGCTAACACCAAAGCGCCGCCCTCTAGAGTCATCTCTCCCGTTAACGGATCTTTCATAACAGCAGCGGTTAGACCAACACCAGAGGAACCTCTGCCTGTGGTATATTGTGAACGCACTGCCAAACGGCTGATATAGCTCAACAATTGAGATTTGGCCACACCAGGATCACCCATCAAACATATATTAATATTGCCTCTGATTTTCATGCCATCAGGTCGCTTATCAACGCCGCCTACCAGTAATAGTAACATGGCTTTCTTCACATCCAAATGACCGTAAATTTCTGGAGCCAAACTGGTAGCCAATCGTTCGTAGAAATCATCTTGGGCGAGTTCATTTAACTCGTCGGGAGTTAGCTCGGCATCTTTGTCGGATATTTCATCGTTTTTATTAATGCAAATAATACGCTGAAAGGGGAGTGAGTGATAAGGGAGTATTGATTATTAATTAAACATATTTTCCTTTCTAGAATCCAATTTAAAATCTGGAACGTCATGCAGAGATATTTAACAATAGAATAAATTTGGAACATTTCGTCACTCAATGGCCATGGAAAACACTGTGTTGTTTGTTATAGTTGGTTCAGGTAGAACAGACTCCCGTAGTGGAGAAAAGCAAGTTTCATGCTGCTATAGATAGATGAGTCCAGCCGTGGACCAATTTAATCTCAAAAAAGATTGAGCTTGTGACCAGACTAAATTCGTATCCCACTTTCTTTTCATTTATTCGACAACTCCATGTTTGTCTCATAACAACACCTTGCAGATGGTCCGATTCTATCATATTTGTGTGTTCTGTGTTTCTTCTCTATTAATATTAATTTCATTTCAATTTTATGCTATTTAACAATATTGTAATTTGCATTTGTTGCTGAATAATAGTTAAAATCTGATGATACATAGTTCTCGCATATTGGACAAATTTGGAAGAACTGAAAAGTTGGGCACTAGCTAATAATTGAGTATTACAGGTTACCTCGAAATCGTCTGTTGTTACAAAAATGGTTGAAGACTTATCATTTTCGCTATTTTCTTGCTCGTAGAATCCCTTTACTGTAGCTGTTAATATATTTCAATATAAATTCTCAAAATTCTCAAAAATCTTCCGAATGGATTCAAAATGGATGTGGAATTAGATTAACAGTGTTGTTGAGGATGCAGTGATAGATTCTTATCGATCTTTTTCACATCCGGAACTAGTGATGATTGTGCCGAAAAAAGTTAACCGATGTGCGGCTACAGTAACCAAATCTAAAGGTCCAGAAGCATTCCTACTACGATTTGATTTCGTTCCGTAAGAATTTGTCGATTGAACTGTCAACATTTTGTATCACAAAAATCAAAATCAAGTTGAAAATATTCAGAAGGGGTTTTCAATAGTTCCGCTGCCACCGAGAAAACTGTTAATTCTTTTTCATTCACAGAACAGAAGTACACACACGTTTGACTTTATTTAATTAAATAATTTCACATATTTGTTTCTTGATGAATATTCACAAAACAAACTATAAATACAAACCATTTCAGGCTTGAGAATATAAATATACTTTTGTCGTTATTCTTCGGAATGGTCCAGTTAACCCCTAACCATTTTTTTATTGCAGTTAAACTTCTCCTTAAATTTCAAAAATAAACCACAAAACAAAATACATAGAATAATTTTCTTTGTAATATTTCCAAATGTAAGGAAGTCATTCCAAAATAATAACATCCAATAGCGCAGTATGTGCATATATATCATTTCCAGAGAAACACTTTTATACCGCTTTCAAACTTAAGCAAACTCGGTAGTTCTTGTTAAATTGAGTTACATTTAAAAACTATTAATTTAAATACTATTAATTTTCGGTCTGAAAACTCTGATCCAAAAACACAATTTCTTTGATCACATGAAAAATTGAACCAAAATGACCTCTTTTTCATTGTTATGGCTCTCATGAAAGTGTGAAGAAGACTGAAAAAAAACTGGCTCCTTCCTATGATGAACCTGTTAAATTCATTGGTAATTATGCAAATTTTTACCACTTTGCTCCAAAAATTGTGGTGCATTTCAGCTTGCGCGAATGCGCTTATTTTGCTGGGTTACCATGCCAAAGCCCTCCCTCCATGAATGATAGGTCCATATGTCTCCCACAATTCTGCACAGCAACATATAACAAGACATACATAAGACAACATGAACAAGATAGTTCTAGTACAACGAAATGTCTGTTGATTACGGAGTCCAGGTAGATGAATTCACTCACAACTCCAAACGTATAGTCGTCAACGTTCGATCGAGTGCCTCTCTATTCGTCGATACAAATAATTAGATTTTGTTCCCATTTACCGCCCACCCCTTTTATGCTGACTCCTTTTCGATGTTTGAAAAGTCTGCAATAGCAACTTTCTTGGTAGTCATCTTGAAAAGTATGTAATCTAAATCTTAACTGAGATTTTTGCTAATCATTTCAGTTGGCTTTATGTCGGTCAATGTCATCCTACAAAAACGTATAAACTTTGCCGAAGTACCAATGTTGACAGCTTTATAATCGGTCCTAAAGTATTCTTGGGGTATTTTTCAAAGGCTCCTCATTCTCTCTAAACACGTTATCTTTGTCAAAGATAAAGCAAATCTCCGAATAAAGTCCATCACAGGCACGTCGTAGAACAAATAGAAACAGATGTAATGACGTACACATCGGTTGGCCGCTCAGTCTCAGGTACGAAGCACCTAGTTTGCTTCATTTCCTCATTGAGAGCCCATGACGAGGTTTACAAAATCACGAAGCCGATACAGAAATGCACTGTGCTATTATATTACTAAATACACCAGCAGACAGATGCCAGCTACTAGTTGATCCCAAATATCAAATGTGTAAGATCCTCCTTCGCAGACATATTCGCAAGAATCTTACGCACCAAGTCTGATACGTAAAACAACACTAAACGTTGAAAGAATGTCGACGTCCGTATTTCCCCAGCTCCACTCTACCAGTTGACAAATGCCATGATTTATTTTTTTAATATAAATAATAATATAATAATAAATATAATAATAAATAATATAATAATAAATGCTTGCAACATTCCGCGTCACGCTAACCGTTTCATCAGTGCTATGATTAATGCTGCTTGGTAAGATAATGATTCTAAAGTTGGGTTTTTATATGTGGATCTCCCCCCAGATCACGTAAATATAAAGTTCCTTCGATGTTGATATTATGACCACACAGGTCGTTATAGTAAGAGTTGAATTTGCAAGAAAATATAAATTTTTCCACATAATACAATACACAAATGTTTGCGTTAGGTAGAAGAAAATGCTTAAGCCCAAAAAGGAAAAAAATCGTCGTTTTTCTACTACTTTCTACCTCCGGCGAAATTATCTTACTTTTTAACGACAAGTTCGAAAATATAAGTTCTCATTAATTTAATAATTTCTCTGTAACATTTTTTGAAATTCGGCAGTCTCACTATTCAAAGGTTAAGGAATTACAGATTTCTTCTAAGGGTTTTTAATTACAACACAATTATTATATAATTATAATTATATTATATTATATTTATATACATTTGAATTGACAGCGCGTGCATTAATATTTACTTACCTATATATTACAATGGAATTATTGTGGGAAATTACTGTACCATGTGAATGATGTGGTACTGAAGACTGTTTTATTTTTTCTGTGAATGGTTTCATTTCACATATAATGTAGAATAATTATAGAAAATAATAATATATATATACCTATATATATAATTATAACAATAACATATATATAATTATTTTCTATAATTATTCTACATTATATGTGAAATGAAATCATTCACAGAAAAAATAAAACAGTCTAATATAAAAAATTCTCAATTCTCTATTCTTCAATACCTCATTCACATGGTACAGTAATTTCCCACACTAATTCCATTGTAATATAAATAAATATTAATGCACGCGTTGTCAATTCAAATTTTTCGTTTTTTCATTTTTCGTTTTGAAGTCAAAATAATAATTATATAAAAAATTACTTACATAGGCCTGCAAAAATGTTTCAGACAGTAATCCATGTATAATTTGACTGAATCCCGTTCGCATAAGTGGTAAGAATGTGCCCGATATCAACACATGATCACCTGGCTGAGCCTGACGCGTCACCTCTCCGCGACACATTATGGTCATAGTACGTGGTATATGACCCACAGGAACTTGATCACTATGTTCTTGTATCTTGATCTCCTGAAATTTAATAAATTTCGAACCACGCGTTTGCAGGTACAAACGGCCACCAGCTTTATTAACGCGGCAATCATCCGAGGGACATTCGCTGATGGGCGTAAAAGATAAAGAATTGACAGGCTGATATGTTTCTGAGCCACAACGATCACAAGTGTAGGTTGCCACCACCATCATGGGTTTAACTTCTGTGCAACGAGTGACAATCCCACGCACGGTTACCAGTTTACCAATATGTTCTGCCTTAATTTCACGTATAGATTGAGCCTTTGCAGTGGATGGAGGTTTGAAACCCACTTCACTAAAATTAATAAAGAAAAAAGGAATCCGTTTCTCGTTTGCCTTGTGTTATTCATTCAATGAGCTTACAATCTTTTCATTAATTCTGCCGGAAATTGATTACGCTGGTCATGCTGCTCCATCTGATTGCGCGTGCGTGACTCCATTAACAAGCGATGTTCAATGTAAACATCCAATGCATCTTTGGCGTGCACTTCCCTCTCCTTGTAGTTAGGCAACATCTCTGCAATAACATCGCTAAACATTTGGGCATAGCGTCTGCTGTTGGCGATAACGGCATCAGCTAAACCTTCATTGAAATCCGCCAGATGGTCTAGATCAATGGTCAGCAGGACTTGCTCACGATGGGCGAGCTTCACTAACTGTTGGGCATAAATGAAATGTTTCTTGCCGTCGTCGTCCTGTTTGCAAAATTCTCCAAGGAAGCTTTTGATGGCTTCTGCAAGCGATGAAATAAACATCATTGGCATGTCCCACGAAACAATAAAGCTTCAACCCCTTCCTTACCTCTATCTTGAGCATAGTCACGTCTGGCCATCTTGATAGTTGTGATTCTCTCTACAGTTTAACGCAAAGATTCCTTTCTTACTGTACTTTTGAAGGCTCCAGCCAATGTCGATGTTTAACGCGCGGTGTTTGTTTCAATAATATTTGTTTTCTTGAAAATTATCTTCAATATCACTCGCGAAAGCAAACACCGCTACTTACGTTCCATGCTCTGTTGTGTGTTTAGCGCGCCAAAATACCGATACGATTGTTTGTCAATGGCTCAGAGTCGCATTTTAAAGACGCCTCGTTCTAAAAGGGCAATGCCTATTCAGAGTTGTATGCATAGAAAATGCATATGAAATTCCAGAGAATAAGATCCAGAATTGCAATAAAAATCTTAGCAACTAGCCAGACGATTGTTTCGACAAAGTAAAATACAATAGATTACAAAATAAATTAAAATAAAATAATAAATAATAATAATAAAAAAAAAATAATAATATAGGTTTATTGTATAAATATAGAAACAACTTTGATCGAGATACTAAGCTTCTAATATTTCAAGCTTTAACAAAGTCATGATAACTAATTATCCATTATGCACGGTTATAAAAAGAGTTCTGAATTAAAATCACTCCAGCGGTAACAGAATAATGCACTAAAAGCTGTAGCGAACTTCCCAATTTTCATATTGCACGTTTTCTCTGTATAGAGATGTTTCTCCAACAGTTTTGCCAGTATATGGTTGTTATAAATTAAAATTGTCAATATATCTTTTCAAATGCTTGCATAGTATTGGCCATCACACGACAAATTTTTCCCGAAATCAGTATATTTTCGATACGAGAAATAATGACAATTTCACCGTATAGAACATTCTGGTAGTAGTCAGTATAATACTTTACCATAACAATTAAAATCACTAGAAACACTTTCATTATTTAAATCGTCAGTGAAAGGGTGTTTATTGCAAAATGTCGAAGAGCTTCTAGTATGAATTTTAAGTTAATATTGAAGTACATGTCAAGAAATTTGATTTTTCATAAATGTGTTTCTATTTTGTATTAAAACTATTGTTATTATACAAACAATTTTGATGTAATTATTTTGCCAACTAGTCTCTATAATGCCATGCAGCGCTGAGGCGTAATTTGTACGAAGTTGTATGATATAATAAATGAAATAAAAAATCATAAAATAACGTCTATAACATTTGTTTGTAATTCAGCAGTTTACGATGTTTACAACGAAAGGAATTTTTCAACGCGGAAAAAATATAGCACTGTCCGGTGAAAATTTGAGCTTCAAATATAAAAAAAAATATAAGCCATTTGGAGACAACAAATTTGACGAATAAAACAATTTATTATTTTTCCTTCTTGCAAAAGAAATTAATAAGAACATCATAACATTAAAACTTTTCAAATTTTAATATTTTTTATTAAATTCCAGATACATGTTTATGCCAATTGAAGATAGATTCATAAATAATCTCTATTTCAGTGTGATGTTAAGCAACTTGGCCGTAGTCTAAAATAAACAGAATCCTATTTGCGAAAATCGGCAAATATCAGTGTGAAAATGTTGCCAATTTTTAATTTGTGATATCGATTTTTTAGTGTGCCACTCTATCAAATATCATTAAGAATTATTGCCCATCTTTTCTATATTTAACAAAAAGGATTTTTGACGAAATATGATTTGCATGCTCGTAAATTTTTAATAACGTAATTGTAAATAAAAACAAGGTGTAATAGGCACTGTGGTTAAAACCAGTTTTTGTCACTGTTTTTAATTCTCCTAATTTCGCAAAACTCAAATTATATGAAATATTGCTTATTTCCTAGAAGTTTCGACCGATAATTCGGAATCTCGTAATATAGGTTGGCCAAAATAAAATGTTATGTCATTTGTTTATTTGGTTTTGTTTTAAATGCTCCTATTTTTTTTCTTTTTTTTTTTTTTGTTCCGAACTCAAGTTGTAAATTGCTTCGTACCAGCTCCAGGGCTAAGAACAATGAGTGATCAATGTAATACAACGGCACTTGCACTTTTACACCGCTTTGTTTCGTGAGGGAAAATTTGAGTCCTCAAGTATGAAATAACTAACACGTATAAGCAATGAAAGTCTTGCATCTGTTAGGCATTAACAAAAATGACATCTCACGTCAGATTAGTATCTATAAAAATTGTTTTTATCCTTCAAAATTTCATCTCGTGATTTTGTTGAAAAATTAATTTCGCTGTAAAAAATGGTTACTTTATCGCTCAATAAAGTAATATTTTTATAAAAATATTTCAATGTACTCGTTGCCTCCTACGTTAAATTACTCACTTTTTCTTCGTTACGAAAATTTATTAAAAGGAAAACGTCAATGCCAGAATTATTTCGGGCAAGTAAAAAATTTATTGAAAAAATACATTAACGTTAAAATTTTAATTTGGGAACCATCATTTGCTAACATTTATTCAAAAGCAATTGTGAATTGCGTTAACGCGTGATGTAACAATTTAAAATACTTTTTTAAATTAACCGAAATTTCGTGTTACCATCTCAGTTTTCCGGCGTGTTGCTTTGTTTCGTTCCATTGCAGTTACATTCCAATGTGTTCCTCTGCCAATATGCCGGTAGTTTACTGAGTGCAGAGCACACAGCTAAAGCATTTACACAAAATTCGTGACGCGCAACGGTTGGGCGGTGTTGTTGTGTGGTTGTTTTTGCAAAATTTAAATAAATTGTTTAAATCCATACACAATTTATCCATAGAAAACAGCAACAAAACGGGATGTGATTGGAGAGTAAGAATACCAAAAAAAAATCTCAGTTCACTATAGCAAAGTGGCTATAAGAAGTGGATTCACTTTAAAATTGATTAAAAGAGGCTGGCAATTGTTGAAACCTACATCCATCTCTCTGCCTTTAAATATAGAGCAAAAGAAAAATAGCATCCCTTTGCCATCCCATTCATCCGTGCGTCGTCGTTGTCGTCATCTTCGGCTACAACACATTCTATCGTTTGCCTTTTGTGCGCTGGGAGTCAAAAAAGCCTCACCCTCTTTTGGCGTTCTCGGGGTCTGCTGTCGGCACGTCGGTTATAGTTCGCTTTGCAGTCTCTGCTTTGTCTCCTGGTACACATTCGGTTTGTCGGGCGCTCCTCGGTCGGTCGTAGTTTGTTATGCCGCTGCTGCTGGTGTATTGTGTCCTGTTTAAGCTCAGGCATCTCTGTTGATGCGGGTGCGATTTGGTCCCATATCTTCCGATACAACAGTAATAACTACAACAACAACAACGATTGCACTAACATAGATTTGTGTGCGTGTGCGTGTGCGTGTTTATTTTGTGCCAAGTTGAGGAAAAAATATTGAAAAAAAGAAGTAGAAATGTTGTAAGATAAAGAATTTACCAAGCAATGAAACAAGAAAAATAGATTGAAAACAAATTGATTGTTTTGATGGAAGAATCTATTCCACTTTATTTGTTCATCATCACATTTTAAAGAAGAGTAAGCGTAAGCGCAAGTGTTTGTGCGGGCGAGTAGTGAGATATCCAATGTGCCATACTGTCAACAATCTGTAGGATGCCCGAGCTATCGTGTTGTGCTGTTGATGCCAATCGAAACTAACATGTGACAGTTTTCCCTCAGTACGTCCTCATTCTTGCTTCAATTTAGTCTTTATCATTTGCTGGATTCAAAAATTGTATTTTCTGTGTTCAAGGTAAGTGGTAGAGTCGTTATTATTCTTCCCTTTCCCTCTACCTTTTCCGTTGTCTTTTCGAATATACACCATGTACTCCTGAGTAGACTCTTTTCTAACACAGGTTTGTGGGTGCTATCAAGCATTGGGGATGGCAAAGACCGGTGTTGTAAGTGTACATTTAAGAAAGTACAAAACAATACCAAGCAGTAGACAAGTAAGTAAGTTGGCAAAACAACATGGAGCGCAAATAAGGCTTAAATCAAGTTTAGCATAACGCCGCGGTTACACTTTCAACTTTTGTTGAAGCGACTTTTACATATACTACTTGTCAGAATTCGACAAAATCGACAGCTGTGACGTAGGCGACCCGCAACCGGTTGAACAACTTTATTTGTGAAGATGTCGTCGGCAAGGAAAGTAATTAAAAAAGTAACATCGGCGTTAATTTCTTTTTCACATCTTCGGTGGACATTTTGCATTCGGCCGCAATATCGTCATAAGCCTTCACTTTTAAATCATTTCGCCTGTATATTGGCGAATTCATATTCCACAACGCTTCACGGCTTCTATAAAACTCTATAAAATGCAATAAATCTGCTTGCTTATTCATTTTATAAAATTATACTTTCAGATAAACCAAACAATTTTTAAGTTTCACAAAAAACCGCGCTTTATTTTACAAACAAACCACACGATTTATCGCAATCAGCTGTTTGGTTGAACCATTCGTTGAAACAGTAGTTGAAAGGAAAAATCGTAAGCAACCGGCGTTCAACTAGAAAATGTGTGAGTGTATTAGTGAAAAAATATGAGTGTGTTGGAGGTTGCAAGCGATTTGTTGAAAGTGTAACCCCCGGGTAAAGGTCGGTGCTATGCTAAATTTTTACGAAGAAACGCCATATAAAAAGAAAAAAAAAAAACGGTCGTGGAATTTGAAACTAAACTTTTCCACCACTTTCACAAGAAATTTTCGTAAGTGGCGACGTCAACCTGTTTTTTTCCAGCACTGAAATCGGAATAATATGCATTTTTACGTCACCATATTTTCTATAATACATTTATAGACTTCAAAATGAAGTAGTAATAAAGAAAGACGCATACAAATATATTATCGTACATATTATGACGTAAAGATAGCAGCTGTTTTGATTTCAGTGAGCGAAATCAATACAAGAAAAGCTGGCAGCAATGCCGCTGCATTTTTTCATGAGCAAAGCATATTTCATGGAATTTTTTTCTCGCAAAAAGGACGAAAGATTTAAAGCGGTTCTTTCAGGTGTAGGAAACATGAGTTGAAAGAGAGTATACCTATATGCCAATCAAGACGCTTCTGGTTTCGGATCCCCCAACGGCTAAAAGTGGAATCGGAACAACTGAAGTTTGTGCTTTGTGCCAGATTTTGGAATGGAAAACCGTTTGCATAAAAAATTACTTGAAGAAAAAAAAAATTAAAAAAAGTAGAATATAGGCAACTGCGCTCTTTCTTAAAAATCGGAAGATGCCTAAAAAGCACACAAGGCATCTAAAAAATTATCACAAGTTTTCTTATAGACAGCCCCGAGAACATAAGGGAATGCTTATGACGTATGGAGAAGTATGGCCTCGAATCACTACAATTTTTAGCTTTTTGTTATATCATCCGAAAGACTCTTCACTCGCTAGTGGATGAAACAATCGAATTAAATTGGTTATAAGGAATGAGCGTGTAATTTTGGAAATGACAGTGCACTTGAATAGTTTGCAAAATGTACTCCTATTCGATTCCCTGAACTTAGACGGACCCAGGTGTGTCCATTTTTGGAATTTGGGGAACCGTAACTAAGTATGGATTTTTTTTAATTGAAATCCTATGATTTTAGTAGACGAAGCGGGGAGAACGATTTGGGAGTTCGCACCCCGGCAAAAGCAGGTTGCGGATGTAACTGTAAAGAGTTGTCCCGCGAATTTGAAGTCTGGGCATTAATTTAGTTGTTTTCACACAAAATGTAATAAACAAACCTTCCAAGCAAACTTTTTCCTAAATTTAATTTAATGTGAGCTTCTAAGAAGGTTTTTAATTTTGAATTTATTGGACTTTTCGTTACAAATCTTTATATTTGTTCACAGTTTCACGTACAAAAAGTGCAATTTTTGTAAGATATGGTTGTAAAAATCGGAAGCATTACTTTCCAGTACGTAACTCCGATGACCTGTTGCGCAACTGTTGAGCGTTACAGAATGTTCAAAAAAAAAAAAAAAAAAAATATTGTGAGTTCCAATTTCGCAGTACTTTCCATGTCGATTACGGATATATTTTGTTATTTATTTTGTTAGCAGGCATTTTGACGGTGGTTCCTCAAAAATACCCATTTAGGAAAAATCGGTGGATCCGTTTTATTGCAACCGATTTCTCGAAAAATTTTCTTTTTTCGAAAAATAATTTATTTTCTAAACGTGTTTTTTTTTTGTCATATTAATGAACATAGTGTAGGTGTGTAGTATGCAGCGATGTGCGATTTAAGGTTCTGTCCGGTCCTGTTCCTGCTATAACAGGGAATCTGGAAGGGTTCAGGTTCTAAGTAAAATGAACACATATGTTAAGTTATATTTTGAAAATTACAGGCAACCAACAATACGTACTCAAAGAATAGTCCGCATGCAAATGCGCACGCACTTCTTCATAAACTACTGAAAACTAATTTATGTAAGACGACGCACAACACAAGTCAACAGCGATAATATTTAAAAGCACTTCTGCTTTAATTAAATTGTTCTCTAAACAATGCCGGGCACAAACACATCTTTGTTATTTATTTGCAGAAATACTTTCCACTACGCACCTGACCATTCTTTGAATTAGCCGACGAATCAAGAAACGAAAAATCATTTCACAAACAGAACCGTTCTGGTCGGACGCTGTTTGCAAATCCATGTAAATAGAGAAGTGTCTGCGGGCCATTCTCAATACCACAGACTTAATATTTGCGTGATGACTGAAGTTATATGAGATTGATATTCGTAGATACTGCAAGTCTGTTTTACAAATTTCTGATTAAAATTAGAAAATCTTTTTTTCTGAACGACGACAGTCTTTCCAGAATTCCCTATTTGGCTTTAGTTCACTTTACGCGCAGCAATCGCAGATTTTAATCATTGATACACTTTTTAATTTTAAGATCTTAAAAAAAAATCTCCAATTTCCAAAGTTACGTTCCTCAAGTCTAAGTCATACGAAATACCATGAACGTTCATCTGCGCTAAATCATTTTCTACACAAAATTTCCGCTGGACCAATAGACGATTGTTTTTGACACCAGCGGAACATAGTGTCGTATACCATTTGGCGGTTCACCCTGTCTTCTCACTTGTGATATGTCGTCATAAGTCCATTTTTGGACGAAAATTTGTATTTTAGTATTACCTTGAAGCAACAAATAAATACCAAAATTGTTGAGAAAATACTTCAAAATTACATTTTTTAAAGCAATTTGGACGATCATCTTACTCAACTATCTGCCTACGGCTATATAATCTAATGATGCAAAATTGAGGCTTCCAAAAAGACGGACTGTCCTGCTTGAATCGACGTAGATTTTTACGGCGATCAAGAATATACATGCTTTACAAGATCTATGATGAGTAATACTGGTTATTAGAAAAGAAATGAGTCCCACGCTGTGGGTATTAAAATAGCTTTCGACTCAGAAGATATACAAAGCGAATGCTGTTAGATGAAACGCTTTTGTGAAATATATGTGGGATCCCCTTTGGATTTGGAGATACAAGGTGTGTTAAGAAAATAAGGCGAATTTTCAAATTTTGCGGGCTACGTGCGATACATTCGACTTTCGATTATTATTATTTTTTTTTATGTTGGTACGCTCGTCTCGAAGATATCGCACCCTAAATACAAAAGGGACACAACTCAAAAATTGTCAAAATCTACTTTTTCCCATAAACTGATTCACATTACACATCTCTAACTACTATAAAAATTTCCGTCTCATCACTATCTTCTTTAACTGGAAAAATGCCGTTATGTCTATTTTTATGTTAAGTGTGTTGCTTCTGCACGATCACGGTTTTTTGCCTCTACTGAATAATAGAGAATTTTGAGTTGTGCCTCTTTTGTATTTAGGGTGCGATATGTTGACGATTTTATCCATATAGCATGTTTTGTTTGTTTGTGAGAAATTCGCCTTAAATTTTGAACACATCTCGTATAATTGGTTTGGGATTTGATGAAAGATATAGTATGTCCCAGGCCATTTTTAAAATCATGGGCTGAATATTGTGAAATAAGTACCTGTGCATTTAAAAGGCCATCCGATTCATAGTGTGGAAACAGAAGACGCCATGATGTGTCGCCTAAATTTGCCTACCTTGGAGGTATTTAATTTCGTTATCAATTCTGCCACTGAAGCACAAATTAAATGTCGTGACTATTTGCGTTCTTGTTTCCATTTTTTTAAATAGTAATTCAAGTTCAGTAATAATTGCTTTGTCGTCGAGTTTTTGTTTGTTTAATGTCGACGAAAGCAGAGGCGATCCAGGAAAGCGGATTTTTTTTTTGAATTTCTCATTGTGAACTATTAAAAGTTCGCTGACAACACAACGATGTCCAACAAAATAAATTTGGCGAAATTGTCATTTTAATGGTCGATAACTAAATGGTTATGGGCATACTGTATAGATAATAGTATATATACTCTTAACAATTTATTGCATATTCAGAGAAAGCTTTTACGATGGAAATTTGGGGTTCGTAAACCTTCAATAAATATTTATGACTACGGGACATCTTCCCTAAAACATCATTCGATCATTGTCTCGAAATTTTGAATTTGAATTTGAATTTACATTTTCAAAGCAGCGTGAATTGTAGAAATAATGATGATGTTAAGGTAATATTGGGAACTTTTTCATGTTCTACCTATTGTTGGTCCTGTTTGAAATACTCGGCCATAGATGTTTTCAGTTTTGAATTTGAATTTGAACTTGAATTTAAATTTAAAAATATAAATTTTAATTTTGAATTATGAACTTTGAATTGAACAAAAGTCAGAGAGGAACCATCTGGCTCAGTCGAAGCAGGCAATATATCGCTACTACGTATCCTTTTTTGTATAGCATAAAAGAAAAAAGTACATAAAAATACGTAATTAATGTTATAGGCAATTGAGTTATTCGTAGAACTGCCGCGTATAGTGGAAGCGGTGTTTTCTTGCAGACGTCCATGTTTTACTGCACCTTTATACTAACTAACACCCGAAGGAATGACGATGTATATCGTTTGACACGGCGAAGATGTAACATCCAAAGGATGCATTTAGGGTAGGAAGTTTCTTTTGAATAAATGTGATTCATAATTTTGTGTGTGGATTATGCCAGGTACCCCGTCTGATAGGCTGTTGCGATAACTGTCATAAATCTTTATGAAAATTGGCGCTATTTTAAGTTTTTGCCTGATTCTATACGGGGAATGGCAAGTGGACTATATCGAACAGCTCGTAACGTGCATTTGTAGATTCCAGAAACTTACGATTTTCATCCACTGCATTATGTTATAATGCTTAGCAAAACTTGAAAAGATTATGCCTGTTATTTAGACGCACTAAATTTAGTCAAGTTTGACATGCGTTGAGCGTTTCTGGTACTACTACTTCTGGTGCCTTCAGTACAATTGTCATATGTATATTCTTGGCTTCACACTTCTCAATCAGTTGCACTGAATTCAGTCAAATTTTGCACACAATATGCGTGAGAATGAAAATAGGTTTAATCCAAATTAAATTTGTTTTGCCTTAATTCCCTTTTCTTAGATCGCAGTTACTTAAATGCTTGCCGAATTTATTCCATCATAATGCTCGGTTAAATGTAAAAAAATTGTACGCATAACCACGCCCTCTCTCTGTTTACTCCCATACCAATTGCCTAATTTAACAACTATTTTCCTGCGTTCGTGCCTCTCCCTCAGTTGGTCTAAATTTAACACTCATTAAACATTTAATGAACGTACTGCCGCGAACGAATGGGTACCATACGCATAAATTGGCTGTATTAGTAAAAATCGGCAGCTTCACGCTTTTGCCGCAACCCAAGAAGGAGGTTTTTGTTTCAACATTTTTTTGCAACATCCTGTAAGCGTAACTTCAAGAAAACAAATATAATTTTTTGTAATTATTTATTTTTTGTCCAAACTACCAAAATAATATTCATTATATCCTTCTAATGGCTGTTAGTTCCAAATAAGAAAAAGAGTAGAATTTGAGGCTAAATGTTTTTTGGGGATGCATTTTTTCCTAACTGACAGCGCCGAAAGTTTTTATTGGGTTGCAACACTTGAATCGGAACAATTTGCATTTTTGTGCCATAGCTTGTCCAATAATACGTCTATATAAATGTAAAAAGTATTAAAAAAAGACACAATTCTGCAGTTTTGCAAATACGATATGGAACATTTTATGGCGTGAAAACATAAATTGCCTATTCAAAAAGAGCTGGGAATGCCGTTAAGTTTGTCTCCTGGCATTTTTTCCTTGTGAAAACAACACAATGCCTAGCTTAAACGAAGAAAACCCTACCCATAATGACTTCACTGACGTAAAGACAGCATCAACATGTATTCCAGACACTGATTTTTGTATGTATGTACATCCTGAAAGTACCAATTTCTTACCATCTCTATTGAACAAATGGGTTCGTGTGGTGTGTGCTGCATGTTGTGTCTGCATGTATAGCATATGGTGGGTTGTGTACTCCTTTGTACATACCTTTAGTTGTTCTTTGCTCATCGTGAACTGCTGATGTTGTATCCATTTACAATTCCCTTTTCGCCTTTCTTCAATTAATAACAGTGTCCTTCTTAGCTTCGTTGATGAGCATCATTGATTGTCGCAGACCTCGACATCACGACACCGACAACGATGAATTCCCTATTTAGGACGTATGTATGCTATCCTCGGTTGTCTTCTTATCAGTGGTCCGCTCGTTTTTCGTATGTTTCTGTCTGTTTTTATTTTGTTTTTGTTTTCTAAAAACTTTTGCTTCTTTCTGTTGTTGCCTTTGAACATCCATCATGCTATTGGTGGTTGTTTTTGTTCTTATTTGCAATATCTAATGATGGTGATAGCAACAACATCTCCACCTCCTTTGTGATGCTGAAATGTTGCTGCAAATCTACATATGTATGTTTGTGCTTATGGGTGTTTGATAATAATCCAGCGGTTTCCTTCATTCGCAATTGCTCTGCGTGAGAGAGATGGGCATAATTGGTTTTGGTATGCATGTAAATTAAGTCAAACGCCTTTATTTTCCATTTTCACCGATAACAGAGTTAGCAAGTAATGCAGAGCCTGTAAATGGAATAATAAAAGAGCGATAATGTAAAATGACCTTGAATGTTTCCACGAGTTTAATAAAATTAACGTACGACTGAATATAGGTTGCGTTGTAGAAATGTTCGACTCAATTATGCAGCTTCATGTTTTCTATTAATAGGAGAGCGACGAACCTGTATTTGCACATTCTGCTGACATGACAATAGACCAGTATAGGTACAGAAAAAAATCATTTAGGCTTCCATGTAAGGTATAGAAAAAAGAAATCCATTATTTTTCCAATAGGTGACTAGTAATCTGTATTTCGTGTTGTAGCCCGATGACACTCATATCGGTTTATGTTAGGTGGCGTTAGAAAGATAAGACTTCGTATTCAAAAAGATACACTTATGCGATTAATTGATCGTAGTATAATATGTTTGATAACACACTTGTAATCATACGAAATTAAATACAAGGTAAAAAAGGTTTAATTTTACAATTTTGCAAATGTATTATCGATCAATGCTTTACATGATTGTTTGGATATTGGTGTTGGGAACTAATACAAGAAGAGCTGGCAATGACGCTAAATTTGTATTGTCTAGCCAATCACGCAAAATTGGGATATTGTCGACGTCGTTCCTGTAATTTTGTGTCAAAAATGCGCCGCGCTCTGGGAGGTCAATTGTCGAAAAAGTCGATAAAATGCTGGCAAACTTTTCTCAGAAACCCATTTGAAACCACTTAAACAAGGCTGCATGCAAAAAGAAGCTCGGTGTATGAATGCCACACGAATTAAGACAAAAAAAACGTACATTTCTCTCTGCTTATCGCTACCGAATCGCAACAAAATCAGCCAATTTTTAAAGCGGTCATGGAAGCTGAGTTACTAAAGACACCGCCAAGCGAAAACGGTAGTACACGATGAGCGTACAGAACACGATGAGGGGGCTCAAACGACGACCAAATTAGTGTTGACGGTTAGGAAGGTTTTGCTACTTGTTTAGGTGGATTGGCAGAGAATCTATTATGAGCAGCTCACCTACAGCCCTTAGTTCGAGCTTGCACGGACAACAATTGGACCGTCTGAAGTAAGCAGTCGTTCAGTAGAGGCCAGCTTTGATCAATAGGAGAGGAATTGCTTTCCATTAGGACACATATAAGCCACACATAGCAATAGTGACTTGCCAAAAGTTCCGGAAGCTTGTTTTGGAGGTTGTTATGCATCTGCTTTACAGCCGAGGACTGGTACGAATTAATTGCTACCGCCTGTTGCAGTCTCTGGCAAACAATTTTTGTTTGTGGAAAATTCGCCACACGAAAAGCTTGTGGGAATGGACTTTCCCAGCCTTTTTTTTTTTGAGAGAAGCATGCATAATGGAATTACCCTCAAAATGGCAACAAGTTATGGAACAAAACTGGGTATTTGACATAAATCAGATGATTTTAACTAAGATAAATAAAGTCTTCAATGTCTTGCAAAAATAATACATAACCTATCCCATCACCGTCCCTTTGCATTGCTGCAAAGTGAATGACGCCAGAAGGGCGTGATAAATTGCAAATTCTTATGAAAAAACACTCTGACTTAAATCGCAACAATGGAAGCAGTATTATAACTTCCCGAAGTCCTCCGATTAAAAATTAAAGAGGGGTCACTGACGTTGGCTAAATCGGTCAATTTGTTTGATTTTTTTGTACCTTAAGATCGACTAAATAGGTGCAAAATTATATTGAATATTAATGACATGGATCTGGGAATAAGAAATGTAAATAAGTTCAGTTTACAAATTAGGGATTACAGATAAAAATTGAACCTCTGTATTTAATTTAATTTTAGAAATTTTAGATGGCGCAATTTGTAGCGGAGATGTCTGAAGTGGTGTGGCAATGTGCACTATTTTCATTCTTAGAAATCTGTTCACCAAACGCTTGAAGTGTGCCAAATTTTATGAAATTCAGTGCAAAGTGTTTTAAAGATATGGAACTTTCTATGGGAGCTACCAGAAGAGGGCATGGGTAATCGATTGATACTTTAGAATGTTGTCAAACTTCATAAGCTAATATAATGGACAAAAGTTTAATTTATTGCTGGCTACAAGTCAACAGACGGGGAATATAAACTTAATTTGGGAAAATCGATCTATGGGAGTAGTTAATACTCGGCATTGCAAAACTCGGCTGCGATCTGGATTTGTAAAGCAATAAACGGTAGTAACAATATTTTTCAAAGAATGTTAGAAAATATACATTTAGCAAAACATTATTGGGCTTCATTTGTAATTTGTGAGTTTAATATAATAATGTAAGTTAAGCAGATATAATTTTAAAAGGCAAATTCAAATTGTTTTTTTTTTTTGGTACAAAGGGGCATTATGTAATTTTAATAATCTTTTAAGTGCTAAAATTGTAAAATTGTATCAAAATAACATTTCTTTTACGAAATATATATACTCTGAGGGAACTAGGTTCGTAGAATAGAGCAATTGAAATAATTTTATGAAAAAAGTTTGTAAAACATTGCTAAGCCTCAAAGTCTTTATTTTGCTTTGTTTTTAGAGGCAAAATCAATCGCCAAAGTTCCAAAATTGGATGATAAAATTGTAAAAATGAAGAAGTTAGAAGCTTTGTGCGGATATGATATTTCTTCTCATAAATGTTGATGGATAAACTGGATTTTTGTATTTGAATATACTAAAATGTTAAGGCTATTAAGAAGTGCCAATCAACGCGATTATCTGCGTTATCTAAAAATAATTTTTTGTTTTTTTTTTTTTTTTTTGTAAAGTACTTTTAATAGAACGTAATTTGTTTCTATAAAATTAATCACCCGCTTTGCGCCTTCACGCTATTTCTGTCCGTCTTTGTAATTCGAATAGAGTTTCGATTACCATAAAACCTCTATTTTTGTGTGCAACAATATGAAGAAATGTTGAAATAATAATATAATGGTGCGTACGTTTTATAAAAACCTTATTAACAATGCTTCCGTTCGTAGGCAATTCCTCCGACTACCATTTTGAACGTTTTATGGAAACAGTCTGTCACCGCTGGTTTATGTGGCCTGCCTTTACTCCGCCAATTATACTATGCAACAAAATCAGTTTAAAGATAAAAATGAATGATTTTTCTTTTTAGTTTATTAGATGGTTGTTGTCAAAAAATTTAAACGCAAAAGTTTTTTTTGCTGGTCTTTTTTCTATCTGCCATACTGTCATTCCGCGACAAGGCGATGAAAAAATGCATTACTTTTCGAAGGATTATGAATTTTTGTGTACTGTTTCGAATTTTTTTTTTTTTAATTTTAACACTCCGATTTGTGAACGACAAAAATAATTTCAAAACAGCTCATAACCTTCGCCATAGATAAGATATGCCCTTGTAATGTATATCTGTCTGGTGGTACAGTAGTATCAGCACGATTGGTAAGTAACAACCTCAGTTAACACTGTTAGAATCAATGCCGAATGTCGGGCAGCCCAAGTTATTTAGCAAAATTGTTTGCGATAATCCAAGTTTTAGATGATAAAATTGTACAAAAGGGTGTAAAAAAATTTCATAGATAGATTGTGGATAAGTAGATGTGCGAGTAAAACCTCGCCACGTTCAAATTTTAAAATAGACTTGAAGAAAGTGAATATTTTACATAATTATTTGTGCATAGGCAAACTCATTCATAATAATTGAAACAAAGCAATGATGATGAAACTAATTTGACGAATAAAAATTTGTCCGATGGAATATTTTTTTTGTGGCATATTTTTCATTCGTTTGTTTTTTAACCACTATAAGATAATTTTCAAACAATAACTCCACAACAATAACTTTAAATATTTATGACTAACGTGTAAACAATTTAAGTAGCATTTGAACGTGCTAGACAGATCCAACAGCAGGAATGGGATATAATACGTAGTTGAATATGCTTGTGTTTCTATGAGTAAACTTAAATTAAGGGGTAATTAATCAACGGTTTATGTTGGCACCTGCAATTAAAAAAGCTGATTAAATAGACCGATATATAAGGTGATTTTTTGTAGATATGTTATTTCGAAGAAAATAAAAATTAACCGAGTAGCGGTCTTTATTTTTGTTCTTCTTTAGAAATTAGTCCTTTGAAATTCTTCTCGTGGCTGGCTCTAAGCTTCAAATTAGGGAATTTAAAACAACCAATTTTTTTGGAAATTGTGGATTTCGGTTTTCGGGCTTATACAATTTCATTGGAAGATGTTTTTAGTGGAACTGGCGGACATTATCCAGTTTAAGGCAATATCACATTTTACATTTCACATGAACTGGATCATCAAAGTTGAAGAAATGGTTTCATTTTATACATGTCATACATCTTGGAGACCATCATACAAGTTCTAATCAATTATTTTTTTTTTTATAATAAAAAGAGTCCAGCTGTCAGCTAAGGGCCCCTAAAATTTCGTTTCAGAGTCAAATGCTATCGATTTTGAAGGTTATTACTTCGGTCAGAAGTAGATATCAATTCTGATTGCAAATTTCCATAAAGAAATGTAGAAGTCAGCCGGAGCAAAATATCAGAGGCAATCAGAAAATCGTATGCATTAATATCCCTGTAAGATGGTGGATTTACTCTATCTACTGCCGCGTAAAACTCAAATCGTGTTCTTTATTTGTCGTTTGACCTTTTGACAAGAACTCCTAGTGCTTAACCCAACGACAATCGAATAAGACGGCCAACGGTGCCTACATTTTGATTTTTTACTCTAAGCTTAGTTGGAAGGCTCTCTTCTAAATCTTGTTAACTTGGTAATGCAAATCAAAATCGTAAATCTTTGTCTTGTCATCAGTTGCAACATGTTTTATGAATCGTATATCTTCAGTGTATTTTATATGATTGAGTTTTTGAAGAAAATATATATTTTTCAGAGCGAATGCAGCGCAACGTGTTTCATACCCAAACAATCGTTAAAAATGCAGAAAGTCCAACAGATCTCTCCAATTTAAATGACGTTTTTCAGTAGTCATTTCTTTCGCCTTATCAATGTTAACTTTAGTTGAGGACGTTGATGAGCGATCAGAACGAGACAATATTTAAGCCGTTTTCTCCAAAAATGTTCTGAATATGACATTTTTCACCAAATGTTATCAATTTCTATGTGGTTCGGATTCAGCACGTCCAAGGTGGCCACCTGGAGATCGTTTCATCCATCGGAGTAGTGTCAAATAATAGCCATTATTGTCTAGTTAATCTTCTTCTTCTTCTATCTATCTATCTATATATATAAAAATAATTATCATTGTGTTAGTAATTGATGTTCTCTGGAATGCGTGAACCGATTTTGTTTCTGCAAAGTGCATATTAAAGCTGAAGTTAATACCAAGGTTTTTATGTATGAACGCTTTCTGTATTTGTATTGGTTCATGAATTACAGTCATTTTAGTGACTGTATTTAGTCATAAAATTTAGTGATAAAAAAGTTAGCTCAATGAATTATTATGCATATCGTCTTATGGTCCGTCAAAATGATACTAACCATATTTTGCATTGTCGTAGACTTTTCCATTAATTTGTTGTTGATATGTATGATAAAATTTAAAGTGAACGACTAAATTTCATACAGTTTAATCAGAAGAAATTACGTTCGGAGGATTATATTCATCATGCTACAAATAATGACGGTAATGTTAATGATATTGGGAAAATGACCATTTTGCCTTCAACGTACACAGGCAGCCCACGTCATATGCATGAGTACGCGCAGGATGCAATGACTTATGTGCGTCATTACGGTCGACCAGATTTATTTATAATATTTACGTGTAATCCGCAATGGAGTGACATCAAAGATAATTTATTTGTTCGCCAAATTTCAGTTGACCGCCATGATATCACTGCCCGTGTTTTTAAGCACAAATTGAAAGCGCTTATGAATTTTATCGTGAAATCTGAAGTGTTTGGTGAAGTCAAGTGCTGGATGTATTCTCTGGAGTGGCAAAAGCGTGGTTTACCACACGCTCACATATTAATATGGTTACAGAATAAAATCACACCGGATGAAGTTGACAATGTGACATGTGCTGAAATTCCAGACCAAATAAGTGATCCTGAATTATATGGTGTTGTTGTGCAAAATATGATACACGGTCCATGTGGAGCATTCAATATTAACTCACCATGTATGCTTGATGGAAAATGCAGTAAACGTTATCCAAGAGCTTTGGTTTCGGATACAATCACTGGAAATGATGGTTACCCATTATATCGTCGTCGATCAACTCAAGATAATGGTAGATCAATTACCATAAGAGTAAAAAAATCAAAATGTTGTCGTCGGTAACCGTTGGGTTGTGCCCTATTCACCTTTATTGTCGAAAGTATTCAAAGCTCATATTTATGTCGAATACTGCAATTCTGTCAAGTCCATTAAATACATTTGCAAGTATGTAAATAAAGGTAGTGATATGGGCGTATATGGATCAACTGATTCAAATAGAAATGACGAAATACATCTGTATCAAATGGGGCGTTACATTAGCAATAATAAAGCGATTTGGCGTATTTTTTCATTTCAAATTCACGAGAGATATCCAGCTGTTGTTCATTTAGCTGTTCATCTTGAAAGTGGCTAACGTGTGCATTTCACTACCGAAAATGCTGCACAGAGAGCTCTATCACCATCTCATACAACTCTAACTGCATTTTTTAAATTGTGTGAAGTTGATGCTTTTGCCAGAACATTATTGTACACAGAAGTGCCAACGTATTTTACGTGGAATGTATCAAAAAAGGAGTTCCAACAGCGCAAGAAAGGAAAACGTGTTGATGAACATCATTCAAGTAATGCTTTGGGGCGTATTTATACTGTTCACCCAAATAATGCTGAGTGTTTTTGTTTACGTTTGCTGTTAATAAACGTACGTGGTCCAACATCATTTCGACACTTAAGGACAGTCAATGGAGTTCTGTGTACGACATATCGACAAGCGTGTCAACAGCTCAATTTATTGGAAAACGATATTCATTGGGAACAAACACTTGCAGACGCAGCAGTTGTTGCTCATCCTTATCAAATTCGAGCTTTGTTTGCAATTATTTTGTCTACCTGTTTTCCAACGAATCCATCTGAACTGTGGACAAAATTTCAAGACTGCCTATCGGAAAATATACTGTTTCGAGTGCGTCAAGAAAATCGTAATCCGGGAATGGATTTCACGCCAGAAATTTACAATGAAGCGTTGATTTGCATTGAAGATTTCTGTTTGTCGATTGCTAATAAGCTATTAGCACAATTGTCAATGCCATCACCTAATCGTGCAATGCATGACATTTTTGAGTTAGAACTGCAACGTGAACAACAATACGATCGCAACGCATTAAATGCTATTGTTCACGCAAAACTTTCCACATTGAATGCGAACCAAAAAAAGGCGTACGATACTATTATGCAAGCTGTCAATAGTGAAGCCGGTGGATTTTATTTTCTGAATGCACCAGGAGGCACCGGAAAAACTTATTTAATTTCATTGTTGTTGGCAACGATACGTTCCCAGAATAAAATTGCATTGGCATTGGTGTCTTTTGGCATTGCATTGTTAGATGGTGGCCGGACCGCACATTCTGCTTTAAAATTGCCATTGAATTACCAAGTTAATGAAACACCGACATCTGCAACGGCAAAATTATTGAAAAGTTGCGGTGCCATTATTTGCGATGAATGCACTATGGCGAATAAGAAATCTGTCGAAGCTTCGGAAAGAACAATGAAAGATCTCAGAGGTAATTCAGAGTTGTTTGGTGGTGCGTTGATTTTATTGTCAGGCGATTTTAGGCAAACATTACCAGTCATTCCTAGATCAACAGCAGCCGATCAAATTAACGCTTGCTTAAAGTCTTCATATTTATGGAAATTTGTTAAAACATTGGAACTTACTACCAACGTTCGTGTTCAGTTGCAGAATGATCCATCTGCTGAGAAGTTCTCTAACCAGTTGCTGAAAATTGGGAATGGTGCAATTCCTGTTGATGACACTGGATCGATAACATTGCCAAATGATTTTTGCCGTTTCGTACAGTCAAAAGAGGAATTGATTGAAAGCGTTTTCACTAACATTCCACAACAATATACATGCCATGCATGGTTGAGTGACAGAGCAATTTTAGCCGCAAAGAACAAAGATGTTAGTGAATTAAACATGGCTATACAATCAAAGATTCCTGCGAATTGGTGTCGTACAAGTCTGTCGATACTGCTACCAATGAAGAAGATGTTGTGAATTATCCAACAGAATTTTTGAATTCGTTGGACTTACCAGGATTGCCTCCGCATAATCTTCAATTGAAAGTTGGAGCAACTATTATAATGCTTCGCAATATCAATCAACCCCGTTTGTGTAATGGTACAAGACTTGCTATTAAAAGGTTGATGGCTTATGTAATTGAAGCTACTATTTTAACTGGAAAATTCAACGGCGACGATGTATTCATTCCACGCATCCCAATGATTCCCTCTGATCTACCATTGGAATTTAAACGACTTCAGTTTCCTGTTCGCCTTGCGTTTGCGGTTACCATTACTAAGGCGCTAGGCCAATCCTTAGGAATTTGTGGAGTGAATTTAGAGTCTCCAGTTTTCTCACATGGACAGTTGTATGTTGCCTGTTCGCGCGTTGGCAAACCATCGCTTTTGTATATTTACACCGAAAACGGAAAAACAACAAATGTTGTTTACCACAAAGTATTACAATAAAAATAATTTATCACTGATTTAAATGAATTCGAATTTATATTTTTATTTTCTTTCTTGAACTACGAATTGTGCCGAAACAACAACTTTGAAGGCAAAACGAAGTTTGCCGGGTCCACTAGTAACATCTAAAATGTTTTCCCAAAAAAAAAAAATAAATAAATTTGAATCAAAGTGTTTTGTACCTTTGTTACTTAAAATAAGAATTTAATGCCACACGTATATTATTTTTATAAACCGAAAAAATTGCAAAACGTGCTTGAGATGCACCGATAAAACAAATCACTGTTTTCAAACTAGATGGCAGATCGCGTTCAAACTTTATGTCAATATAGGGGACAGTTGTGATAGCTTATTGGTAAAAATAATTTTCACAAACTCTTTACACGGTGCTTTTAAATAATCCAAAATGTATTCTTCATTCAAAAACGAAATCTTTTATGAAAAAAAATAGTTAAGAATTTATATTGTGGACTACTAGATGCGTAACATGGCAAAAAAGAAGGACTTCGAAAATGTTAGTTGTTTATTTCACATGAAACTCCTCAGCAGTGAAACCGTGAAGGGACGATACTTTCAAATTAATAGTACATTTTGTGTCAAACACATTTTTTTTATGTACCGTCAATAATTCGATAGATTTATTTATTTCCTAAATATTGCGTAAAAAGTCTTCCCATAGAAATATGTTAGGTCTTTTCTTATAATAGATTTTGCATAATTTGAAGTGACTTTTCTCATGTTGTGTATGTCATCACTGTGTAAAAAAAGTGCGTATAGAGAGGGTTAAAAGATCCGCTGATCGTGGTCTAGAAGTGGTGAAAAATGGATAATCATCGATGATTTTAACATGGGCTTGTCATAGGAGGGAGGGATGCTGTTGTTTTTGACACTTTTTCCTTGCGTTTTCGCCAGATTCTCTATAACAATGAAAACTCTTTAAATCATTTTCCTGTCAATTTTCTTGTTTTAATTAGAATTCTCATAACTAATTAAGTTAAGTTGTTGATGTACAACACATGCCAAAGGTTTTACATTTTCGCATTGCAAACAAAAAGAAAAACAAAAATACTGAAAATATTTAATCGGTCCCTTTGGTGTAATTAAAAAGAGTTTTTCATAAGTGGAATGTGGAAGCTATGAAATTACTATTCTTTAGGGTGACTTCAATTTTATTTTTTTTTTGCTGGGATTGTATTTAACTTTTTTTCTTGTTTCGTACTCGAAACAATTTAAATTGTTATAATATCTCACTGAATTGATATTTATTGTGTTGTATGAAGTGTACTATATATTTTCACATTATTTATATTCATAAGTTCGATAAATTTTTTTATTTTAAAAGTTTTCATGATAAAAAATGCTATTATTAATACCATCATACCACTATTTTCTTACACTGTGGCTGACGAAACAGCATTGGCTGGATGGCTTAGTTGTAAATCGGAAGAAATCGTTTGTGCCCCGCTCACTTATTTTACGACGAGTCTGTACATCGTCCACCATACATTGGATCGCAATCCAGGGAGGAGAATGTGTGATGTTCGGCCATCCAAAAGTTTGCATCCTATCCAACTTTGCGTCTGCCTGCCCACTTGGTAAATATTGACGGATGGATGTATTATATGTTTATAAAGGGTGTCCAAACAAGAACGCAAGATTTAAATGACTGATGCATCAATTGAATTGTTTCTCTGGCTGTATGACATGTAGCGCCGTCTTGTTGGAACCACATGCCCTCCACATTCATTTCTTCAATTCTGGGCACGAAAAAACTGGTTATCATTTCACGATATCGAACACCATTGACTGTTTGCGCTTGACATGCCTCCTTTTCATAAAAAAGGTCCAATGATTCCTCCAGCCCAAAATCCACACCACACAGTGACACGTTGAGGATGCATTTGCTTCTCGTGAATCACTCGAGGATGTTCCTCGCCCCAAATGCGACAATTCTGCCTATTGACGAAGCCATCAAGATGGACAACAAGATGACAACATTTTCATGTTGTCTCTCCAATACCAATTAAGGAACTCCCTTCGCTGTCCATGGTCAGCTGGCTTCAGTTCCTGAGTCAATTGAACTTTGTATGCATGAAGATGGAAATCTTTCAAAATTCGCTGCATAGTGGATTTGGAGACACCAATTTGCTGAGCTCGGTGTCGAATTGAGGTGGATGGAGTTTGAGCGACATCATCAGGTACAGCTGCGACATTTTCGGTCGATCATCCTGGTCGAAGGCGCGTTGTTCTCTTTACATCACTAACAGACCCAGTTTAGGCAAATTTATCCATTAATCTCTTTACAGTTGACCCTTTTGGAGCATTGCGTACCTTCTACTAGCAAACAATAACAATTGTTCAAATGTCAAACAATGACACGAATGGCGCCAAATTTAAATCTTGCGTTCTTGTTGGGACACCCTTAGTTAGGCGACATGATAGGATAATTGGTTAAGTGATGTGATAAAATTGTGACAAATTAATTCTCCTTTCAAGTCCGTGATATGGATTTATGTCATTAAAAGATTCATTTCTAGGCGTCTTCATGATTTAGACTGACACTCAATTGACTGATGTATACAATTTTATAACTGATTGATTGTTTTAAAATATATGACGAAGCTTGAAAAGTGAAATCGCTGCGTAATTTGTTGCAATTTATTTAATCCTCAACATTTAAACATTTCCAACAATCGGACACCGTCTGAAACTTATCGCTACGTTAAATTTTAACGAAATCAGGTAAATAATTAATTTTGAAAGTTTGTTTAACAATTAACGCTGAACTAAAATTATTTGGACAGAAAATACGAAGAAGTGGTAGCAGCAAAAAAAAAAAAAAGAAGCAACAACAAACTAAAAGAAACTATATAAAAATAACAGCGAGACTAAAAATGCGAATTGTATGTGATCTTTTCTCATACGAAAAGCCAACAACCTTTGCAACACGTAAACACTCAAAAAAAAAATCACACCAAAAATAAGCACAAAAAATCAGTCAAAACGTAAAAATATGTGTTGGACAGCAATTAAAAAATTGAGCTTTGTGATTTTATTTTTCATTTTGCTTATCCCCGCATTTATTGGAATTTACTTTACAGTCTCGGCGATATCATAACAAAAACAAAGCAAACAAAAGCGCATGACCTGGTGCAAAACAAGCGGCAGCACTCGCGAGAGAGGGAGAGCGGTGGTCAGAGTTTAACCCGTTCGATCACACTGTACTTCTTCTTCTAAGTAAATGATTTTTCTGTTAGTTTGAAAGATTAATAAAGAATTGATGCATGTAAAAATCTAAAAAGATAGACCATTCGTGTGTACATAAAATGTTTTATAAATTACACATTTTTTGCAAATCTGTTTGCAATTGGCTTTTATTTAATTCGAATGAAGCAGAATTTTAGTGGAAGAAACTGTAAATGTTTCTATTTCTTCAAATTACATTAAAAAACGGTAGAAAATTTATGCCACTTGTCGTCTCTCGGTAAGCTAAAAACCTTGTGTACACGCTTAGGTACAATAAGGATAATTCGTGAACATTTTTGTATAGGTTTCAATATTTTAGCATTGATGCTATATCAGTTGACAAAAAAGCTGGGAAATTCCGCTTTTGCTACAGACAGCTTCATTGTCGATCCCCCAGACAGTCATTGTGAGACAAACGAAGAAGATGTTGATGAAGCGAAACTATTTGTTATTCGGTTGCAAAAGCGAATTTTTATTTTTGTCGGATATTTTCTACCTGTCAGTACAATTACTAAAGTTGCGTTGCATTAATTTGAATATTCTTAACCGAATCGAAATTGTAAAATTTACGGTAAATAGTGATTTGAAAGCTATAATCAACAGGCCAGTCCACGTTTGACTCGGTGAATTGGGGAGTTATTTGCACATCAGTGTAGACTTTAAGTGATTTTACTCAGGGGAATAAAGGAGATATTAAAATTTTTCAAAAACTGTTGGGCGTTTTACGATTCTATCATAAACGAGCAGTAAAAGCGGCAGATTTACTTAGAGCAACAAATAAAAAAAAATAAAAAATAGAAATGTGTTTTTTCCTGATGAATATAATTCAGCAAACCTTGTACATGATTCGTTTATATGTGGATTAATATTGTTTATAGAGGTGGAATCTATTAGAATGCTAATCTAACCTGAATTCAAAATCCAATTTTGTTTTGAAATATTGATTAACGGTTAATCTGCCAAAATATGACGCTTGGCAGATTTTGTTTCTAATGTTGATATTTCATTACTGAGTGTTTCAAATTTTCATTTTTCAAATATTCATTTTTACTCAGTTTAGTTTTTCTGTGGTATTTAGTTTTCAGTACTAATTCTAGGGTATTAGAGTCAATCTGTTTACATTTTTTAGAATATATACATACATATACAGTGTTGCGCAAAACAAAAGCAACAAAATGTACTCCAGACTATAAATACATAATTTTCATAAAAACAAAATATTTAAAACAAAGCTTACCATTTATTTTCACAGAGGTATTGTTAAGCTATAAAACCAATACATTACAACAACAATTGCGTTTAAGAAATATGAAAAAAATGTACAGCAGAGTCGAAATTCACTTGCGCAAAACAATAGCAACAAAGTAGAGAAAGAAGAGAATAGGTTTAAAAAGAATGCGATCTAGCGGTACTTTTACAATGTTTTTGAGAAGCTGCCGTAAAATACTTTCAATTTGTGCAATATTTGATTCAGTTTGTCAACGATCTTTGCATATTAACGACGTTAAGAACATGGCGAGGGAAAAGTTTGGAGACAAATTAAAAAGTGAAATAATTAATGGCTTTTTAGGTGGTATGAAGCAAGCAGAGATAGCAAAAAAATTTAAAATTAATAGATCCTGCATTTGCCGGTTGATGAAGAAGTATCGACAGACAGGAGAAATGAAAACCAAACATTTAAGTGGAAGACCTCGAAAAACTTCAACTTGGACGGACCGTGAAATTTTTAAGATGATAAAGAAAGATCCGTTTATTTCGTCAAAAACAATTGTAACATCTTTAAAACTGAATATTCATCACAGTACGAAGACGGGCTGTAGAAAGCAATTTAAAAAGTTACAGACTAGCCAAAAAACCATTGTTTACAATAAGGCATATAAAACATAGGTGAGTTTTTATTTTTAGTGTAATGCTGTATTAATATCACTATTATTTCTTTGGAAAAGGTTAAAATTTGCTAAAAGACATCGCAATTGGTTAGTAAATAAGTGGAGGACAGTACTGTTTAGCGATGAATCTAAATTTAATCTAATTCAATCGGATGGAATGCAGACCGTCAGGTGACACAGAGTACAACGTCTTAAAACCAAAAACATCCTCGTCACTGCAAAGCATGGTGGTGGTGTGGACATGCTTTTCGGCTCAAGGACCTGGTCCATTTCATAAAATAGATGGAATAATGAACGGTGAGGGATATCGAGCCATACTACAACACCAAATGCTACCCCATGCAGAGTGGAATATGGCACTTCGATGGGTGTTTCAACATGATAACGATCCGAAACACACATCGAAAGTGGCAGAAGAGTGGCTAACAAACAATAGGATTCAAACTCTTGATTGGACGGCACGATCACCGGATTTGAATCCTATTGAAAACCTTTTTGGCATTCTTAAAAGGAGAGTGGCAGGACATCGGGTTTCCAACAAAGAGGAGCTATTCAACAAGTTGAAAACTGAGTGGGAAAACCTTCCGGAGGATTGTTTTTATTCATTAGTGGCCTCGATGCCAAAAAGGTGCGAAGATGTTATTAAAAACAAGGGTGGATACACAAAAGATTGATTTTGTTGCTATTGTTTTGCGCAAGTGAATTCCGGCTCTGCTGTACATTTTTTCATATTTCTTTTAAACGCATGTGTTATATAAACGAATATATGTATATTTTGATACCAAAATTCGATTATAGTTCGTATTTTCCACACAAAAATTTCAATGTTTGAATAGCTTATACTTTTCTACTTCATAAAAATTTTTCCAAGCTATTTCACAGCAAAATGAAAAGTGTTTTTACCCTTCTCCGAACGCAATTGCTTGAAAACTGGAGGTTCGGAATCTGAGAATCTACAATTCTTCCTCAGAGCCATTTTTTCATGTCGCAAGAATTTTTCGTGGTCTTACCGTTTTCCTTGTAGTTGAACGCTATTGCAGTAATTTTTAGTATATTTGTTTCTTTATTTTAATAACATACTTATTAAAAAAAGAAGGTCAAAAAATCGAAAAAATTGATGAAAAAAGCTAGAAAAAAAGGATAACGAATCTTTAACAGTTAAACATTTTCAAAAAAGCTAAATCTAGCGGAGAAAAAATCTAAATTGGCAACACTCTTAATAAGTCACCAATTCATTTTAGCTAATAGTAATAGTAAACTATCAAGTTAATAGTATTCGATATAATACATCTCTTATCACCATTATGTGTGTTCGGGCACAGCTGTGGAAGAATACTTCCTGATATAGTTTTTGTTTTTATTTCATACTTAATCGGACTCTTTCACATTAATGTTAATTATTAAATTTGACATTTTATAATGGATTGGGATTGAGTGGGTTAATGTTGGTCCCAGAAAATGAACACTGAAACGGCATAGTTAAGAAAATAACCGTAACTTATCGAAAAATATGTATTTGAATTAAAGAAACTGACATTCAAATTACTGAGTCTGCTACAACTATTTAATATTTTTTCTTTATTTCGTCCTCAAATGAGGGACTAAAATATGAATTGATATTGAATATTGCCATTTTTGCTTATCAACCTTTGTTAATGTTAATATATTCGCGGATATAATGTGTATTTTGTTTGTTGTATTTATTTGTTCATACAAGTTTGATAACCTGTTATTTAAAAATTTGCCTCAACAGCAGATTTCGGTTAAGGTCATTCACTGATTGTCATACCTGTCAGTGAATCAAAACGTAAACGTTAACGTTTCCCCAAACAATCGAATGCGTTTTGTAACCGTAAACTCTAAAGCTCCTTAAAATAGCCATCAACCGCAGACTCTTCATTGTTGTTAAATGTTTCTCCGCCACACACACATTTTTCAACTTTGGAAATAGAAATAATAGTGCGTGATAAAGCAATTCGAACTTTAATTCATTAATTTTGGTCATCGCAATAGCGGATGTGTGAACTGGAGCATTTTCTTGGTGAAATGAATGCATCCTTTTTTCCATAATGTCATCACCTAAACGCTGCAAAGAAATTAGCATAATATTAGCCGTTGGCGGTTTTTCCTTTCTGAAGATAATCAATGAAAATAATCGCATGCGCGTCCACAAAAACAGACGCCATGACCTTCGTTGCAGATGGAATGGTCTTTGCCTTTTTTGGACACGATTCTCCCATTCCAGTCCACATCTTTGACTGTTTCTTTACTTCAGGTGTGAAGTGTTGGATCCATGTCTCATCCATGATTGTTAATCGCTGCAAAAATTCGGATTTATTACGGTGAAATGTCGTCAAACACTCTACTGAAACATTTTCACGACATTGTTTTTGCTCTATTAAGGCAAGCGCGGCACCCATCTTGCGCACAGCTTTTTCATCTTCAAATCTTCGATCAGTATACGATGTATATCACCTTTTGAAATGCCTGTCATCTCAGCTACCTCATCTTCACGTTCAGCCGACGATCATCCAACACTATTTTGTGGATTTTCTTAACCTTGTCTGGCGTGGACACCTCAATTAGTCGACCACTGCGGTGTTTGCCTTGGCATCTCGTACGGCCTTGTTTAGACTCTGCCACTCAATATTTTACAGTCTTAAACGAAAAAGTAGACTCCCCCAGAGTAGAATTAAGGTCGGCTTTAGTCTGAGACCTTTCAAATGGAAATATTGAATTACATAACGGTGCCCAATTTTTTTCACGTTCACAAATTCCCTGAAATAGTTTACTTTAGATGGCTCAAATAAAAATACTGAATACTACGTCGCGCCTTGAAACTTAAAACACATGTTTTGTAAGGTTGGCACTTTTCACCAAAATACAATTTTTTCAAACTACTTGCATCATATGTATATGTATATAAGTCAGGCCGACTAGTTTTAGGACCGCCCTCGTAAAAGGGTATTGATAATTAGAGGTATTAGGGGGTATGGTGTCAATGCAGATTTCGCAAATTGACTGCTGTTGTTATTGCTGTAATTAATTTGCTGTGTTGATCGAAACTGGACCCTTTTGGATATTGGTGGAGTATGTTGTGGACTGTGTTTGATGATTGAGGCAATATTCTTGTACTGTCGCAAAGCTAAATCGACTTGTTGATGATTTTGGATAAAATCAGATAATCCCTCAAGAGGTATTTAGTTGCAGTCTAAAGTGAATGAAATTAAAAAAGTGATTAATTTCAATTCAAGGTAAGTTTTTTTAGGAAAGCTTTCTCCGCTTGCGCTGGAGAAAGTATCAGGTCTTTAATTTTAATTTTATGGCAGTTGCAAAGGCAAATTTATGGTATTCTTTAAATATTATCTGACATTTATCTTATTCACAATTCACAATAAGTTTCATCTAAATGTAGGCAAGAAGGGTAAAATGGAAAGTATAATTGGTTTAATATTATAGTAGGCACGTTCATGGAGCTTTCGGTTCCATGTTAATAGAAAATTTAGTGATAAAAGGTAAGTATAAAACCCATGTTTTTGCAGTGCGAATGATCCGAATTTCGTCAAACAGGCATCATTTTGTTCGACAATTTGTTGCAAATTTTAAGGTAATTTTATCATATCTGTCTCAAAGAAACCTATTGGCACAATCTGCTTTTGAGGCGAATTTTTCTCCACCAAAATCATTCGCCATAGACAGGAACAAATGGTAATTGCTTGGTGCTAGATAGGGACTGTAAGGAAGATGTACATATATAAGAACTTCTCAAACGAGTTCCTGTAGCTTCTAGGAATTGTTGGAATTGTTGCTCCCTTCTCCAGACGGTCTAATTGTTGACAGTAATGGTCCGTATTAGAATAGATGATTCTTTGCCAATCCCATCAAACACACAGCGAACATCTTTGTGAAAGCCTACCCTGACTTGGCCACCGTTTGCACTGGCTCACCGCTATTCTATCACGACCATTTTCGGTTGACTTTGTTGTTAGCGACCCACGTTTCATTCGCAGTTACTATCCACTTCATAAATTGACCGCTTTTGTTGCATTAACTCATGTGGCTCCCACACATCAAGTTGCTTTTTTATCCAACTCTGTTTAAGTGGTTCCAAACCGGTTTTTGCGCAATATTTAGCTTCTGTGCAATTGGAAAATGCTTGCATGACGGTCGAACTTGACGATTTCTATTATTCTATCGTCATGTTCGGCAATTGGTCTTCCAGAGAGTGATGCTTCTTCGTCATCAAAAATTCAGGAACGGAATCGACGAAACAAAAATTGCGCGTGATTGGCTGTTACAGTATTAGATCCACGAATACTGCACATTACTACAGTACTGAAATAAGTAATCGCAAAACTGAGTAGTTTTTTGAGTTTGAAATGTTGTATTTGTAGCGCCATCTAGCGAGACCTGATCCCACTTATACAACGCGAGATACAGATTACCAAAGCCATCTATTGGAAAAATGATGAATATTTTGAAAGTATACATGCTAGTGAATCTAGTCGCAAAATTTAACCGAAACAATAGATTGCTACCGAAAGCGATGCCGTAATTGAATTAGACAGTTTAAAAAAAATTGATAAACCTCAACAACTGTTAATAAAGTGCAAAATAATACCGTAATCATAGCGGTATAGGCTTTATGACTGCGGGAAGGCAGTCAAAAGTCAATACCTAGAAGGAATTGACACTTTCTAGGTAGTTTTTATATAGTTATATGTAAAGAACTTTAAGAACTTGCTCTTAACAATATTATTCCGTAGAATTGAGTTATGACATGATGTATTAACCTTTTATATTTTGTGAAATTTTGGTCGAAGAAAAGATAAGCTATTGCGCAATATGAGCGCTACTGTGCCCAACAGTGTTTTTTTTTTAATATGAAATTTAAAACTAGCCGAATTACCGGATTTTCCTTACTGCCATTCTAAAAATAAATATAATAACAATAACAATAACAAATTAATATATAATAACAATGTAGCAACTGGTAATATTAATATCATTAAATTTGCCAACAACAAAGGGGGCCCAAAATACTGGTTAATATTGAATATTGACATTTTGCTATAAAATTTTACTGACGTCAATATATTTGTGAAAATAATATTCAATTTGTTTCCTATTGTATATCTGTTCACACACATTTGATAGTCTGTTATTTTAAAATTGTTTAAGGATCAAATAACCGGATTGTTATTAGGTTAAAATATATGTGGCCTAATTAATGAATCAACCAATTGTAGGAAAATCACAACAATTCTCTGGTCGATTGACTCGATAAATTTGTTTTAGTTTTAGCAGCAATCAAAAACATCTAGTTTTTCTGTTATTGGAGCAACATCCATGCAGACATGGAAACTACTTCTAGACCGCAACACAATGGTCTTGTAATAACGTCATCTATGCCCAAAGACCATATTCTATGATTTCCATGTGGTGGAATAGTTGGCAGAACTTCCAAAGTGTTTAGGTCTCGGGAACTGTGTAGGATGGAGCTAAATTCCATTTTGATCATAAACAACAACTAGGATTTCCATCACTGCCGTTTTCGGCGATATAGCCAATATCTGTTATTTTGACGTCGCTTTTATGGCAACGAATATCGGTGTGATCCAGGAAAGTTACTTCTTTATGAGCCGTAGGCCTAAGCGTTATGATGTTTACCACATTTTGGGAAAAGATTGCACTAGAAGTGGTGATGGAATTATCAAATTTATAATGACACTTTCGGTGCCGTACAGACTTATTTCATCCAAGATTAACACCGCTGAAACTTACATACTTTGAATATATTGAAGTGGCGATTAAATGCGATATCAATTCTATATCATCGGACCACTCTTCATTTTTAATAGTCAGCAACAGGCCTAACGACCGACTGTGGCGTAATGGTTAGTACAGGCGACTACCGTTCTCATTATCGCAGGTTTTAACCCCTGATGTGTCCGGTGAACACATGGATTAGTAGAGTAATCGGCAAGTCTTTTAAATGATTCTTTCTTGTAGGACCCGCTGAGTAAACCGAAAAATAGAATACGTGTAATCTCACTGAATGTGAGAAGCTCTTCCAAGTCTCATTCATGAGATGCAAGGGAATTTGTTGATAGCCCCTGCGATTTTATCGCTTCAGAAGGGCATATGTTGGTTGGTGAACCCGGAAGAAGGAAACTGGAAGGGCTCTAAAAAATGCACGAATTCAGCAACTTTGCTAATTCCTATCTGCGTCCAAATGAGGGGAAAGACATTTCGCACAATAATTAAATTGATTGGTCGGCTGAAACAATACACAAATTGCAAATTCAGAGATTATATTATTCCTATGTACCTTCGAATGACGAAAAAACGCTTCTAACACGGCTGCTGTTTGGTTTATTCCTACTAATTGAATACTGGACTTGAAACTTGAAAACTTCCCATAAGAGGCAGCCCATTTCACGAAGGAATGTGGCAACATTCTTTTATCGGATCTGAATGAATACCTTACTTAGATTTTGAATGCAGGCATTGAAAGAATGCTGAATGAAAACTACTAAACAAAATGCATGAATCACCTGATATCGTGCAACCTTAACTGTACGAGTATTACATATAATTTCTGGTCTACTGTTAAATCACTCCCTAACACCAGTAAAAGGCAAGACCATATTATAATAACCTTCTATGACATTATAATGGGTCCAAGCTATGTGTATGCCACTTTTATCGCTGATCCATTAAATATTCAGAGAGTGCTAATGTGGAAAGAAAGGATCCTTAGAGGCATTCATAATTTCTGAGTTACTGGCACGCTATTGGAATTTATTGCCGAATATATTACACAGATCGCCAATAATGCTTTTCGAAAGCTGTAGTCTGATATGGAAACTAAATTATCACTAGTCACCCTAATAGTGTCGAATGTATGGCATGTCGGAAAATATGATTCCTAACCCATAACCCGGAAAGCAGGCTAGTATGTTGTGTCTTATAAACCTATGTATTTCCTTGCTGTCGCATGAGGTGAAAATAGTTGGCAGGCTGTTGTTGGGTCGTTGTGATTTTGAGAGGAATTTCAGCGATATAAATGAAAAACTATGGACCAAGCATCATTCAAGCAGGTCTTCGTCATACGATTACTGCCACTTTTAGTGAGTATCGTGACAACATTATTCCAGGCAAACATCGGCCTCAAATTGCTGCTTTCGAAGGAAGTTTATTTCACTATCTGACATAGACACAACTGAGGTCTAGACAATGCAGTTATTTTAATTCACAGCGGCCTGGAATTAAGGCGCACTATTTAAATGTTGTGCAAACTGTTGTCGCCCTTCTTTTAAAATGCATCGCCAAAACAAAACCTGAAATCTAACTCGAGTTTCTGCAACAATTTACAATCATAAGCAGAAACTTTCACGAGAATAACAAAAATTATTCGTAGGGGGAGGTTGCACTTTTGTTTTGTCAATTTTTTGTAATATAATGAAAATTATTCTGATATTTATAGCCACATTCAAGCCACGAAGATGAAATTTTCATATTCAATGAAATTTTAGACTAGGAATAAATGAACTTTGACTTTTTTTCCCTTGAATAAATCACTGTGTGATGCCGTTTTTTATACACATTTTGATACAAAGTGGGTAACCGAGTTTCTAGTAATGTCCTTTTTCCGACATCACTAGTGGGCACATAAGCCAACAGACTTGCTCAGCTGCCTGCCACAATGGGAATACATAACATTTGGGTTACGGGTTTTCAGCCACAATCTCTGCTATTATTCTGGAATTCCCAACATCGAAACATCGTTGCACAAACACAATGACACACCCCCGCCATGGCACAAGGATTCTATAGTTTAAATAGAACAAATTACAGGAAGTTTGGTAAATAATAGCTGTGGTTAAGGCGAACCACAGTGGCAGTTTGAAACGCAGCTTACCCCAATATACAGTTTGCTGCTTGCTTGCTTGCATTAATATATCAAGGGGTTATGCAAATGTGCACGAATGAGTAATGCCTTCCGAATAACAGGGGGAGAGAAAATGTGCATTGCAACTGCTATCCCACATCAAATGTGTTGGTTATTTTTTTTTCGAATTTGAGATATGATTCATAAATTCTGTCAGAACGATTGTCGGTTTCCTTGCAAGATTTTGTGTGATGCAAAAATATCTGGCGTTAGGAAGTGGGAGAATTGTAATCCCTGACTCAGCAGGACAATAACCTGCAATGAGATTTGAAAGTATGTTTAGGGATGCTACAGAAAATTGATCATATGTTTACAGTACGACCCCAATCTTGGTAACTGATTGCAATTGTGGATATTGCAAAATTGTAGCAAGTGTATAAAAAGCAGACCTACAAACCAATTTCGATTCGAATCGGTTTTGAACCAAAATTATCCAGGTTCTCTTTCCGCGAACAAAACCATAAATCAAAATAGTGTTGAACCTAAACAAAGCCAATAACAAATATGATTGAAAATATTTCAGTCCATTGAATTTAGCCATCAAGATTTCGTTGAACAAAAGGAAAAATATTGAATTTAAAAAAAATTTTGAAATAGAGGATTTTGGGTACTGTATGGATGGACTAAACTGTATTGCGTTTTTTTTACATTGATGCAAAGTGGAAACCATAATAGAAGTTTTAGTCTAAATTAAAACAAAACAAAAACACGAATGGTAGATTTCTGAAGTCATCTGAAAAATTTACATTGATCACTGATTTCTGAATAATCGGCCAGCTTTAAATGTGGTACCCTAAGTATTAAATACTTGTACTAAATGCTAAATGCTAATTATGAGAATTTAATTAACTGTAGGTTACGAATTAGGGATTGTAGCGGAAAGTTAGATTTCGATAAGTGGGTCCGTTTGTATGGGAAGCACCAGAATGGGGGTGTCAATGTCTCCCATTCAATAATTTTTCTTTCATTCTCAGAACTCAGTTTACCAAATGCATGATATTTACCAAATTTGGCAAAATTTGATATAACTGATTGAAAAATAGATTGATTAAATCGGCTAATTGTATGGGAGATATCAGAAGGTTATTTGATTTGTTTTTGTACAATTTTATGGAGAATCCACAAAACAACGTTATAGATAAAACTGCGAACCACTACATCTTAATAATTAGAAACTGCTGAGGAATGATTGAGTTTCGAAAAAATGTCCAGTTTCTATGGGAGGTACCAGAAGAGATGTGCCAATGCTACCCATTATCATTATGAGATTTTATTTATTTTGGATCATCGTGAAATAAATTTGACTAAACTTAGCACAACCATGTAAAAGATATGAATCTAAAAATATGTGGGCTAAACGGGCCATTTGTATGGGAGGTACATTTGTATGGGCTCGGTTAATTTATCAATTTTTTCGAATTCTGCCAAGCTTTATAAAGAATGAACAAAAATAAAATTTACTGAAACTAAAACTCAATTTAGAATTTCTGAAATTCGGCCAATTTGTATGAGATAAACCAGAAGGGAGTGGGAGATTTTTTGAGATGTTTAGTATAGATTTGCCAGCCAGCCAGCTTCAAAAAAGTCCTGAAACATATCTCAGCAAAAACACAGGAAGTCATTCGAAAAGAATAAAATTTTCAGCACTTTCAATACCGCAATACTCGTACACCTTCTACTCCGGGCCTGGAACCAAATGATTACTGTCGCTTGTTCCTGTCTATAACGAATGATTTTGCTGGTAAAATAATTCACAGTAAGAAAAACTTGTAAAAATCGATAGTCTCAGTTTTTTGTCAGTAGGAACGAGGGGAAAGAGAGAAAGATGTAATGGATACCTTCAAAATTCCAAACCATTATCGAACATAACAGTGTATATTTGACTTGAATCAGATATTTTTTAATATGCTAAATATAGCCATCAGAATCAGCAACATCTCTAATTGTTAAACGATGGATTTTGACCATCAAATTTCGGGGCGGCCTTCGTCTACAACTTGTTTTCGTCACTGAACTGAACTGTTTATGTCACTTGTCTTTCCGAGCAAATCTGTCCACCGAAATCCTTCTGCAACTCTTTCTAATGCTTCCACATCAGGAATACAATTTCATGAACATAATTTAACTTTAATGTAAAAATCATCGAAATCACATATTGCTTCGTAGAAAATAAAGTGTAGCTCAAGCAATAATCACACATATTATGTGAAATTTGGTCCAGATATCACAGTCACAGTGCTACCAATTTAGAGCTTATTCGATATGCCCGAGTAATTAAGAACTGGGCTTAATTCTGGGACATGGTGATGCATTTCATTATTCTAAAACAATAAGCGAATATGCATGTTCATTAGGGGATTTGCCCTCCAAAGAAATTTCATCTATCCATAAAAATTTGTTGTTGCAAGAGGAAGACACGTCACAATAAACCGCTTTCTTCCTACGATAAGCCTATGTTAAATTTGTTGGTTCTTAAGCACCTTTTCGCCTCTTTGCTCCTAAAATTACCGTGAATTTCAGCTTCCGCAGATGCACTACTTTTGCTGGGATTTTCTGGAAAGATGTTTGGTACTTTAAACGCATCATTCTGGGTGTTACATTTTTGGCTGTATCAAATGATTCCTTCGGGTGAATGTATAATTGTTTAGATATAGTTAAATAACACTACCCTCCACTATTTGTTTGCAGGATATTTGATATCGATGTTTGAATCACTCATTTCTAACGATCTTTAATCAGTTTTTCTAAGTGGGTTATAGCTTTTGAGATATACATATACATATATAGTGTTACCAACTTCATGATGCTGTAGCAACTAAACGGCGTCGGCCTGTAACGTTGTTTACAAACCTACGCAAGCACATCATTATCGAAATGAATTCAAAGGCAACAGTGTTATTGCTTTGTATTTGGCTGTGGCAGTGTTATTGCTTTGTATTTCAGCTACGGCATTTACGTGTAAAGGGGCCATTACACGTTACAGTGATATTTGTAGCATCGAAAAACGCCACGAAGAGAACATCTAAAAACAACAAGCTGAAGGTCAAAATTCAACGTAGCCCACAGCAAAGTGAAGTTCAATTAGCGAGCAATGTGTTTGCTCATATCATGAATCGCATATTACAAAAAGAAACTACGATTAAAAAAATATAAAAAGTGCACGATTTAACACCTGAATAAAAGGCAGTCCGCCTAGCAAGAGCAAAAGTGTTAAAACACTTGGACGTTTGTGGCAAGTTCGACAATTTCGTATTTCGTTTTCATTGAACAAGGCGTAATGGTAAATTGAAACAATCTGCCGAAAAGGATTTTAAACGATGATTTATTATATTGGGCATGTAAAAAATTCAGTAAAAACCATTGAACCACTGAACGTTTCAACAAGAATTGACGTCATCTCATAAATCCTTGGAAACTCAATACTTTTTACAAGAAAAAGTTTCCAGCATAATTTTTTCATAAAAATGGCCGCCATATTCCCCGGACTTAAACTTATAATGTCCATTTTGGAAGCATCAACGCCGGTCAACGGTCAAGACCTTAAAGTTTTAGCTTCGCCCTAAAAAGAACAAAATACCAACAGGCCGTCTTCGTGAAGACTATGAAGTCTTCCAGGCAGGCACGCTAAAGGTGGCTACATGGAACAATAACATATATTTTTCTTAAAATTTTAAATATATTTATAATATACTGAGGCTTTTAAGTAAAAGAAATCAAAATTGACAAAATTACAGCACTTTTAATTGAAACTTATTTAGAACGTTTCCGTCTCTTTCTCAGAGTCTGCACGGTATCGGATTCTCGACGAAATGCATACCCCAATTCAAATTCCAAGTAATTTCCATCAATCTGCAAGTGCATTTATAATAAAGCAGTAAACAAATGTTCCTCTTTATTATGTTTGTTTTATTCTTACGAATGGGTACAGTTGATGTGAATGGTATTCGTCATTGTCTGAGACCGTAAAAAGCAAATTCATTATTGCATTTTTAGTAACAAATTTTTTAAAGAATTCCAAATGAAAACACGTTGTACTTTAGAAATTTCATCTTGGTTAAGTTTTTCTATGGGACTGGGACTTCTATTGTTGTATACATGTAGACATTTAATACTTAATAAATTATATACATTTTCTTGAAAATGGGAATACGTAGAGTGATTCATTTAATGGTACATTTCCAGTATTGATTTTATGACAGAA
>JAHXMU010000301.1:1989977-2162570 GCA_019455685.1 Philornis downsi | reverse complement strand
TTGTTCCATGGTAAAAATCTGCTTGGACTGACGCTTCAAACGCGGTACGTCATTAAGCGATCTGACATCTCTGTCAAAAGTTATGGCGTTGCCAGATGGGTCCGTCGAATATGGGCTACCCTGTACTATTGATTGCTACCCCGCTATTTTTGTGACTTACAATAAAAAGTTGCAGAAAAGACTACAATCCCATAGTTATGCAACGCTACAGTAAAACTTATTCACTAAAGTTTGGTTTCTTTGAAAAACTAATCCATCAACCACATCAATAAAGTGCATTAGCATTCAAATGAGTTAGGGCTTTCTTCGAAGAAATTTCTCAAATGAGATAGGGATTTTTTTAATTGTCTATACATTTTTTATTTGTTAACATAAAAAAAAATATTATACGAAAGGTGTATTTGAGGGTCCTTTGCCGGAATATGCAAAAACCGCGATTTTGTGAAAAAACGAGATACGACCTTTTCATTTTTAGCCATCGATAAATTATAATTATAACTTATTGATATTGAAACATTGATTTTTTGCTAAACTGGCCAATTTATAAAAGAGACACTAAACAGCCATAATCAATTATTATAATGCAATACAATGGATAAGTTTTAAATTTAAATTAAATTGAAAATTTCACAGAAAATTTGAATTTCTGTAATTCGATCAAAATTTATATTGGAGATGGAAAATAAGGTTTTTTTTCATTCTGAGACCTAATTTTATCCGGTGTTTGATGGATGCCAAATTTGCGGTTGAAATTAATGGAATTGAAGGAGAGATGTAATTCTAAGAATATGTATATGCGTTAACATGGTTATTTGTATGGCAGGCAAGTACAAAATAGGTCGTAATTAGCGCGCGCTTGAAGCTTGAAGCAATAGAAGCTTCTGGAAATCTGTAAATTATAGAAGTGTCCATTTTCAATGCTACTTTTTATTGCTCATTAAGTGATAGCTTTATTTATTCTTTCGGAAGAAGGTATAAAGAAATTCCCTTGCATTCTATGAATGAGATATGGGACAGCTTCTCACATTCAGTAAGCTTGCACGCATTGTATTTTCGGCCTCACACAAGGAGCCTACGGTTTAACGAATTTCGAATTTCGCTGATCAAGAAGCATTTACTGCCGCCAAAATGGCCGTTGATTGAAAAATAGATTTTATTTGAAAAAAAAAAAACTAAATTGTAAGAAGTTTCAATATGATTATATTTTTGTGTCTCGTTTTATTTATTCACATACTATCCTATCACAAGTAGAAACGTTGATTAGTCCGTGTTTAATATAATTACATCTGATCTTTCTAATTGATTACTCAATGAATTTTATGAATTGTTTTAAAAATTAATTACAATGAATTGTATGAATAACTGCAGTTAACTTAAATTGAATTCTAAAATGAACTATTGTTAGATGATGCAAAAGCCCACCTATCCAACCACAAAATTAAAAAAACCCACTATTTGTAATGATTAGGTGGCAACACAGCGGTGCACGGAGGTTTCGTGGTTGTGGTCGGCGAAAGCACGAACCCCTTTGCACTTCAACAATCACCAGGACCACGTCGCAAGCCGCGCTCAGCTTTCGAATAAATACCAATGTAAGTCTCAGATCCCTAACCTCTTTTTTTTCCCAGAAAGTATAAACTCTCCGTAAGTTAATTACATGCAGCGTACGAAAAGGAACTCAGGTCTCATTGTTTTCAACCCCTCAATTAAGCCTAAATTCCCCCAAGATCGCCTATAGTGCATTGGAATCTGAGTTCCAGAAGAAAAAAAAGACAACATTTTACAGTCCGTTTATATTTCGGTCATAAATGATGAATGTCTGCATGTTTGGGAAATCACTAAAGAGTTTTTACCTATCTCAGTTCCTTCTGATTGTTTTCTCATATTGAAACAATAGCGAACCAGCTGTGAAGCCAACATTTAATTTAACATTTATGGAACATTTTAATTTTAATAAAAATAACATTTTTAAATCAAAAATAACATTTTTAATTCTTGTTGATCTCCTTTTAGTACTGATTTGTATATTAAACAATATTTCGTATTTAATTGCTCTATTAAGCGTTATTATAAGTTGAAAACTTATATTTGAAAAATCGACTTTCGTCCAACATTTCGTACATTTCACTAAAGTCGAAAAATCTAGCTTTCATATATTTAAAAAAGGTTCGAAAGGTCGTAAAATTGAATTTCAAACCCTTAAAAAAACTTTTATTTAAAAAAGTCGACTTTTGTTTAACATTTCATACATCTCATAAGGTCGAAAAATCGACTTTTCATATATTTAAAAAGGTAGAAAAAACTATTTTTCATGTATTTTTGGAAAGACAAACAAGCAATGGTTAAATCCACTTGTTGTATCAACTATTTATCCCCAAATTAATCTCAGCAATGTCAAACGATATGAAATTAATGAAGAATAGTTTCTAATATAATAGTAAGTTCTTCTTGCGATTTGCTCGAACTTTAATTCCATAATGATCCCAATTCCATATCTTCGCAGACTTTCGATTTTCCATAACGTTCCTTGTCGTCGACTTAAATTTTAGCAACCACTTGGGTTATCCATTTTGTGGTTTCAAAACCGCCGGTCAGATGTTAAATACATGTCATATGAAGTGTTATTTATTTAGTGAAAGGTTTGTCATTTACGAATATGAATCGTTTAACAACAGAAGAACGTGTGAAAATAGTTAAAACGTTATTTGAACGTGGGCTTTCAATCGAATAAAATTTGCTTCAGCGATGAAGCCCATTTCTCACTTGGTGGTTACGCTAACAAACAAAATTGTCGCACATGGGGCTTGGAGAACACTGAAGTGATTGGAAAGTGAAAGTGAGGAAAGAGCGACTATTTGGTACGCATTATGGTTTGGAGGTATCATTGGACTGTATTGTTTCAAAAATGACGCTGAAGGAACCTTAAAAGGATCCAGTCCAGAGGTGGTCATTTAAATGACATTGTCCAATTGACAAAGTCCAAGGATTATAGTAAAGTAAAAGTTTCACCGAAATCATAGCTTTATGTGTGTTTTATTTAACTTTACTTTGGAAACCGAAAAATGAATAACCCTATACAATCAATGAACAGGCCACAGCTGAAAGTTTTTTTCAAATTAAGGAAATAAGTCAAAAATTGACGGTCATGACAATTATTTATCTCGAACTCGACATTTAATATGTTTCGAAAAGTCAAAAAATCGGCCATTTATATATCAGAAAAAATTAAAAAAATTGCAAAAACGACTTTTTGTGTTAACCATAAATCTCTAAGTCATTCCCAATGATTTTAAACGATGTAAGATTGATCAAGAGTCGCTCTTAACGTAAGTGCAATAATCGCTCTTGCGATTATTAATTCTACAATGAACTCAATTCCGCCGTCTTCGCAGACTTTCGATTTTCCATTACGTTCCTTGTCGTCGACTTTAACTTTTGCAGCCACTTCTATAAGCGATAGGTCTCAGATAGGTCTCAGCTGCAAGTTTTTTTTTTTTTTTTTAAAACAAAAAAATAGGACAAAAAATGCCGGTCATGGAAGTACAAGTCGTCACTGTTCGGCATTTGATATATTTCAAAAAATCGACTTTTCGTGTATTAGAAAAAGTAGAAAAGTTGCTAAATGGATTTTTTTTGTGTCAATTATAAATATATGTTGTTCCCAGTGATCTTAGACGATGTGAAGCTGATGAAGACTTGCTCTTCATGCAATTGCAAACTTTTCTTGTCATATTTACAAATATTAATTCTATAACGATCTCAAATCCGCGTCTTTGTAGACTTTTGGTCTCCGATTACTTTCCTTCCCTTCGGTGTTAAACTCATCGTTATTAAACTTTTGAAATCATTTCTACAAGTAATCGATGTGTCTAAGGTGCCTGCAGGATTCTTTAAATTAAAGAAATAAGTAAAAATGTTCCGGTTATGGCAGTTATTTCTCTCAAATTAAATACTGATACAAAATCGTCAGTACTCACGACTATGGTGTTGCCAGATTAACAATCTCACATCTGATGACTTACTTAGTATAGGTACACATACAAGAACACTATTAAATAATATTCATAACAAATTTATAAAGGAATCTCCAAACTTCCTCTATTCACAGACAGCTCTGTTAGTTAGTTTCTTTCAGACAGTTATTAAAAATATTTGGTATAAGTTTTGCTAATTACCACCCGTATCTTAGTCTCTCCACATTGATCTAATTTTTTCTGGTTTTTTTATGAATTTACCTTAAACTGAGATCGAAGTGTATATAAACTTGTTAATTACTTAAATATACTTAAAAATGTCCATAGATAATCGTTTAACGTCACCATCATCACTGCTATAGAGGCATTAATTGTGATTTAAATAAAACAAGTGGTCGTCCTCTGGCTATGAATAAATTGTTGTTTTGCTATCAAATGTGGAATTTTCCTTATCATTTAAATAGCAGCAACAAAAGCTTTGGCTGCGCTCACACTACAATAGTAAATCAACTGCCATATTGACTGAGAGATAGTTTGGATTGTTGGCCTTAAGCCAAAAATTAGAACTACAGCAAATGAATACGAAAGTACTCATGTACAAAGCGCTTCATTGTGAATACAAATCTACAACAACAAGTGTGTATGTGTGTGTTTGTTCAACATGAAAATCTGGCAGTCTGTCCGCCAGCCAGACAGACAAATAGTAGAGTAGTAGTAGTACAAGGTGGCAAGTAAAAGTGGCATTAGCACTTAGTCATAGTAATTTTACCAGCAAACTGTTTTCTGCCAGCCCTACTCTCGGCGTCGCTTGATTCGTCTGCTTACTGTTGACTTCATTATCGTCATCATGCGAGCAAATGAATCCATCTCTTCTATTCATTGGCTTTTGTTTGTTGTTGACGTTAACGCTGTGTTGTATAGTTGTGGCATGTGGTGCATTAGGAAGAAGGAGGGTCCTTCCGCTATCTGTTCCTTATTATTGTTTTTTATTTAATATTTTTCGTATTTGTTTTCTTTTGTATGCGCACAATTGTTTAGATTTCACATTCATGAATGAAACCATTAAGATGAGAACGATTTAACCTTGATATTGACGACAATAAACGTCCGCTCTTTGATGGCACCCCATCAAAATGTTTGTTAACTTGCCAACATGTGCTGACACAGAGATGACACGATTTGTGTTACTAAATGAAATTTGAACGTTTGTCTGGGTAATCACGTGCTTCCCCATATAGGACAAAGCCAAAATGCAAGTTAGAGAACACACAACACAAAGGAAAAAGAATGAAAATAGGAAACGCGCCAAATGTTTACAGCTCCTCGCTAGTTTTATGAAGGTCATAAGTTAAGGATACGTATCTGGAATGTCCCGACATTGTTGTAGGAAAGGGGTGACTCTATTCTCAACATGTATGTATGTATAACGCAGAAACAACCGTCAACCAAACAACGCGATGGACAGGGCAATGTAAGCACTTGCCGTTAAAACTGTGTCGTTTACTATAACTGTATGTAGATTATGTACCTATAGATTTGTGGTTGGAGAGACTAGTAAAGATTTCTTCTTGAAAAAAAAACAATTCTTTTGATTTGTCAGGCAACTTAAAAATGTTGCCCCGACCATTTAGCCTCGATTTTTCAGGAATTTGCGACGATTTTCCCCATCTAGTTCCACCTTTGGAACGATATTCATTTGATTGGACAATGGTTTGCGTATTAAAAGCATACCTATATATCCAAGTCAAATCTTTGCAACGATACGTTTTATAAGGATCTGGTGACCTGGATCAAATCGGGATTTGATGCACCTGAGACATAAAATTTCTTTTAAACTGAACTTGGCTGATTCGTCTGCTCATTGACAACGAGGTCCCTAATTGTTAATTGAGTGTTTTGGAACAGCAAATCCTGGATTAGAGGGACGTGGCTTTCATCGATAGAGTCGTTGATTGCCGTCAAAAATACTCTCCAACTTCAACTTGTTCCCGATCATCTTTAACTTGTTTATACCGCTTGTAAACATTTCTTTCCAACAAAATCTGCCATGTGCAACATTCTAAATTGTTCGGCAGCAGATATTCCATTTCGTAATCCAAATTTAATGCATCTTATTGGCTCAACTAAATCACACATTTTAACGATTGCTGATCGATCGCTTTGTGCTTTGAACAAGTCAAAGACCGCAGCTCAAATACTAATTTATGATGTTAAATTTGGCACAGATGAATGTCACAGTGCTACAAATTCAGAAATAATAAATTTCTGAGATTCGTTAATTAAATTGAAAGCTGTGTAATTTAAATTGAAAGCTCGTTCGACTTTTGGAATACAATATTATAAGGTATAGTAAAAAGAAATCCATTATTTTTCTAACAGATGGCTTTACCAATCTGTGTGTCGCGTTATAAAGTGCGATCTGGTTGCTCTAGATGGCGTTATAATGATAAGATTTAGTACTAAAAAAAAGTACTCGGACAGTTTGTGATTGCTTGATTCAATATTATTGTTTAATCGCACCATAACGAAAAGAGAAATTGTGCAATACTCGTATGTTATAGTTTTTGTTTGATTAAGATGAAAACGCAATATGAATAATAGTTATGTTCGTGATATTGTAATAGACAATAATTGATATCCACCACGCTTTGGAAGGCCAATTGTTAGAAATGTCGATAGAACAATGAAATCGTCTGACCATCATGTAAGCACTGCTTCGATTGCCCAGAAGCTAAATATTCTAAAAAAATCAGTTGAAACCCCTTGAATAAGAATGGATTCAAAAAGTGTGAGTCCAAAAATAGAAAGCGCGTAAGCTCACTGAATATGGGAATCTCTTTAACATCTTAATCATGAAATCCAAATCCAAATTTGTCTGTGTCAGTTCTTGCTGAATCGCATTAAAATAGACCCATTGCTGAGTGGTGATTACTTACGACAATGTCAAGCGAAAATGGTCGCTGTCGTATCGCAGAAGCGGCAAGCTTTGGGAGGTTCTTTGCATATAGTCCGGAAGTGACAACACTTGTTACTATCTATCGTGAGTAATTTGGCTGATGAAAAATTCGCTTCCAGAGAAGCTTGTGAAAATCGATTGTCCTCGTCTTTTGCCAAGAGGGACGAAGTTTACTATGAGAGAGGCATAACGGAATTATCTTCAAAATGTCAACACATTATCGAACAAGATGGTGCATATTTGACCTACATTGATTGCATCATTCTAACTATGCTAAATAAAGCCTTCAACGTCGTACAAAAACAATGTCGTCGTACTACACCTTATGTCGGTTCAGCTGGTAACTCATCGAGCACTTGCTGACAAAAAAGTTGCAAAAAATCTGTAAAGCTACACTACGTAAGTGTTTCAGATTTAGAAGTTCAGCCCATGGCCGAAAATCTCAATATCACAAATTTGATGGGAAAACAAGTTTCTAGATTTGACAGTATTTGACAGATAGATTTGTAAATTTGACAAGTAGAGTCTGCCTTAGTAAACACTTGTACAAATTGTACCAAATTTGATTTAAAAATATATGGATTGAATTGGATTAATGCTGGCTGAGCAACACTGCCCATTTTCGTTTTCGGAACAAAGTCTATGTAACGCAAGACGAGTGCCAAATTTGACTGTATTTTGTATTTGAAAAAATATAAAGAAAATGTGGCTTACATTGGTCTATTATATGAGATGTAATAGAAAGGTTATGGCTAATCGGTTGATAATTTCAAATGTTATGGTTAATACACAGCAATATAATAGACGAAAATTAAGGGAGATGCCACAAGGTGTGGGTCGATATAATCCATTTGCAATACCTGGCTACGATCTGGCAATTACTAGTCTGAGAGAACGAGAAAGATTTGCGGCAATTATCGTGCCTACCAGACAGCCAGCCAGATAAAGGGACATCTTTCAGTCTATTTAAATAGTCGTGAAACACATTTGATAAAAAGGTGCTTGGTATTTTTAAAGCTTCCTCCTGGGTGTTACGTTTTCGACCGAACGAAAAGATACTCGTATATACCTTGAATTCTTCGGGAAGAAACTCGTTTCTCGTGGCAGAAGAAACTCGTTTATGTCAAAATAGTTTGAGTAAGATAGGACTACATTTTTTACGACTCTCCATGCTCACCCACCCTTCGAAACCAGAGTACTGCTTAGAACCAAAATAATTTCAAATATTTTCCTGTTATTTGGTCTACGAGAATGTCTCTCTGTTGCAACATGTCTACAGATATTTTGATAAAAAAAAAAAACAATGTGTCTCCTATATCTGTGTTATCGAAGGAATATGCACGTACTCTTGCTTATATGTATGTGACTAATGAAATTATCAACTATTTTTCCAATAAATTTTATGTGGAACTTTTTCTTTTCTAATTCCCTTCAGGTGGTCGTATATTTCTTCACACATATACAGGCACAATATGTGCGGGCAAATGCAAATGTGGGTACAAGAATAGACTTTCCTTAAACGTACCTGTGAACTGTGACGATGTTTCTAGAAAGCGATATTTGCACACCATCAACTATTCTAGCCAGGGTCGATGTTTGAAAACGCAATTTCTGAAAGGTCAAAAGCGTGACGACTACGACGACGATGACGACGACGACGACGACGAAACATTTATTGTTTGGCGCTTCACTCTATAGTTTCACTTTTTTGCAATCCTTTCTACAGTCAGGGCCAAAACGTATTTAGCATGTGCAACATTCATGCATATAAACGCCTATTACAACAAAGGAATGATTACATAAACCAATGCCACTCCGCAACCCAGTTAGGGTCTACGAATAGTCGTTCCAACGTACAGACATTTGTGGGTAATTTAAAATGTTAAAGACGGTCAACTTACGTTCCCTCTCACAATTAAACATAATAATATTAAGGTGGAGATTTCATTTATTTTTACAATTCATAAAGGTACGGACGACTGCTTTCCTCCGAAATTATTACACCTGTCGCTTGGTTAAATGACAGGTGTCAGCACCCATGACGCCTCAGTTTATTTTGTCGCAACTACCATTAATTACAATTTAGTTACAGTATAGAAAAAACTTGATATAAATAGCAAAATTTTACGTAATTATAATATAGTTTAAATATCAGAGTGTGGCAGAGGACTTTAATTTTCAAGAATGTCATACAGAAAAACTTATTGGTTATACTCTGCTTATAATCTAATCTTTTATTTGCACTCAAATTGTAGATTACTCCTATATCGTTAATTAAAGTACAAGCAAGGTCACGTTAAACATATTTGGTTTTAACTATCTTTGGGGTATATCAATTAATTGCCTAAAAATATTCGTCAATTTAAAAGTAAATCAAATTACACATTAACGTAGAACGAGAATAGAAAATTACAAAAAATAAAAATAAATAAATAAAAAAATAGAAAGTAATAATAGCGCTTCTAATAAGTTCAAGATAGATGTCGCATCTGATGAAAAATGGATATTGTTTTTACAATTCACAACCATCAAACAACGCTTTTCAAAATTTCGTATCCTTTCATTGTCATTTTATAATCTGTTTTAGAGTTGGGCTACTTTAAGTGACGCTGCTTTTACTTTTCAGTAAAAAAAAATCCCTGGCGTCCCATGAATAAGATATTTGAGAGCTGCTCATGTTCAGTGAGCTTACACGCGTTCTATTTTTATACCCACTTAACGGAACCTTCAATTGAAAGATGATTCCGAAATCATGATTTGTGAAGTCTTTACTAGACTTGTCGATTATTCGAAGCGTTCGTCCGGCACATCGAGGTGAACGCCGCTAAAATAATGATAGGTGGGTGCATCGGCAATTGAAACTACGATCTTGCGAACGATAGAACAATAGTCGCGTGTACTAGTTATCGTGCCACGGTCGGTAACTTTACTTTTTAGTGCACCATGGAAAAGACGAATCTCTCGTATTGATTAAATAAACTTGACAAAGGTTTTACAATTTTATATTGTGAATATTTTCCGTTGGATGATCTGCCGATTTTAAACGAGGTCGTACGGGCTTCGATATTGCCGAATACATCCAAAAAATGGAGGTTAAATCAGAAACTATAAAAAAATATTCTGAAAATTACAACAAGTAGCTGACATTCTGAATATTCGAAAAGTTTGTGTATTTATTCATTATTTTGAACATTTTGAAATGAGACAAACGTGTTCCAAACATAATAGTGGAACAAAACTATTAACGGATTTTACTGATTTGGAACGTTTTTTGTCTAAATACTTAAGGAAAATACCAGTGATGCAAAAACCGCTGTCTGAAGCTTCTTAGACGCAGTAAAAATCAATTTTTCATGCGGTTTATGATAATGGACAAAACACACACCTGAATTGAATCGACTGCCTACCGAGTGAACAGGACCTAATGAAAACCATGCAAAGTGGCCAATAACGCAGTATTTGTCTATTAAGAGTATGGCCTTCATATTTTAGTATGCTGATGGTATTTTATTCACACCATAAAAAAAACAAAGAATAGGAAAAGGCGAATATTATATGACAATGAAAAGGACGAAATTAAATTAAATGGAGCGGAAAGTAGAGGAGATCGTGAATAACGGTTCTAGCGTCGATTTTTAACGAAAAAAATTACTGAGATGAAAATATTATACACCTACATGAAATATATGAAAACGTTTCATTTCAACATTTCAATGGGCTTTAAAGTTTACATTTTGGATTATTATTTAAATAATCAGTTATAATTATATTTTTTTGCTTTATTTTTATTATAAAAATTAATGATAATATTTATTTTTTTTTGTTTTATAATGAAAGTTAAAAATAATAATTAAAAATTATTTTTAATTTTAAAAATTAAAATACAAATCACATTAATTTTTAGCTTACAAATAAAAAATAAGAATGAAGATCGATTTTTTTATTCAACTGATAAATATGATTACATAACCAATTATGATTTTTATTTTTGATTTTAAAAAAATAATAATAATTTGTAATAATAATAAATTTATAATAATAATAATAAACATAATTTGTAATTCAATTGTTTAGTTGTTATTTTTACTTTTGTTATAAAACTGGAAAATATTTGTAATTAATTTTAAAATATGTAAATATTTTAAATATAATATTTCAAAGATTTAAAAAACATGAATGTTTTTGATTCACTTTTGATTTTTATTGTAAAAATCAAAAAAAAAAAAATCAAATCAAAATTATTTTTTTATTCAATCTTAATTTTTATAGTATATATTATATGTATATATATATATATATTTTCGAATTATTAAGTTTATGTGTAATTTATTTTTTTTTAATATCAAATATAAAAATTAAGATTGAATGAAATATATATATATATGTTCAACATTGAATAAAAAATTCAATTTTATTTCTTTTATTTTATTTATTCAATCTAAATTGAATTAAAGATTAAAAGTGATTTTTATTATAAAAATCAAAAATAAAAATCTAAATTGAATTTTTTACTCATTATAAAACTAGAATAATAATTTTTATAACAAAAATGAAGAAATATGTGCAAAATAGTTATTATATTTTTGGTTAACGTAATAAAGATCAACAAATACTTTTCAAAAATGGTTTATATAAATACTACTCATAACCGAGAAGCTTCATGCAAAAAAGCGTTATTTCTTCAATACTGTGCCCTATATCTAAAGCCAATGTGTCAGTGTGAAAATTGCATGAACTGAAATTCCAATTGCTGTCCCATCTCACCAAATCTTTAAGTTTGGCCCCAGTAACTGTTATCTGTCTAAAATTCTCAAGTGTATGCTTCAGATTGAAAGATTGGTATAAAATGATGAAATCATTCCAGAGATTAAGTGGTTTTGATAAACCTTTTTATAAAATTGATAACGGAATGTTAAAGAAGTGTGTTGGCCCGAAGGCCAGCAAAGCTCAATTAAACAAAAAATGTTATTCCTAAAAAAAATGTTCTTCTAAATCCAACGAAATGTTAAAGAAGCGTTGACCCGAAGGCTACAATACACAAAGCTCAATTAAACAAAAAAATGTTGTTCCTGAAAAAAATGTTTCTTTAAATCCAGAGACTTATGTATTGTGTTAACGTGATGGACATTCAGGAAGAAAAAAGTATTTTTAGGACTGACAGCAAGCTGGTGCATCACTGTGATGTAAACGGTAACTGCGTATTTTCGCAACACATATTTTTGGAAACGATTGGTCAGTAATTTCCACAAATATGCGGGAGTTGACCGCCTGATCAGTTTAGAATGAATGACAGTTACAACTTTCTCTCTGCTGAATTGCCATCTATACTTTTGTTGCTAATATTTATTGGTTTGCTTTGACGGATGGATTGGATTGCCGTTTAGTTTCAGGCAACTGCTTGTAACACCTTGCATCGTCCACTATTAAATTTACTTTAAAGATATTAGATCTTCTGATTTTGAACTTTTACATTCGAAATTCGAGATGCCCTATGCAATTTGTTTATAATACAGTAGAACTCCAATTATCCGAACTCCGATCAACCGAATCGCTGATTATCCGAATCGCTTTTGTCTTGTGTAAAACAGCTTACTTTGACCGAGATGTATAGGAAACACTGAATTTTTTTTATGTATGTACATATTTGTACCTAAATGTTGTACCTAAATGCATACAATGCCAAAAATAAGCTCTTTTACTTTAAAATCCCCTTTTTTCAGAAAAAATCCAATTATCCGAATTTTTGATTATCCGAATGTGGTCCGGTCCCAATTGATTCGGATAATTGGAGTTCTACTGTATATGATAATTTTCTTCGCGCAACCAACCATGGCCAAGTTTATCAGCAATAATGAGTTGGGTCAATGTTGGATCTTCGTATGATCTTTTCTTCATATCTAGATCTTCACCAGCACCAAATTTTTATCATCAGTCATCAGGCTGCCTTTAGAATGGTCAGCAACAGGAAAATGGTTGAATCACTTTGATTTTTATACTCATCATCATCGTACTCTCATGGGTGGGAAAAACGTAAATTTTTCATTACGTTTGTAATAAAAACAAATATTCTTCGGCGACTTCATAATATATTTATATATATGTAGATATCACTGACCATTGTAAAAATACTGTCTTTTCCTGCCGCGTGTCTGTCGAAGCCATGATGGAGGCTGCACAGTCTAAGAGTAAATTTGAAATTAAGCAAAATAGGAAAAATCCAAAGTTTCAATTGATGGAATATTTTAAGGAACCGCCCTAACCATGGACTTGTTTACCGAAATTCATTTGAAAAAAAAACTAATTCAATATAATATATGCATTTATACAATTATATATAAAAGAATACATTTTCCGCCCACTTACATGGCGATGAAACGGCACGTTGTTCGCAACATTGCGGCGCAAATGGGAGAAATCGGTCTTCTAGCGAAACTCTCCCACTAAACACACGTTTAATATTAAAAATTAAATATTTCGGTATTTTTCAACAATTTTTCTATCTTTTCATTAATAAAATTTAATAGGTGGTAGAAGAATTAACAGACAATAGACGTGATAGAGAATTTGGTGCAGTAGCAGGACTTAATCAAATCGTTTGATCTTGTTGTTAATTCAATCTTGATTAAAAACAGGGGAATTCATTGGCATTCAGGAGCCAACAATACAACTTCGGGAAGATTACCTAAACAAATAGGAGACATTATGTGCAAATTGGACATAGTAAAGTCATTTGAAAATAGGGAAATGCAGCGTCTCACAAGGAAGTGTATTTGGTGCGTTGCTTGTCCAAATTTATATTATCAAGGATTTGAAAAATATCAATTTTTATGGAAAGATGTTCATGTTTGTTAATGATATATGCCTTTTGTACAGGGTTATCCATTTTGCGGTTTCAAAACCGCCGGTCTGGCAAGGCTGTTGAATACCTAACATCTGAAGTGTTATTTATTTGGTGAAAAGTTTGCCATTTACGAATATGGATTATTTAACAACCGAAGAACGCGTAAAAATAGTTAAAACTTATTACAAACTTATTTTTCACATTCCACTCGTAATAAGCAGCTTCTTATTCCTAAAATAACCACACTCATGGGTCGTGTTTTTGTGGTAAGAGTAGCTCGAATTTACAATTTACTACCAAGCCATTTAAAAAGTTTTAAATTATGTCCTGATTCTTACAAAAGGCACATTCTACAACACTTTCAGACTTTACTGTAAAATTTTGTTTTCAATTAAACTGTGAGCAGCCTTTATTACATACCAATTATCTTATATTTCAAGATTATATTCCGATTAACTTCTAACTTTTGAATTAGTCTTTTTTTCCATACTTTTTTTGTCTTCAATGATCATAATGTCATATTATATTTTTATAAATTTTATATTTAATTTTTATAATGATGAATTGTTGCATATTGTAATTTACTTATAATTGGCCGGAAGGCTTTAAATTACAAGCCAGAAATAGATAAATATTATATACAAATTCAAATTCAAAAGTGGTGATTCTCAAACGTGGGCAACTTTCGTGTATTACGGGGTGATTATGGTCGTCATAATCGACCTACTGTATGCAAGGATGTGGCAAGATTGTAAAGAAATTTGAAGAGACTGGAAGGTCAGGCCTGCACATCATCGCAATGTACGCACTGCCGAAAATATTGCTTCTGTTAATGAATGTGTGGAGAATAATCCGATCATGCATTTGAAAACCAACATTCGTCAAGTTATCACTGAGGTATCTCCCGAAATGTGCGAAAAAGTGGTCTAAACTACTACCTCAAAAAGATCCATTGCCGCAATCTATTCAGAGACAGTCATTTAAATAACATAATACGAGTACATACATAATTGCAAGGTCCAAGCATTATAATGAAATAAAAGCTTCATCGAAATCATAGTGTTTTATGTGTGTTTTGATTAACTTTACTTCTGGAATCGAAAAATTGATAACCCGGTACAAATGCAGATTGAATATGATGCCTCAATTTTATTGGAATATGTTCGTATGTCAAAAAAATATGAACAAATGATAGTAAGACAACGCTTATGTGACTTCGATTATATTATCGATTATATTTAATAAAAAGGGAGCCTGAGATGTCGGTTTGTATAAATGCTGATACTGTAATTGATCGAAAGTCTGTTATTTTATCTTACAATCTTTCCCGGAACATGCACATTGAAATGCTGAGAATAGAGATTTCGTTAGCAAGTGGAATTCTAAGAAAGTTTAAATATAAATTGTCGATAGAAAACAGACTTTGGTTATATTCTGCTTTTATCCATTATTATCTGGGGTATATGCTAAAAATTGTGTCAGTCTGAAATATTGGGTTGTTCGGAAAGTTTGTTCGGTTAATTCGTTAGCTCACCATACGTCACTTCTCATGATGCAGAGTTCCTTCAAACACTATCAAAACTTTCTCCCACCTCTTCTCTAAACTGTTTACTATTGTTTGCTTATGTTCTCGCTCTAACTTTAAAAAAAAGCTTTAAAAAGTAGAAAAAATAAGAGAAAAAGAGCATTTTAAGCATTATTTCCGACAAGGAAAAATGGCTGCTGGAGCCAGTCAAAAAATGAAGTCTGTTTATGAAGAAAAAGGACCAAATGAAAGAACTTTCCAGAAATGGTTTAAAAGAATTTCTACGGGCGACTTCACCGCAACGGATGCTCCCAGGTCAGGACGACCAAAAGAAATTGTTTCCGAGGAGGTGAGATATTTAATTATAGTTTTAATCCCCGTGCAACAGTTAGGGAAATAGCTGAAATAATAAAAAAAAAATCTGTCTCAACCGTTCACGGGGTCACAAAGGAGCTCGGATTTGTGAGCAACCTCGATATGCAACTTCACTTTTTCACCGAGTCCTCATACTGCCTTGTGGACCCGTCAGAAACTGGCAGAGCTTGGGTGGGAAGTTTTACCTCACCCACCGTACTGCCCAGACCTCGCCTCGTCCGACTATCACCTACATCACAGACTGAACAACCGCTTGGAGGATTTGAATTTCCATAATGACGAGGAAGTGAAAAATCGAATTGAATGCTTTCTTTCAGAAAAACCACGCGAGTTTTATGAGAGAGTAATTAAAAAGCTCTCAGAGAGGTGGGAAGAAGTTATTAGAAAAGGGGGAGATTATGTAATAAATTAAAATACTTGTATTCTTGTACATAAATCTGTGGTCACAACCCATAACAGCCTAAGTCTGTTTTTCAATATTTTCAGTACAGGAGTTTAAAGTTTTGAATCTTCACTGAAAAACAGGAGAAGGTGTTTTTTGAAAACTTTGCTACAGATTCCAAGGAAACGAATTTCTTTACTTAGTTGTTAACAAAAAGTAGTTGTTTATTCTCGCAGTCAAAAGATATTATCGAAAAAGACACTTAGGCTCTTATGAATTGTTGAATGAAAGAAAGTCAAAAAGTTCAAGTTGAGTTGGGCTATTATTCCAGATTAAATAAAAGACTTTAAGTTTGTAGAAAGACCTTAACTCAATTTATGTTTATCAAAAACGAAATTGTAATTCGAAATAAGAGCTTAACTCCAGTTAGGAAAATAAAATTGTTTCATTATTTTTTGGATTAACGACTTAAGTTGATTTAGGCAATGATGAAAAAATAATGTTTATATTTGTTGTAATCCCAAATTGACTTAGGCAGTTATGCCAAAACAGTCATTTAGAAAAATAACTTAAGCTATTAGGTTTTTTAGGATTAATTGCCTTCCTAGAAGAGATACAAACATGAAAAATTTAGAACAAATAAATTTAGATACGCTGAATACGATGGTGCTAATCAATTCTCAATTGTGTTCTAACTCGAGTTAGGCTGTTACGGGTTGTGACCACAGAAATTTGTAAATACATTTCTTTTAAAAACCGAACGACCTTTCCGAACTACCCGATATTTGTAGACCTCACAAAATGAAAGCATTTAAAATTGTATACAACTTGCAAATGGATTTTCCTACTGCGGATTTATGTAAAAGCTATGCTAAAAGCATATTTCCCATTATTGAAATGCTTATATATTCATATACATTTTTCATTCGTACGAGGTGTGAATTTTCAAGATAAGATGAATTTTTAAATTTCACGGGCTACGTACATTCGACTTTCGATTATTATATATATATATATTTTTATGTTGGTACACTAGTTTCGAAGATATATTGACGATTTTATCCATACAGTTTGTTTGCGAGAGGCATAAATAAAACAAGTGTTTTGTGTGCTCGACGATTAGGTTTTTATCTCCTCCATCGTCGCAAAACGCCATTCTTTCATGGGTCTCTTCAATCTTGGGAACAGGAAAAAGTCGCAGGGGGCCAAATCTGGTGAATATGGTGGCCGTGGCATGTCAACGGTGTTGTTTTTGACCAAATAATCTCTCATAAACAAAGGTGAGTGAGCAGGTGCATTATCATGATGCAAAATCCATGAATTTTTTTTTCCAAAATTCCGACCGTTTTTTTCGTATTGCTTCACGCAAACGGCGTAAAACTTCAAGGTAATACTGCTGATGCACTACGCCATGGTAATCGAAGAAAACAGTGAGCAAAACTTTCACATTTGATCGAACTTGGCGTGCTTTTTTAGTCTTGGCTCTCCTGGACTCTTCCATTGGGACGAATGGGCTTTGGTTTCGATGTCATAACCATATACCCATGATTCGTCACCAGTTATGACCCTCTTAAGCAAATCTGGATCATCGTTGACGTCATTCAACAATTCCTGAGCGATGCTCATGCGACGTTGTTTTTGGTCAAAATTCAGCAATTTTGGAACGAACTTCGCTGCCACACGCTTCATGCCAAAAATGTCCGAAAAGATTGGATGGCACGAGCCAACTGATATGCCGACATCCTCAGCAACTTCTCTAGTTGCGATTCGACGATTCTGTATTGCAATTTTTTCACTTTCTTAACATTTTCATCGGTTGTTGATCAGAGCGAGCGTCGTCATTCACATCTTCTCGACTTTCTGTGAAAAGCTTGTACCACTTGTAAACATTGTTTTGACTCAGAATACTCTCATCGTATGCCGCTGTCAGCATTTCAAGTGTATTTGAGCACTTAATTCCATTTTTACACAAAATTTGATACAACTTCTTTGATCCACTTTTTCCCCCATAGCAGAAAATTACCGAACACGCAAAACACTTGTTCTATTTATTCCTCCCACAAACAAACTAAACATGCTATATGGATAAAATCGTCAACATACTCGTATCTTCGAGGCGAGTTTATCAACTTAAAAAAATAATAATCGAAAGTGGAATGTATCGTCCGTAACCCGCGAAATTTGAAAATTCATCTTATTTTGTGAACAAATTATTTTGACGTATTCATTTAACTGATTATTAGTCAGTACATTATCCCAGCCGATTTTATGGCTCCTGTCCATCTTTCCGCCAGTTCACTGTTGTTATCCGCTGAGGGAAAGACAGGGAACTGTTTTCTTAAAATTCGTTCATTAATGTCTCTGCCGAAGGAAGTTACCAATGTGTCGAAATGTCGATTTTCTGAAAATTTCTTAAAACAATTTTAATTCGATTTTTTATTTTTAAAACATTTGTGCTTTGAAATAATTCTTCGGTGAAAGGTGCAATCAATTCTAATAAAAAGTAAAACCAATAAATATGCTTATTTATGTATTAAATATAATACTTTGAAGTATAAACAAAGTTGAACAATAAGAAAAGATACAAACAACAGACAACGTATGGCAAATTTGGAAAGAATATGCAGGCTGATGAATGTTACTATATTAAGAAATTCAAATAATTTGTTTTCAATTGATATAAAATTACTGTTTTCCATTAGATCTTCATATTGGCTTTCAAAAATGACAGAATTTAAATTAGCTTCATACTCGGTGATGTACGATATGTGGACATGCTTATTGATTATTATGTGTGGGTTTGCAGCGGGAACTGCATCGAGTATCGTTTGAATCCATTGCTTTAAGTCTTCCAGATTTGTGGATTTTGTTTTCTTGTATTCGTAAACTTTCTGTTTAGATTAATCTCAAAGGTAAAAAATCGGAAATGGCAACGAATTTGTGGAATGTCTTGAAACTGGTTTTCATGCTTGACAATCGTCTCACTTACTCTCTGCAATAATCTCTTTTAATATTGGGTCTTAAAACCGGTTTAAAGAAGCGGTTTTGCCGTACAGGCATGAAATCCGGGTCACAAAGAACCTGTGTATCCGTGCTGCTTTGTTTTTAGCTTATCTATAGTAGCTGTTTTGCTCTAATGCCCGGAAAAAGGTCAACTTGCCCATTTTTCGCGAGGATACCAAATTTGATCATTGACTTATGTTGTGATACAGACTTCTACTGGAAGGCATTCATATTCGATTTTTTTCATATTGTAATGAGGTGAAACTAAGGGTGCTTTTCAAATTTTCCTGAAAATCCATACAGAAAAAGAATTTCCAGATACTAACTTAAGAACGCCCCAAAATATAAACAACCATGAACATTGATCAAATATTGCTCAGTTTTTCCCTAAATTTTATACATAACAATTTTAGATCTGGCAGCAAACTTCAAAATTTCGAACTACAAATTGGTAATTCAAGCCAGGTTAATCATTTCCTTGGTTTGGTTATAATTTAAATTTAAAAATTTTAATTTATAATTTAAATTTGAAGTTTAAATTAAAATTAATTTCATTTAGTTTTCAAATCCAAAATTCAAATTTCCTTGTAAGACATACTTTCGAACACATTTCAGAGTATTTAAAAAAATAAAAAAAAAAACGAATTTCGCTGTTGAATACCTTATTTCCATTTCAATTAGAATCTATTCTCAGTATTACAAATCAACCCGAAAACAATTCAGACTCCAACAATTCGCAGCTCACCAACGTATTTAACAAAATAAAACGTGTATAACTGTTCGTAGCTCATTCATTGGTTGCGATTCTTAAAAGTTGCATCATTTTTAGTTTTTTTTCCATATTTTCGTAACGATTCCATTGGCTTACATTTCGTCCTGGCACCAAAATTTGTGTTCATAAAAAAGAACCGAAAAACGAGCCTCCCTAACATGCAAATCGTCTGCCTGTCTGTCTGCCTGCCACATTATAAAATGATTTAGATAATAGATTGAATAATTCCAAAGTGCTTCTCCATATGTACCTATAGATTATTTATTTCGCTATTATTTAGTGTCGGAGAATTTAAATTTGTATTCGTATCAACAAAAACAATATGGTGGATTTTGGTCAAAATTGTTCTGCTGGCGATGGTTGTGCAGTGATATCCTCGTTTGGCCTAAAGCGTTCTCAAGTGAAAAATAAACTTATTAGACCGACAAGAATTTCGCTGCTTTTGGCAGCGTTGTGGTGCTGATAAATGGTGCACAGTGGTATAGTGACGTAAATGCATGGCAATAAATTGTTTGGTGAGCAAGTAAGTAGAGAGAGAAAAAAAAAACAACAAGTGGGTCAAAGTTGAAAAGCAGAACATTTAGAAAGGCGCTTTTTTACAGTCAACAACTATAAAGTGCCCTACATAATTGGATTTGAAGGGTTAAAAGCTCCATTTTTATGATGTTTGTATCGAAACATAAACTGTGAAAATGTTGATGAAAACTACGGCTTTGAAAAGCGATTATAATAGTTTGCATGTTCCATTTTGATTTAAAATTTAATCACTTGAACGAAATAAGTGCTAATTTTGCAAGCTTTTTTGCATCTTTGCTAAACCTCCAAAAATATCAATCTTTGAAAGTCATAAATTTATTAAAAATGATTAAAAAAAATTATAGTTTTACGGTAGATTTTAGTCGAACTGGCGACTATAAGAATACATAAAAAATATAATAAAATTTAAAAGTCATATTTTATTATTTTCGGATGTTTTCGCGAGGCAGTGGATTATACCTAACTATACGATTTTGTCGTAATAATGGAATTTGGAATTTTGGAATTTTATTTTCTGAAGCACTGAAAAGCATTATGTCGATTTAATGAAGGCCCAGCCGTCCCTGTTAGCATTTTTACTGAAAGCACGGTTGAGTTAAGACTCTAAAACTTTCCAAGAATATTTTTCATAGTCATTCTTATGTTAAAGCAAAACTGCGCAAAATTGTTGCAGTAGGGCGAAAAACATGCTTATACATGGACCGAACGCATATTCAGAAAAAATTGAAAAAATTTCGGACAATTTTTTAACCAACATTTAAATAATGAAATATTTTCCAAATGGTATTTGGCGAAAATAATTTAAGATTTGGAAAGAGAAAAAAGAAAGCCGGTGCCATATCTGGTGATTACTGTGATTGTTCGATGGTATTTCCGTTTAGTTTTTGGCCACAAGTTTGTTCACAATGATAGCCTTCTGAGATGATGGTGCGTTGTCGTGATGCAAAATTTGTCAGTTTGCTTTGCAAGCGTCGTATAACGCCTGGATAACATTCGTTATTTCCCCCATTTGATTTTCTGGCAAGAATCGCGAGCGCAGAACGTCATGATGTTCGCAGAAATCAACAGTACTTTAACTTTAGATTGGCATTGACATGATTTTTTTCGATTTCGAATCAGTTGCGATGATTGGTTTGCAGGATTCGCATTTGATGAGTAATAAGTAACATATTCACCAAACGAGCATCTCATATTCACTGCAAGGTGCACACGAGCAGAGTGGATTAGTCACGAAAGGTTCATGAGTAGTTTGCGGTGAGTATGAGGTACTTATGAGTGAGTAAATTCGAACTCTGCTGGTTTGCTTGTCAAACTCGTAATGCCATATCTCATAACTGGGTATAATACGATTTATATGAATGTAAGATTAGAGTTGATCCGTTTTATCATGTCTTCAGTGACATTTACGCGATTTTTGAAGAAAATTTAGACATTTTGGAAGTTGATCGATTAAGGCAACAATAATCGAGCCCACAGGCACAGAAAGTTCAGCTACCATTTCTCTCAAACTTAAATGACACTTTTCAGTTGATGTTTCTTCATTCTATTGATGTTAATTTTGTTTTTGGTAAGTTTTAATTTGTTTTTGATAAGTTCTATTCACCTTTTGTTCGGTATTTTTTTTTTGTGTCATTATAAAAAGAGCAGAACATAGTTGAGATACCACCGATAAAACCAATCGGGTGCAAACTAGTGAGTGCTGAAACTCAGTCCAGTATAGATGACAGAGGTGTCAACTTAGCAACAAATACGAGTACACAGAATTTAAGCAATTCCTTGTACTTTTGCGACAGAATGTATATCTAAGACATCGTTCTATTTGTGGGTGTGGATAATTAATAACAACGGGCCATGTCGGTATGTTATGCATGAAAAGAGGGCCTTCTTGATGCGCCAAGGTGTTATAAGTAGATGAAATCGGTACATCGGGAAAACCTAAACAAATAAAGATGAAACACATTTATGGAAAAATGGTGTTTTTTTCATATTTTCGCTAAGTTTTTGTTGTTTATAAAAAAAACAACAAAAATATACGGTGGATATTGATTATCGAAAAATATTGAAAACATAGTTCAGTACGTATTTCATTGCTTGGTATTGCGAGCTGAATCAGTATGAGTATATGAGAGTAGTTGGTATTTTAGTTACGCTCATATAGCATACGACGAACTAGTATATCGTTCACGACACCTTGGACCTCAATCCACGCCCTGTCCGCTTTTTTCTTGCGGGCTTGTTAATTATTAGAAGGTCCAACTAATCAGGTTTTTTGACTATTAGTTTAATCGTTATTTCAAAAACGGAATTAAATAATGAAATATTGGTGCCTTTACCCATTCAAATATTCGATTAGTCGACTAATTCTCCTTATAAGAACAACTTTTATTTTTGAGGAAAGTTACAAATACATCACTATCTTATGTAATTTTGAATACTCGGTAATATTGTTGAGGTGAAAAACAACGAAACAATTTCAAAGTGAAAAGTTGAATGGGAATCGAATATGTTAAAGACACAAATATTCCCTACCACGCCACTGCTTTGGAAATTCGTAAACATTAAAAATATATCAAGTATCAGATATAGCCTATGGAGGTTAATTTTTTCATTGCAGTTTCACTGCCCGCAAAGATAACATTAACGAAAAGCGATCACCTAAAATGTTATTTGGAATACAGTGTCGACTAGGAGGTTACCCCGAAGCCGATCGGTTGTTCTTAATAAAGATTACGGTTGCGATTTTTGGTTACAGGCTCGATTAAGTCGCCCAATGCAAAGAAGTAATTGCGATATAAAGGTGACAGTTACGATATAGGTTTGATTTCTTGGGGAACCGAAAATAAGGAAGGGAATCCCAGAAAACACCCCAACGAATTTTTTATTTGAATTTAGTGCGGCAAAGAGAAAGCAACACACACGCACATACACACACGTTTAATCACATGCCACTAAAGAAACTTTCAATTACATCAATTCAATTATATTCACGAAACATGTGAAACAATATAAAAAAAAGTTTCGAATACTTTCCACGAAGGCTATTTTACATCAAGCCTAATTTATTGTATTTTGATGGGTAGGGACGGAGAGGGCAACGACAATAGCACAAACAGGAACACGACCACAAAATGTTGTTTCAAATTTATTAAGCGGCATAGGAAATAGGAACTTTATACATATATAATGTCACACATACTCGTACATATCGATATACAAACAAAAGGACAAAGTTCAAATATCGATTGCAAGAAGGGTAAATTATAAACGCAAATATTGACACTGGAAGAAGTAAAGGACACACACATACGCTTCCTTGCCTAATAGGCTTAAAGCCGCCGGCAAGTTGGACAACAACGACGCCACGTCATGTGTCTCTTCGGTCTTTTTACAATTTTATTTAAAAGCAAGGTGTATACTTTTACTAAGATTAGAAACTATTTCATTTTATTTTTTACTTTGAGTTAGAATCGCACAAACAACAATTAATTCCAGCTGCTATTCCGATTCCGATCAATCTGCTATAAGTATTCCGATTTTAAATCCAGGACGGTGTTTAAGAATATTTTCTGTCAAAAAAGCGTTGGAAATTGATCATTTAAAAAGTCCACTTAAAAGAATTATCAAATTTCTTTTTGTCGCTAAGTTAGCATATGAGGGCGGCTCCGAGACTCGCCATGTAGAAGGAAAAAATTATTTTGGTGAAAGGTGGCAACCTTGTAAAACATATGTTTTAAGTTTCAAGGCGCCGCGTTTGCTTAGCATTTTTATTTGACCGTTATATAATTTAAAATTTTAATTTCAGAGGTCTCAGTCTAACCAATATTAAAGCCGGACAAAAGTTTTACTCTGGGGGAGTCTGCTCCTTTGTTTACGACTATAAAATATTGGGCAGCAAAGTTTAAACGAGGTCGTACGAGTTGCCAAGACGAATACCGCAGTGGTGAAGCAGTTGAGGGTGTCCACGACAGACACGGTTAAAAAAATCAACAAAATGGCATCGGTGAAGGTGCGTGAACTAGCTGAAATAACAGGCATTTCAAAAAGCCCTATACATCGTATATTGACCGAAGATTTGAAATGAAAAGCTGTGCGTAAGAGGAGTGCCGCGTTTGCTTTCAAAAGAGCAAAAGCAGCATCGTGAAGATGTTTCAGTAGAGTGTTTGGCGATGCTTCACGTTGCGTCAATTTATAACAATGGATGAGATATAGGCCCACCACTTCGCCCCTGAGACAAGGGAACAGTCAAAGCAGTGAACTGGAATAGGAGAATCGTGTCCAAAGAAGGCGAAGACGGTTCCATTTGCAGGCAAGTTCATAACGTCTGTATTTTAGGATGCGCATGGGATTATTTTTATTGATTATCTTTAGAAAGGAAAATCCATCAGCGGCGAATATTAAGCTAATTTATTGACGCGTTTAAGTGATGAAATTATGGAAAAAGGCCGCGTTTCGCGAAAAAGAAAGAGTGGTTAACATCACCTTGTCGATGATGACTAAAAGTCGCCGTTTAAGTGGAAGTTTAAGGTTATCAAGTTTGAGAACGCTCAGCGTGTTTCGCGTCTCACGAATTAATTCGTACCAATTTAAACGATTTTTTTGGGTATAAATGCGCTCCCTCTCAATTAATTTCGAAAGACTTGAATTTTCCTGAAAAACTCGATCGCGTAAATGTCGCTGAAGACATGCTGAAACGAGAAAATTTCAATGTGATGTTCAGACAACGCATTGTAACTGGCAATGAAATATAAGTTAACACAAGCAAAGCGTAATACCAAACAGATATCTTATACCTGGCACGAGCTGCAAGATAAGCATTTCTGTTGTTATGCGAAATCGCTGTAGAGCCCATGGTTCACTGTGGGAAAACAAGAACAATAACTGCAACATCGGCACAGTTCATTGCGGCAACGGCGGTTAGGCTTAGGGTAGATTTTAAGTCTGAGTTGAAATTGTACAATAAACGATATAATATTTTTTGGCTCCACACTCTAACGAGTGTGAAATAAAATAATAATCTAATTAATTTATATGTTTATGAGTTTGACAGGCGAACCCATCAACAAGCTTCCAACTCAGTCGAAACTGAAAAAACTACAACAAAGTCGATCAAAAGTCAAAGTAATGTGGACAGTTATTTTATTACTCCGGTGTTGTGCACTCGGTATTCTAATCGGAAGGTCAAATGGGACGCTTCAGAAAGAGAAAATTCGTTGAGGAAGGTCAGTTTTATGGAAATATGATTCATGGATTTTGCATCACTATAATGCACCATTTCACAAGGCTATCATTGTGAAGGATATTCTGGTCAAAAACTCAACTAAAATCATCGAACAACCATCGCATTTCTCTGATATGGCGCAGTTGACCATTTTTTCTTCCAAAACTTCAGATCACTACTTCGAATCGCCGGTTTTCAGTTGATAGAAGACATATGGAAGAATACAAGGCAAAAACGGATGTTTTTTTCAGAAACTCGATTTGAGTAATTTGATGATTTTTTAATGATTCGTTTTTTTTATTCATTGCCATAAGCGTTCCATTTTGGCAGTGGTTACAATAGGAAAGAATGTGTGTGTGTTTGTTTTACAGAATGTACGTTAGATTTTGATTCATATTCGAAACGAACTTTCACTCCATGCTTCTGTTCGTTTCATATCTGAAACAAAAACAGGAACTCGCATTGAAGTAGTTTCTGTATTAAAACATAATGGAGCAGATAGTTTGTTCGAAACTATTGTTTTAGGTATTTTCATTTCTTAACCTGAATTAAAATTGAAAACGGAAGTAAAAGAAGAGAAAGCCAAATTACAAACAACAAAAATACTTCAATTACCTCCCAATATTTTACATGCCAGGCTCTCAAAAATGTTCACAGCTTTTCAAATGTGGAGTGGCTGATAAATGTTGCTACCAGGATATAACTTAATAATCTACAATGTCGAAAGACTTTTTGTTTCAAGAATGACGCTGAAAAAGAATTCCCTTCAACAAGACGGTGCAATTTGTCACATAACCAGGCCTGTTAGGTCGTAATTGTGGAAAAGTTTTTCAAATAAGTTGATTTCAAGAAATTCGGCATTCCGTTGGCTCCCAAGGTCTACTTCCGACCTTACTGCATTTGAGTTTTTCTTGGGGGTTTAATGCAAACACATAAAGTATACAATACTAAATCAATACATTTGCGTGATTTAAACAGGAAGTTTGCAATAGAAAACCAATATTTAAATGGTTTAAGACAATGCTTTGGAACGATAACTCAGGTAATTCCAACTACAACATTCCAGACAATGACGACGGAGCGTGGAGGTTATTTATTATACGAGGTGTGTACAAAAAATAAGGTGAATTTTCATTTTTCTCAAAAATGATTTATTTATTTATCAATTTATGTTTTATTCCCCTCAAAGTAATCTCCCTCAAATCCCCCACTAGTGCCAGCAGTTTTTCCAATCCAATCCTGATATACACTTTTTGGTATGTTCTTGAGCTCTATCAGCGATTCGGTTTTCATCTCCTCAAGCGTAGCAAAACGTCGTCCTTTCATGGGTCTCTTCAATCTTGGGAACAGGAAAAAGTCGTAGGGGTCAAATCTGGTGAATACGGTGGCTGAGGCATGATAACGGTGTTGTTTTTGGTCAAATAATCTCTCACAAGCAAAGATGAGTGATAATGCACCTTATCATGATGCAAAAGCCATGAATTTTATTTTCCACAATTTTTCCGTATTGCGTATAACTTCAAGTTAATACTCCTTATTTACCGTGCGACCTTGTTGGAAGAACTCCTGATGCACTACGTCATGGTAATCGAAGAAAACAGAGAGCAAAACTTTGACATTTGATTGAACTTGACGTGCCTTTTTTGGTCTTGGCTCTCCTGGACTCTTCTATTGAGACGATTTGGCTTTGGTTTCTATGTCATAACCATATACCCAGGATTCGTCACCAGTTATGACCCTTTTAAACAAATCTGGATCATCGTTTACGTCATCCAACAGTTCCTGAGCGATGCTCAGGCGACGTTGCTTTTGGTCAAAATTCAGCAATTTTGGAACGAACTTCGCTGCCACACGCTTCTTGCCCAAAATTTCCGCAAAAATTTCATGGCATGAGCCAACCGATATGCCGACATCCTCAGCAACTTTTCTAGTTGTGATTCGACGATTCTCCATACCAATTTTCTTCAGTTTTTCAACATTTTCATCGGTTGTTGATGTGCTGGGGCATCTAAAGCGAGCATCGTCATTCACATCTTCTAGACCTTCTGTGAAAAGCTTGTGCCATTTGCAAAAATTTTTTTGACTTAGAGTATTCTCACGGTATGCCACTGTCAACATTTCAAGTGTATTTGAAATATACATATAATTACATATTTTACATAAAATGTGATGCAACTTCTTTGATCCACTTTTTTCGATAGCAGAAAACCGCCGAACACGTAAAACACTTGTCTTACGAGTGTTTATGCCTCTCTCAAACAAACTAAACATGCTATTTATGAATAAAACCATCAACATATCTTCGAGACGAGTGTACCAACATAAACAAAATAATAATCGAAATAATCGAAAATCCAAATTTTTTTTTGAGCACACCTTGTGTTGAACGGCCATCCTGGTATTTGTGGTTTTTTTTTTTATAATGAGCATTGAAAAATAAAACACAAATCAGAATCAAAAAAGTATTTTCTGCTTATTTTCGGATCAGTTTCAATATTGTGTGCAGTTTTAATTTGGATCCCAGAAACGGAAACAAAAATGTGCATTTAAAAGCAGTAATAGTTGTATTAATCAATTAACAATTTCTAAAGATTTGTAAAAAATCATCAAAAATATCCTAAGTACATATTCACATATATAGGTGGCCGTTTATACGAATCAATTATCGACTATAAAGGACAGAATTCGAAACGCTTCGGGTGTCTTGCTTGTCTCCATCAAGATAAATATTAGATCGAGTTTCGTATTGCGGTACGTTTTGTTACCCTCTTAATTCCGGAGATATTTCATACTGACTCACTTTTATTCATCTGCTTACTCGTACATGCAACTGATTCAGCCAATGCAATTGCTGTTTTTATTGCGCTTAACCACGACGCTGTCTTGTAAAGCGGGTGGTCGAAATACGGACATTTTCTGATTTGTATTTGACACGTATTTTCATCTCAGTGGTTATGTTAAAAAAATCCACAATGTAAATAATAAAATGTTCTATTTAGCACTCAGCATGTGAAATGCGTGTTAAACAAATTAGACTGAAATGGGACTGCCTCCACCAAGGCTATAAAATATTGTTATGAATATTAAACAATCTATCAATATATATATCTTTTTTGTGTGTGCGGTAACCTAACCTTATGTACTATAATCATAATAAAATCTGAGTTACACTAAGTATTTTAGTGATAAGTGAAAATGCTTTAGTGACAGTGAATATGTATTTATAATTCAGATTTTATTTAATATAAGCAGAGTACACTAGGTTAGCTAGCTTATCATACAAACAAAAAACATTGACAGATTGTTTAATATTTCTTTGGAACAACGTATGACTCATTTGAATTCCGAATCAAATACGTTCCTTGTAGCTGATTGTTAAAAACTTCTTAGTCTGGTGGTCGTAATAAAATGCTTTCGTAGTAGTCAATTCTTAATATATTTCACACTTATTGTGGCGGTCAATGACTGTCACTCATAAAAGAAATTATAATTCCTTGAAAGAAAGGTTTTTTTTTTTGCTAATTAGTGTTCCACTTGGTAATAACATAATCAAAAAAGCAAGTATCTTCTGAACGGACATTATACGTTTTTTGAAAATATTTTTTTTTGTTAATTTTTATTAAATTTAATTTTGCACCGGGTTTAAATTATGCTAATGTGTATAAAATTAATGCGTTCATAAGCCGCATTGGACTTGATAACAATTGCAACTTATTCACCTATTCCGATGTATACAAAATTACCCGCGCTCACAGGCGCCATCAGGCCCCATAATAATATAAAATTATTCATAGAAATGCCTTAATATGAATTTATGCGAAATGCTGATTAATCGGGATGTGATATTTATTTATTAATCGGTTGGCATATGACTCTAGTAAGAATTTGACAAGTGAAAATAAATGAACTAACCTAGGTGCTTTAGTGGTAGTGAAAATGCATTTATAATTCAAATTTAACTGACTGTAATTAGAGCAAATAAGCTTTCCTTTACGTACGTTGAAGATTATCATAAAAAAGCGATGGTAGATTATTTGATATGCATTTCTGGTAACAAAATCTTTATGATAATATTTGTGAGTACGGCTAATTGTTGTTTATGATTACGTTTTCGTGAATAGTACAATAAATGTGCGATAGGTGGCACTCCCGCTTTTACGGTAAGTGTAAACTGATCATACATGTACTACAATGCAACGACAAGTCAACACTAAGAGAGAAATATTAACGAAATTGTCGGCTGTCATTGCTAGCATTTGCAGACTCTTTAGTGTTTACGATATTACATTTTAAATTCAGTTTATTTTGAATATAATTATGGCAGAGCATGGTTCAGCGAGGATGCTGGACAAGGTCCAAACAATGGCTAGTCTGTGCATCACAATTGCGCTCCGCTCCATCTTATCTGATGCACAAAATGTAATTTTGCATTTACTACCCCTGAACATAATTATTATGCAGACTAAGACTAAGAGAGCTGTCACAGTAGTCGAACAGTGCTTGTGGTCACAGTGTGGTCCTCAATTTGGTGCCTGACATAACAAGCACTACTGACTACACTCTGGCTGAACCACTGTTCGAAAAGTGGTTATACCAGATAGAGATACGTGGAAATGTAGAACTCCTGGTAGACTTCTACACTGACGACTGAAAATTAAAGGATCAGGTAGGTTTCGGGGTCTACTCCAAAGATCTGGGACTAAACATAGCAAGAATTACCGATCCTGATCACTGTAGTATTTATCAGGCCGAAATGTTGGCCATTAAGGAAATGGCAGAATTGCTGAGATACAACATCCTCGCCACAGTGGGGGCTGACATATTCTCTGACAGTCAAGCTGCCATTAGATCTCTGGATTCTGTCTTCCTGAACTTAACATCAGCCCTGATTCACCTTATGTGGATGCCACAGGGACATACCGGGGCCACAGGGACATACCGGGGAACTGCAGAGCAGACGAGCTGGCAAGACTAGGGACAATCTTATAGACTCCAGCCGAGTTGGAGTCCGTGGGCATGCCTCTAGCCACTTGCAAGCTCTTACTGCGAGGTGGATCATATTTAGCAGCAAATAGTATGCAGGCGTCTGTCCGGGACTGTGACCAATGTGGCCTCGCCTAGATTTGAAGCGTTCACACACACTGCTATCGCTATCAAGACCCGGCGTCTCATGGCTTGCGTCCGTCATGACGGGACACTGTCAGATTAAAGGATATGCAGTGAGATTGAATGATGCGACTAGTGACTTCTGCAGGAGCTGCAGGTATGAAGAGGAGGAGGAGTCTATGGAACAGCTACCCTGCAATTGCTCCGCCATAGCGAACAGGGCGGGGATCAACACTGAGCTCTTATTTCTTTAGAGACCTGGGAGATCTGGGCGATATAAATATTGTCCGACTTAAGAGCTTCTTGAGGCGCTCAGGATGGTTCAATGGGGGAAAACTAGGGACATCCTTATCTCTAGTTTCCATGGCATCACAATGCCACACTGACCTGACATAACTTAACCTATGGTTCAGCGAAGACGCCCACCATATCAATAAATTTAAGAGGACCATATACGAAATGCTGTTGGAAAGCTAGCGTTAAGCGAATATAAAAATTAAAGTCTTTTTTGTTTGTTATGTACAGGTTAGCATATACTCGTATTTCTTGTGATTGGATCATAGATCTGTTATATGGGGTGATTTTTTAAGATTTAAGTTTTTCAGGTTTTCATCTGTCAAAGTGAAGAGTGTACAGTATACTCTGCCATTTCGTCTTGGAATGACGAATGACCTACCACAACGTCTAATTTTACAAAAGCTCAATGAAAATCCGCTGTTTTATCGAAAAATTGTGTTCAGCGATGAGGCTCATTTCTTGCTGAACGGATACGTAAACAAGCAAAACTGTTGCATCTGCAGTGATGAACAGCCACATGCCATGCATGAATTACCGATGCATCCCGAAAAAACGACAGTATGGTGTGGTTTATGGGCTGGTGGCATCATCGGTCCATTTATCTTTAAAGACGACCGTGGAAGATTTTTTGTTGCTCCAATTGGCTGAGTAGAACTTGGTTAGCATGTGGTTTCATCAGGACGATGTTGAGGGATGTATTTGGTGAGCAGCTTATCTCTCGATTTGGCTCTGTGAGTTGGCCCCCAAGATCTTGCGATTTAACCCCTCTTGATTATTTCTTGTGGGGTTATGCCAAGTTGTTAGTTTATGTCGACAAGCCGACCACTATTGAAGCCTTATTCGTGGAATACAGGCCGAAATGCTCGAAAAAGTGACGAAAAATTAGACCTTCCGAATGGACATTATGAGATGGAACCGAGGACAACATTTGCATGAAATTATCTTTAAAAATTAAATGCCAAAGACCAATTTTTCGATTCCAATACAAAATTTTAATATATGATGCAAATTTGAATGTTTTATTCGATTTTTAAAAAACTACGATTAAAAAATCACCCTATATATAATATAACTTTTTGTGAAACAAAAAGAATTTTACAACAACATCAACATAGAGAAATAGTATCAATAAGTGAACTCCTAGTTTTTGGGCAAAGCATCGACACCATTTCCACAAAGACAAACATCTGTTGCTATCCCTTTAAATATTACTCTATGCTGCACACATGTTAATTCACAGAATAAACGCACAATAATGAAGCAAAATTATAACTTATTGGAAACTATTCTTATAAATTATGAAGAAATATTGATTTCTGCTAAAGCCATCAGTTTGCAAGAAAGGTATAATACTATAAAGCACAGGATGTTTAATTAGAAATTTCATAGAAAATTTGAATTTCTGTAATTCGTTCAATTTATGTGGTGAGAGGTTCCTGAAAGAGTTTGGAAAATAAGGAACACATTTTTATTCTCAGACCTAACCTTATTCAATTTCGTTGAATTAAATGGAAATGAAACAGACGAGATCACGATTATATATAAATATATATTTATATATTATATATATATATGATATATAAAGCAATATAATGGACAGTCACACCGAGTTTTTTGTTGTATCTTGTTTTCTCTGGCTATATATGTATATCTAGAAGAGGGAATCCTAACTCTAGTCCATTATCTTTTGCAAATCGTAAAAGAGTTTTTATCCATCAATGCTACCTCAATTCGTTCTGATTGTGTTCTCAAACTGGAACAAAAGGCAACCAGCTACGAAGGCGTCTTTCAATTTAGCATTTAAATAACGTTTAAATTTTAATGTTCTGGCATTTCCACAAAAACCTGTCTCGTGTCAAAATTGCAATTTTTGAATATTTATGATCACATTTCAATATGTATGTTAAATTTCGACGTTTATGTTAGACATGCATATTTTTTAATTAATAAAATTCTGTAAAATTTTACCTTTCCTATATTTGAAAAGTCGAAATTTCGGTGTTTGTTCGACAAAGACCAAAATCGATGTCAGCTTTAGGTTCGTAAACGGTAAGTGCACTGTTTTTAGATTAGCGTAATTAATTGATTAATAAAATAATACGGTTTTATTTTAATTTTCTTTACAATAGAAATTTTTCCCAAAATTTTTGAAATTTGGACTTGTTATTGACAATATGAGTATGTAGAACTACATGTGAACGAAACGCAGAATTAAAGGTGCACCTTTTAAGATATTACTCTGAAATGGTCATTTCTTGATAAAGGATATTCTTAACCCATAAAGGTATTATTTTTAAATTCGTATTGATAGAAACAGAAGTCAGAGATATTAGAATGATACTAACGGTTTCACAATTCACCATCCCTTCCGTCAGATATGACAGATATGAATGACATACAGATTAGAAATTTAAAGCACCATAATTACAGCGTTCTTATTATAGGTTTTCAGCAAAGAATATCAAAAATCGCAGAGGGTTGCGTTTGCTAAAATGTATGAGCTTATACCTCTTAGTCCGATTGTATTCGCTTTTGTCCCATTAGTCAATCGGCTTTGAGTCATGTACGGTATACTCGTAATTGAGATGATATATTCGTAGTTCATATTTTTATAATTCAGATTTTATTGAATATGACTAGGGCAAATTATGATAGATTGATTATAAGCATCGAAGCTTGCCGCAGACAAAAAAAGAGTGCGGAAAATTTCTTTGAAATGTCGTGTGAAATTACGTGTGACTCATTTACTGGCCGAATAAATTACATTCGTATACCTCATATTTATAGTAATAACATCTTATCTATTTTCCTAGAATTCATTTTCTGCTTTCGAAACTCGAGTACATTTTTTGGTTTCACTAGAGAGCCCTTAAATGTTTTTTTTTTTTTTTTTCAAAACTGTTTTCGGAGAGGTCACCAGGGAAAATGATTAAGCAATCATTTTTGTATTTATTATATATGAATTGTGATTATGTCGAGCAAAGTAGTTGCAATTAATTTTGTTTACGAAATGTAATTTCCACTGCGGAAGCATTTAGAATGTTGCGATAGACAGAAAGAATTGACGAGCGAAAAGAGAAAACGAAGAGCGCAGCAAATGACAATCGACATCTACCCACGAAAGTCATATCCAACAAATCTGACATGTGGTGCTCATAAACCGGCTATTAACAATTAGGTTGAAGGATGTTTTAGGCTTCAGACGCGCTAGATTTTGATTGGTACATTCAATTTTTTTAGACAATCTGTAGTGTTAAAATACATAATTTTTGGCTGCCACTCTTTTTGCGGAAGATGAGTTTTCGATCTTATAATCCGGGAACAACCGATAGATCGAAAGAAATATCGTGCAAAAATGAAGCACGATCGCTTTATTATGAGCTTCTTCTTCCGCTAGGCCAAATTGTTACCAAAGAATATTATTGGATTATTATACGTCTTTTGTATGAAGTTATTTGGAAAATGATGTCGTACCTATAGGCAGACAAGTCTTAGTTTTTGCACAACAATAATGCGCTATATCACACTGCATCGACGGTTCGTGATTTTTTCACAAAAATTTCAACTACCAACGTATTCTTCTAATTTTGCACCATGTGACATCTAGCTCTATCTGGCCCGACGGTGACGCCGTTTTGAATCAATTGAAAAGATTTAACATGAATTGCAGCGCACTCTGACGGTCATACCGGAAAGTGATTATTTGAAATTTTTTGGGAATGCGATGAAGTACGAGTAGATTTGAGCGAATAAATAACATTTTTTCTCAAAAAAAAACTTGCGTTATTCGTTTATAACAAGCTTCTCTTAAAGCGAATTTTTCAAACACAAAAATTATTCGTCAAAGTCGGGAACTGGTGGTGGCCACTTGGTGCCGGGTCCGGACTATAAAGCGGTTGCCAACCAAGCTCCGGAGCTTCTTGCTAGTCCCTATCGATGGACCAGCGAATTGTGCTTCCCTTCTTGGCCAAATTTAGCCGCTTCTGGGTAATGGGTTCTTCCTGACGGTTTGACAGTACAGATTCGAATTACAGTACGGTACATCCATAGTAGAAATTAGTAGTAGGAATTATCTCATAGTAGATAATTCCTTGCTAATTCCAACAAGCATACAGCAAAATCCTGACCATCAATCCCGGCCGGCTCACCATAATTTGACTACAACCGTTTTAGCTGGACTTCGTCTCCAGTCACCATACGCTTCAGAAATGGGTTGGCTTTGCTGAGATTCAGTAGCGATTCGCAAAAATTTAGTCCTTTATGGTTTTTTGCGTTAACTTGTGCGACGCCTTTACATAAAGCTTCTTTTTGCATCCAGCCTTAACCAAACAGTTTTTTGTGAAACGTTTATTTCCTGGGCAATCGAAACAGTTCTTACTCGTATATGATGTTAGCACTTGAAGCTTCCCATTATTCTATGGACACTTTCGACAATTAGCCTTCCAGACGTTTTGCATATTTGCCAACAAAATTACCGGAACGGAATTGGCGATACCAAAATTGCCCGTGATTGGCTGTCACAATATCAGGGTCATAAACACTATTCGCATTTTCAGAAAAACTGTGAAATATGGCAGATTTTCTCTTTGCTAGCGTCCATCTCAAACGTTACTAAATGAAGTAATCACAAAAGTGATTGAGCTGTTTTTTGGATACGAAATCTCATTTCTCTACGCCACCTAGTGTAACCTTATCGCACTTATACGACAAGAGATACATATTACTTAAGCCATCCGTTAAAAAAATAATGTCTCTTTTTTACTATATATTATGTAAAAGCATAAAAACCTTCCAAAAAAAGCACCCTCTGAAAAACTTGTTATAGAAATCGTATCTTTTTCTCTATTTCAGAACCAAAATCTTTGGAAGTATTTACCGATATGATGATAAAGACGCCAGATTTATTTAACATGTGGAAATTTTGTTGTACATTTGCAATAAACAATTTAATTTTATATTTAAATGTAAGTATTGAAATTTGTTAATATATTTTATTTAACTGTTATTTTATGTGTATATAATATGTATTTATAGCTACCAAAGCAAACCTATAAGATTTGTTTATCGCTTTTGCGAGGCGGTGTTTGATAGCCTTTAAAGATCAAATGGCGGGTCATTTTAAATGGCGTTTTTTTCAATGTTCGCACTTTTTAAAACAAACAGCGCTTTATTGTTAGAGCGAGATATCTCTGTGTCACTTCCGGCATTTGACTGATTGGCCGATGGTTGCATCGTGCAGAATAACCGGTATTTTGTGAAGTGCAAAATTTGACTCAGAATGTACGAGATTACCTTATCCAATTACCATATAATTCTCTTGTTTACAAAATATTCGTTTCTGAGGAGTTTTGACATTTTCCATAATATTTAAAAAAAAAACTTTTGACATCGTTCAGTTCGTTCTCTCATGTTGCTAGAAAATCTGATCATTCAACATTGCCAGATCAGAATTTTACACAATTTTAAATACGCTGTTTTTCTTGCTATAGTTAAGTGAGCGAACAAAATGGAAGCTTCTTGTATTTATATTGATACATTTTTCCAATATCATCGACATTAAACACAAATCCTTTGCCGGTTTAATGTTAGAAAATACTTATAGACATTGGCACACATTGATTTTTTATGGCAACACTGCCATCCAATTCCTACTGGTTTGTATTCTTTCCACTCGCTGGTTTTATAAGAACACGCAGTGGGAGATTCGTTCCCTCTTGTTTATAAGTATATTAAAAGAAGACATTTTATGCCCACCTACACGCCGATGAATCGGCACGTCGTTTGGAACACTACGGCGCAAATAAGAGAAGTCGGTCCTATAGGGAAACTTTCCCATATAAGGACTAAACACACGTATAAAAAGATTAAATATTTCGGTTTCCCCATTGTTTTGTTAATGAAAATTAACAGATGGTGGAAGAACTAACAGATAATGGGGTTTTGATAGAGGATTTAGTGGAGTAGCAGGAATTTTTTTCGACTTAAGCGAATCCTTTGACCTTTTTCTTAATTCAATCTTTATTAAAAAAGGGAAATTTATTGGCATTCAGGTGCCAACAATACAATTTCTGGAAGATTACTTAAAAAATAGGATACATTATGTGCAAATTGGGCATAGTAAAGTAATTTTAAACTAGGGAAATGTGGCGCCCTACCAGGAAGTGTACTTGGTCTGTTGCTTTTCCAAATATATATTATCAATGATTTGAAAAATATAAATTCTTATGGAAAGATGTTCATGCTTGTTGATGATATGTGCCTTTTATACAGGATTATTCATTTAGTGGTTTCAAAACCGCCGGTCTGGCAAGGCTGTTAATTACCTATCATCTGAAGTGTTACTTATATAGTGAAATGTTTGCCATTTACGAATATGGATCGTTTAACAACCGAAGAACGCGTGAAAATAGTTAAAACTTACCACAAAAGTCGTGATTCAAACGCAGACAATTTGTGTGCATTACAGGGCGATTATGGTCGCTATATTCGACCTACTGTGCAAGGAATTGGTGGATTATAAAGAAATTTGAAGAGACTGGAAGCGTTACAGATGTGATCAGGCCTAGGCATCATCGCAATGTACGCACTGCCAAAAATATTGCTTCTGTTAATAAAAGAGTGAAGGATAACCCGAATTTCAATTCAGAGCACTATGACCGTATGATAACCGACTTTTTTTGCCCTGTATTTGAAGATTGAACGACATGTTGTTTGAACAAGACGATGTCACGAGGACATGATGGAGGCATTCCTTTAATGACTGAGAGCGAGTTGGTGCATCATTATGATGTAAGACGTAGCCGCGCATTTTCGCAACATTTTGTTGAAAACGATCGGTAAACAAGTTTCAACAAATATGCGGGAGTTGACAGTTACCGCCTGATCAATTTCCAAACAAGTGACAGTTACAACTTTCTCTCTACTGACTTAAAGTGTCATCTATCTATACTTTTGTCGCTAATAATTATTGGTTTTCTTTTGGTGGATGCGTTGGATTTTAGTTTGGTTTCAGACAAGACAATTAAATTTACTTTAAAGATATTACATCCTTTCATTTTGAATTTACCATGCCAACAATAAACATCTATTTGAGCTTCATTTAAAACTCGAGGAGCCCATTGCAAGTTCTTTATAATATATGATAACCATGACCAAGTTTATCAGCAATAGAAAGAAAGAAAGAAAATGAGATACACAGGGGTGGTTGAAGAATTTATTTTCCAATGGTTTTTATTTATTGGCAAGGTTTTACCTTTATTTCTGGGGTTTACAAAATGGAGATTATTTTACCAAACAGGGACTTTAAACGTTCAAATAAGTAGTTTATATGTCGAATGTAAAATGAGTACTGATGCTTGGGTGATCGGTAGCTGAAAGTTAGAATACCGCTTTATTACACTGCTAGAACGGTGGAGTGAAAGGTCTTTCCTTAGCCGTGGTGGACGTGTACTTACAAATTAAAACTTATAACTATCAGGGTAAGGAAAACCTGTGCACGTAAACAAATATGTTGGGTCAATGTCGGACCTTCGTGTCATCCTGTATTCATATCCAGATCTGCACCAGCACTGCATTTGTATCATCAGACGTCAGGCTGCCTTTAGAATGGCGCCATCGTTCTGTTTGTTTACACATTGTTGAATCTTAACAATTATTTCATCGGAAAAACAACATTTTCAAGCTGGCTACCAACGTGCAAGTGTATACGAGTAATCACCTTTTCCATGCTAGGCGAACTGTATTTTTTTTTTTTTTTGCAGTTTTAACTTTTGCACTTTTCGAATCATTTCTATTGATGTTTCTGTTTTTGGACGTCCATTTCTATCGCGCTTTTTAATGTCATGTAATGATCCGGTATCCGAACATTTGGTTCACACATAAATGTTGTAGCTCATTAACAATGACTGGTTGCGATTTCCCAAACAAACAAAAATCAATAACACTGTTGCGTTCGAATTCCATTTCGATAACTTTCTTTGGCTGCGATGTAAAACGATATCGTTCCATAGACTTGTAAACAACATAACAAACTGAAGCTTGTCAAAAAATGAGCGCACTGCTATTAGTCCTTCGATTACTACAGCAGCATGTAACACTTCGAGCATCTATCCCTGCATATGATTACTCATAGTAGCGCATGTAAATTTTCTAGCATGTAACGTAGTAAAAACAATATTTTTAGATGCGTTTCGAAAATGTCAACCGGTTGAAAATAAAGAGTGGCGCATAAGTAACGTTAGCGGCGACTATTGAACGCGTTCTTGTGTAACATTTGGTTTTAACTCGTGAACCAATTGCATCTTATATGGGAAAAGATGTAACATATGTAAAATGTTTTGCAAAAACCGTCTAGACCTCTCTAACTGCTGAGAACGTCGCCTGGTGGAAATTTCAGGGTTTTCCTCAATACTAGCTTGCACTCGAGCAATGGTCACTTCATTTCGAACTGCACGAGGTCTTCCAGCACGCGGAAGATTACAGACAGTCCTTGTTGCCCAAAACGCTGAACCAATCGGTAAATTGTTGGAGCGCTAGAAGCATTTCGAACATGAAGGAAATTTCGATATGATCTGAATAATCAAATGCTGACCTTCAAAGTAAAATTGAACAACTTTGGTTCTTTGTTCTATGCTGAGTCTTCCCATCATAAATTTCCCAAGTAGTATTTAGCTAATTTTATAAAGAGACGAAAAAAACGACTTAAACAAAAAATGTATTCATTCACTGATCAAATCTTAACTTTATTTTTGCGCCATCCTATATTTCGAGCTTTCAAAAAACCATTTGAAACTCTTTTCAATGACTTTCTCAACTCTTTTCTTGACTTCATAGGGAGCGAGGCACACTAATAGACAATAATATTTGTACTTCCGTAGATTGTAAGTACTCAGTTTTATCATTTATTGCCAGAAACATTTTATCAGTTGGGATTAAATCATGCGAAGTGTTCTCACCTTTATTATTACTGTCAACACTTTGGGTTTCCCAACGAACGCTTCAAAAGCAATTGAAATTAATGAACGTACTTAATGATGCACTTAGTTATTACAGCCCATGAACACACACACAAGTGTGTTCTCATATGTAATTGCATTTATAGTAAGTACATGGTTTTGACATTCATTCCTAGTACGTTTTTGTAGTATTTTCTTTAGGGTGGAACGTAATTATGTTGATCTAAAACCGTTGATAGCGAAGACACGAACAAAAAAACTGTAACTTCCGTCTCCAGCCTATGCATAGATTTCTACGCAATGACGACTGTAAACACTGTTATGTGATAAAGTTAGCGGACAAAAACCCTGATGACGGAGACTGCTACCCGTCATTTGTTTGAAATTATATAGAAAAGAGGGAAGTGGCAAATCTGCCGTTTAGAAATTAAATGCCCTATAAATTCGATATTTTTCGCTCGTAGATGTATCTTACTGAAACTATTGTAGAACTGACTAATTATTATATGTCTTGATATTAATCTTTTTGAAGGGCGCCCATTACTACCGCCATATTTTTGAATAAAAAATGTTGTATAATGCCACGAGCCCAAAAACCACACCACACAATGGCTCGTTGTATGAACATTGGGGGGTGTCGAAAGATACCTTTATTGCATTATAAAATGAGTTTTCGACAAAAAAATATTTTTTTTGTTTTTGATAAAACTATGATTTTTAGACGCGAGATACGATTTTTGGACAACAAGTTGGCTTGTTAATAGAAATGTGAGATTTTTGACAAAACAAAAGACGATTTTGGACGGAAATGTGATTTGACGATTTTTGACAAAGGAAACATGGCCCAAAAGGAGTTAAGATAAAATCGGGTTAGTCTCCCAATATTGTTGTTCTTATGTAGACACATCTCTGCGTACTATCTCCAGTCTAAAATTCGATAAAGTTCATAAGTTACAGCACATTTTTAAAAGAGCAATTTTCGAAAAATTGCGTAATATCTCCAATTATTGATATAAGGTGATTTTTTAATGGCAGTTTTTTTAACCGATTAAAACACTCAAATTTGCGTCATATATTAAAATTTTTTATTGGAATCTTTGCTATTTAAAGATAATTTCATGTAAATGTTGTCCGCGGCTCCATCTCATAATGTCCATTCGGAAGGTCCAATTTTTCGTCATTTTTCGAGCATTTCGGCCTGTATTCCACGAATAACGCATGTTATGTTATCCTGTAAGGCTTCAATAGTGTTCTGCTTGTTCACATAGACTAACGACTTGATAAAACCCCACAAGAAATAATCAAGAGGCGTTAAATCGCAAGATCTTGGGGGCCAACTCACAGGGTCAAATCGGGGGATAAGTTGCTCACCAAATACATCCCTCAACATCGTCCTGATGAAACCACATGCTAACCAAGTTCTTCTTAGGCAATTGGAGCAACAAAAATCTTCCACGGTCGTCTTTAAAGATAAATGGACCGATGATGCCACCAGCCCATAAACCACATCGGACTGTCGTTTTTTCGGGATGCATCGGTAATTCATGTATGGCATGTGACTGTTCATCACTGCAGATGCAACAGTTTTGCTTGTTTACGTATCCACGCGAAGAAATGAGTCTCATCGCTGAACGCAATTTTTCGATAAAACAGCGGATTTCAAAAATTAGACATTGTGGTAGGTCATTCGTCATTCCATGATCAAATGACAGAGTATGCTGTACACTTTTCACTTTGGCAGATGACGTTTGGACGCCATTACCAATCAGTGCTGCCAACCTGAAAAACTTAAATCTTAAAAAATCACCCTATAAAATACTCTATGCCATTATGCCCGAAAAAGACCCTTTATTATATATCATTAATAGACATCTGACAGAACGGCAATAGATCCATTTTACGAGAGGTATATGAAAACGTGCACCACCGGAGGGACTCGGTATTTTAAGCGCTGCTTTGAAGTATCATTTGAGGTAGAAGTGCAAAATGTATAAAAATTACAGCAACGTGGGACGGTCCAGTAGTATGGAGGCTACATCAAAATCGATATAGTCTTCACGTAAGATTCGCCACTTACCTAACCAAATCATGAATACTAAATATAATGCAATTTCAATGTGAATGTGTTTAATGTGCGATAAAGCCAAACTTTGCTGGTTTTTAATAGGCGATTGCACTCGGTGACGATATTGATAATTTCTATAGGGTGCGCCCCCGGTTCATCGAAATCTTATGAGCTGAAATAGAATTAAATATCTATAAAAACTGCGGTTTTTGGAAGCAATACATTGAAGATTCGGTGCCTATATGAAGCCATTTTCAATATGCAATATTTAACTAGAGTACAACCAAATGCGTTTCTAGCAGCGACTACATTCAGCTTGGATCACCAAATTAAACGGAGATAATGGCGCCTCGGTGTGTCTGATGAACACTTCGAGTGGTCGAGCATTAGTAAATGCCTTGTAAACGTTTCTCAAATGGTGACATTTGGAACCGACAGTGAACTGTAGGTCCCGTTAATTGAGTCTAAAAAGAGAATGCGTGTAAGCTCAATGAATGTAATGGGAAGGTCTACCATGACTCTTTTAGACCCAAGGAAATTTGTTTGTTGTTATTCGTCCTACGCACAATCAAAATATATGCGCCAGCTTCTGTTGAAATTGATTTATATAATTGGTTTATACAGAGTTTTCCATTTTTTGCTTTCAAAATTAAAGTTAAATAAAACACACAGAAATGGTTTCGATGAAACTTTCTTGCCGTTATTTACGAAATACATTGCCATTTAAAATATTTCCTCTGGACCACTTCGCACATTTTCGGTGATATCTGGGCGATAACTTGACGAATGTTGATTTTCAAATGCTTCAACGTTTGGAAATTATCCGCGTAAACACAGCCTTTGATGTAGTCCCACAAAAAAGTCGAATCATCTTGGTGGCCAATTAGCGACGCCAGAACGTGAAATTACGTTTTCCGGAAACTTTACCTATACATGCAATTAAGCCAAAATCGTTCGTGCTGTATGGCTCGTGGCACCGTCTTGTTGAAACTACTTATTGTCCACTTTATAATCTTAAACTTCATCGCTGAAGAAAATTTTGTTCGAAAAATCAGCATTGAAATCCTGTTCCTGTAGCAACCAGTCAGCATATTTACGGCGTTGCGAATGGTCAGCCGGCTTTAATTGCTGCGTGAGTTCGACCCTATATGGATGGAGGTGCAAATTCAAATGTAAAGTACGTCATAATTGGCCGTAAGATAGACCCAATTGCTGAGAACGGCGTGAAATCGACAAATTCGGATTATCCGCCACGCTTCACTAACAGAAGCGATATTTTTTGGGCAGTGGGTAAATTGCGATGGTGCACAGGCCTGATCACATCAGTAATGCTTCCAGTCTCTTGAAATTTCTTTATATGAAAAGTTCCCACGTTTGAATCACCACTTTTGTTAATAAGTTTTAATATTTTACGAGCTCTTTGGTTGCTAAAAGATTCATATTTGTAAATGGCAAAACTTTCGCTAAATAAATAACACTTCAGATGACAGATATTTAATAGCTAACAGCCTTGTCAGACCGGCAATTTTGAAACCACTAAGTGGATATACCGGGTTATCCATGGGCTACAAAAAATTAAATTAATCACTGTCACCCTAATGTATGCGTTAGTGTACAGTTCATATCACAATACGATCTTATCGTATACTTCTGCTCAGTTACATTGCCTTACCAGTATAATTTCATGTCCGCTCACGCAACATCACCGGTCATTGTATAATAAATACCCGTTTCGAAGTTTTTGACAAAACGTCACTTACTTGCATGACTGACAAATTAAATGCGCGTTAATGCCATCGACAAGTTGCCAATCAGTCCAAGTTCATCAACTATTAATAGTTAAGCACCTGGTGGATTTCGATAGACACAGGATAATGAAATTATAACATTAACGCATTACATCAGTTTCGCTTGTGGTCAAAATTAAATGATTGAAATCTACCGTTGTGACATTTGACATTACAGGACTGTTAACGACCAAGATTGTTATTGATAAACCGAAAAACCAAGAAGAAAACACTAACTTTAATTTAATTGATTAAAGCGTAATTTTTGGGGGAAAGGGGAGAAGTCGCTGAGGTAAATTGATTGTAACTGCAGTCAATTTGACATATTATTACGTTAACATTGACATATGTTAGTAATTGATATACAAAAAGGTAAAAAGGTAACAAAGGCAATTGAAATGTTATGGTATGAATCCATATTTGTACAGGGGGAAGACAAGAACTTCATGAAGGATTTAGTTAGGAATTGTTTTAATATGCCTACAATTCCTATAATTTTAATATAATTTGAATATTATTGATATAATTCGAGCAATATTAATATATTAATATGTGCTTCAAACCCGACGGTCTGGCAGGATAGTCAGCTGTTAAGTAGCTGTCATCTGAAGTGTTATTTATTTAATGAAAGGTTTGATATTTACGAATATCGATTGTTTAACAACATAAGAACGCGTAAAAATAGTTAAAACTTACTACAAAAGTAGTGATTCAAACGAAATTTTTTTCAGCGATGAAGCTCATTTCTCACTCGGTGGTTACGTCAACAAGCAGAATTGTCGCATATGGGCTCGGAGAATCCAGAAGTAATTGTGGAAAAGCCTTTGCATCCAGAAAAAGTGGCAGTTTGGTGCGCATTATGGCCTAGAGGTGCCATAGGTGTTATGGTCTATACGTATTTTTTTTTAAAAATGACGCTGGAAGATCCACTGATTCAACCAATCCAGAGGCGGTCGTACATAATGGCAAGGTCCAAATGTTATATTGGAATAAAAGTTTCTTCGAAATTAAAGTTTTATGTGCGTTTTATTTAATGTTACTTTTGAAACCGATAACCCGATGCGCAATTAAGTTCCCGCTGTTTGCCAATAGATGGCGTCAGCTGTACGTGCTAGTCGATTCTGCCATAACCTAAACGTCATGAGCCTAAACATACCACCTCGACACAATAGTGATTTTCTTTTGACGTCATATTCTTTTGGTTGTGTAAATATGTATGATTTTGTGTCAAATAATCGTCATATGCAGAAAGTATTGATTTTCTTGTTTCAATCGATGAAAACAGCGACTGAAGCTTATCGAGAGCTTCAAAACGTTTACTGAAATGCTGCTTTAATTGAAATAACGTGTCGAGATTGGCTCCCTTGCCTTAAAGACGGTGATTTCGATGTTGACAACCGTTCGTGGATTACGTTTACGTTCGTCGAAAGGCGAAAAACCTTCAAAAACACTGAACTGACGGCATAGGGATTTATGTCAAATGCAGGTTGAGCCTGCTTCAGTGTTAGAAGTTACCCACCAAGCCATTTCCAAGGAATTGCATGCGTTGGGAATGATTCAAAAGCAAGGAACTTGGGTTTCTTATGAGTGGAAGCCAAGGGGCGTGGAGCGTCGTTATGCTCTGTATTTGGTTGGACCAGGTTGGTGTTATTTATTACGAGCTGTTGAAACCAAGCGAAACCATCACTGAGAATCGTTATCGACTGCAATTAATGCGATTTAGTCGAGCTCTGCGCGAGAAACGTACACAATATGCGGAGAGCCACGAAAAAGTGATTCTGTAGCATGATAAAGCTCGGCATCACGTGGCCAAGGCCAGGTAGTTTTTACCTGGAAACGCCGAAATGGGAAGTCTTACCCCATCCGCGATATTCTCCAGATATTAAGCAGTCCGATTATCACATGGTCTGGCTGATCAGCAGTTCCACTCATATGACGACATCAGGGAATGGCTAAATTCAAGCTTTGGCAGAAAGATGGGAAAAAGTAGTTGCTAGCGATGGGCAATACTTTCAATGAATTATTTGTAAACATGTTTTCATAATAAAGTTGCATTTTTATAAAAAAAAAGAAACAGAACTTAGTTGCGCGCCTAATAATATATCCATAAAGTAAAAAGTAACATTTAAAAAAGACACGAAAAAATTAAAAAAGTTTACAAGCTCTGTAAAGAGAACAAAATATAATAGATTAAGCAACCAACTGAAATGTACGCTAAGAAAATAAGAAATTAATTTCATACAAAAAGGACACAGAGTATGCATTGCATTACTAGAAAATTGAGGACAACTGTAATATACGAAACCGCAATGTGATGCCGACACTTGAGCTAAAAGTATCATTGAAACTTCTAATTTATTCTACATTTATTTAAATGAATCACACTTTCAACCATATTCGAAATAGGAGACTCGTATTCAAATAGGAAAAGTGACCGCGTGGAAATCATAAAGGTAACTATGAAAGAATTATATGACGAGATTAAAAATGAAATGAAGTCCAATAAAACACCAGGATATGGCCTGATAGAACTATAACAAAAACACTTCGCTTCCTATTATGCACACTTAATGATTCTACGAAAATAAAAACTGTGTAAAACCAGCAAACATCATGATAACGAAACCTGAAAAAGATTTTCATGGCAGAAAATCATATAGGCCGATGTCTTTGCTACAGACTAAGTCTGAAGTCTTCGAAAGATTACTATTAAAAGGACTCTAGAAACTATTTAAATTGATGAGGGAAATCTTATTCCACACCAATAATTTGAATTTTGCGGAAAAAATCCATAATCCAGAAGTGATAAACTTGTTCGCAATGCTTTTGAAAAGCAAAGTAAGACTTTTTCAACGGTATTTATAGATTCATTGCAAACATTAAAATTGCACTGGAGATCCATCAAATCGGTATGCGAGTATCAAACTGTTAGAATCGTATATCTATGGAAGTTATTTTTTCGAGAAAGACTTGGTGATGAATATTCCAATCTGATGATGATAAATTCTTTGGCTTGCCTAAGTCTTTCACCCACTAGATATTCACATTCAAATTTTTAAGTTTCTGCATGACAGCTGTAGTAGATGCCACAGTTTTTGGATATCGGTGATGTCAGCTCTTTATTTGTCAAGGACGTACGCCATTCCCTTAACTTCTCTATAAAGTACCATCAGGCATTTTCTTGAATCATGGCTTGTTTAATGTTTGATTAAAGTGTCTACTTATTTTTCTTCTCTTGTACTGGGTTATCCATTTTTCGGTTTCAAAAATAAAGTTAAATAAAACAAACATAAAGCTATGATTTCAATGAAACCTGTATTTCATTATAATACTTGGACCTTGCGATTGTGTACGAAATACAATGTCATATAAATGACCGCTTTCAGATTGGTTGCAGCAGTGGATCCTTTTGAGGTAGTTTTCGACCACTTGATCGTACATTTCGGGTGGTATCTCGGCGATAACTTGATGAATGTTTGTTTTTAAATGTTCCAACGTTTGGAAAAAGGTTAGCAGAGTCAAACCGCATGATCTTGGTGGCCAGTTGACGTCGCTAAAACGTGACGCTTTCTGGAAACATCTCATGCAATAAATTCAAAATCGGTCTTGTTAAAAACACATATCGTCCAGTATCATATAGTCATAGTACTCTGAATGGAAATTCGGATTATCCGCCACACAGGCATAGGCCTGACCACATCTGTAACGCTTCCAGCCTCTTCAAATTTCTTTATAGTCATGCCAATTCCTTGCACAGTAGGTCGATTTTGACGACCATAATCACCCTAAAAGAGCCCACGTTTGAATAACCACTTTTGTAGTAAGTTTTAACTATTTTTACGCGTTCTTAGTTTGTTAAATGATCCATAAGTGGCAAACTTCTCACTAAATAAATAACACTTCAAATGACAGGTGTTTAACAGCTTATAGCCTTTTCAGACCGGTGGTTTTCAAACCACTAAATGGATAACCCTGTGTTTTCATAAAAATGTGTACAATTTCAATAACGTTTGCTTGGGAGTGTTCGTTTATTTCTCTTCTTTCGTATTCATATAATAGTTGTTATTTAAGAAGGGCAGATTATTACAAGTACATCACCTCGTCCAATCCTAATGCAGGCGCTGCCAACTAACACTAGACTTGTACAAAAATTAAGTTTAAATAGCAGACGTTAGCTATGTAACTAGGACGGTACAGGTTTGTTGCTTAGGCTACCCAGACAGTAGCCTTCTTCCTTTAGATTGCAGCAAACGCATGTTTAATGTTCCTGTGATGTCCTATGGTTTATTCCCAAGTGAATAAAATTAGCCTTCCCATTTACCTATAGAGTACATCCAAATGCACACACGAGTATATAGTTTTCGTAGTTGGACGCAATTAATTATGCAATTTTAGGGCAAATTGGATCAAATTTTCCTATCTTTTCAATGTGATTGTGAGATGGAAGTGGCAATATTTTTGACAGAAAGGAAGTAAACGATTAATAAATTATATTGGAAACGTATGAAAGTCAAGAAAAAAAAAACATAAGTAAAAATAGAGTGAAAATTTGATTTTTCAGAGGTAATTTTTCGTTTTTTAAATCAGATATTTCAATTGAGGTCGGTTAGCAAAAAAAAATACAATTTGAACAGTTTTCCAAAATCTAATTTTCCTCATCAATTTTTCCGGATAAATTTCGTTTTTATTGATTTTTTGCCAATCTGTTCAATGGATAGGGCTGACTTGCTGATACAAATACATATTCTCTTCAAATTCGGGGGACTTTTTGTAAGGCAGCTGTAATGGATGCCACAGTCTTTGGAAATCTTGTCTTGTTCATTACATCTTCATATCTACCAATTGGGTAGCTTCTCTATAAAGAGTCTAGACATCCCAGGTGCATTTTCTTAAATCATGGAGTCACAAATTTGCTGAGAATGTCCACTAATGTTTCTTCTCTTGGATTTTCATCAACATTTTTGCAAGGTTACATTATCCGTTCTTAGAGCTGGAGCCACATAGACTTATTAGGTCACCTCATCCGATCTTAGACCTGCAACCACGAACAAACGCTTGGCTTGTATAAAAGTTGAGTTTAAGTAACAAATGTTCCCTAGGTAAATAATACGGTACTGGCATGCTATTTAGGTTGCGAACTTAGCTTAACCAATTTTTTATTGAGAGAGAAAAACAAAAAAGAGTGGGGTAGATTTGAATTTGAAATTGTTACGTGCTATCGTAACTGTCAACTATTAAGGAGGAACAGTTATTTGAAGATGTTGAAGGATTTTTTTAATTTTTACCCAGAATTACGCAACTGACGTATCCGTTTCAACAGCATTTGTTCCAGCAAGATGGATCAACTTCACACGTAGCCAGACTGGTTATGGCGAAGATCCAACGAAAATTCCCGAACAAATAATAATAATTAATTAACGAATAATCTAATCAGGTGTCGCTTTAACCTGAATGTACATGGAGCTAATTTACGGTCTGCCATCTTTAAATCCAATTAGTTATATGAGAAAAAATTGAATTTTGTACACAATTAAAGAAAATAAATGATTAAAGAAAAAGTTATTTGAATTTCTTATCGTATTGCAATTGGTGAGCCACCATGTGTAAGATGGCTTTAGCTCTATATACGACACTTTTCCCTCTGTCGAACCGTCAACTTTTCTGAAACATTTTAGAAAAGTTGCCAATCGAAACTGGTGTAATTTTATACATTTGAATTTCGTTTTTTTTATTTAAAAGCTTCAGTGTATCGTAATAACATTTTAAATGTTAAGAAAAATACGAAGTGTGTTCAAAAAATAAGGTGAATTTTCAAATTTCGCGGACTGCGTACATTCGACTTTCAATTATTATTCTTCTATGTTGGTACACTCGTCTCGAAGGTATGTTGACGGTTTTATCCATATAGCATATTTAGTTTGTTTGTGAGAGGCATTAATAAGACAAGTGTTTTGCATGTTCGATGATTTTCTGCTATCGAAAAAAAATGAATCAAAGAAGTTGCATCAAATTTTGTGTAAAAAATGGAATTAAGTGCTCAAAAACACTTGAAATATTAACAGTGGCATACGGTGAGAATACTCTGAGTCAAAAAAATTTTTACAAGTGGTACAAGCATTTCACAGAAGGTCGAGAACGCCCCTCTGGACGCCCCAGCACATCTACAACCGATGAAAATGCTGACAAAGTGAAGAAAATTGTTATGGAGAATCGTCGAATCACAATTAGAGAAGTTGCTGAGGATGTCGGCATATCGGTTGGCTCATGCCAGGCAGTCTTTTCGGAAATTTTGGGCATGAAGCGTATGACAGCGTAGTTCGTTAAAAATTGCATCGTTCAGGAATCGTTGAATGACGTCAACGATGATCTAGATTTGCTTTGCTCATGACGAATCATGAGTATATGGTTATGACATCAAAACCAAAGCCCAATCGTCCCAATGAGAGTCCAGGATAGACCAAAAAAGCACGCCAAGTTCGATCAAATGTCAAAATTTTGCTCACGGTTTTCTTCGATTACCATGGCGTAGTGTATCAGCAGTTCTTGCCACAAGGTCGTACAGTAAATAGGGAGTATTACCTTAAAGTTATGCGCCGTTTGCGTGAAGCAATACGAAAAAAAACGGCCGGAATTGTGGAAACAAATTCATGGCTTTTGCATCATGATAATGCACCTGTTTACTCATCTTTGCTTGTGAGAGATTATTTGGCCAAAAACAACACCGTTATCATGCCTTAACTCCCTGCAACTTTCTTCCCTTCCCAGGATTGTAGAGACCCAAGAAAGGACGGCGTTTTCCGATGATTGAGGAGATAAAAACCGAATCGCTGAGAGAGCTCAAGGACATACCAAAAGGTGCACATCAGAACTGCTTCGAAGATTGGGAAAAAACGCCGGCACCAGTGTATTATATCTGAGGGGGACTACATTGAAGGATATAAAATAGAAATTGATGAATAAATAAATAGTTTTTGAGAAAAATGAAAATTCACCTTATTTTTTGAACACACATCGTGTGTTGTTGTTCAATGATATTATGTCTCATTTTCGACGAAAAGCAGTCTTTAAGGTGCTGACCGTCTCATATTTTGTAGTTGACTGTATTATAAATTTATTGCGTTTGAGTCCGGGAAACATGGTGGCCATTATTTGAAGAAATGAAGCTGGGAACTTTTTCTTATAAAATAACGTTGGATGTCATGCCCAATGGTTTCTGCCGAATTTTTTATGTGTCCAAGGTAACAAAGCATCGTTTAAAACATGGCCAAGATTTGTGGATTTACCTTCATACTCTGTTCAATGAAAATGAGTGGTGGGCGTCCTGTGGCAGCCGTCACGGATCAAATCATTACTGATGCAGGCGTTTGCTTTCGTAGAGCAATTCGCTGATTTAAATCGTCTTTTGATATAAAATCTAGTAGGATTATTTTGATTATTTGCATATTGCCTAACCTAACATTAGAAAACTCCAAATGTTCAAGCTTCCCTTCAACGTACATGGGGGTTTCAACATCTTTGCTTTTGAAAGGACTTTAATCGTAACTAATTTTTTAATACGCACCCTATGCTACGACCAGACACATTGCAATTATTCATCAATTGAGCTACGCTTTATCATGGATTGTGTTGAATCTTGCCTTCACATATCGACCAATTTCTGTCGATGTTTTTTTTTTTTTTTGTTTTTTTGGATGTCCATCTCCATGGGATTTAATGCCACCAGTATCATTGTAATATGTAATCCGGCATAACTTATTAACTATGACTGGTTGCGATTTTCCAGCCAAATACTTAAAACAATACCATTGTTGCGTTTGAATTTTATTTCCACAACTTTTTTTTAAATGCGACATAAAGCGTTATACTTCCTCAGGATTCTGAACAACATAACAGAATGAGGCTTGTCAAAAAATGAGAGCACTGTTATTATCCGTTTTGGTTGCTAAGGCAGAGTGAAATTGGTAATACTTCCAGTGTCTACCCCTGAAATCAGCAATACGAGTATTTCGGTAGCTTGACGTGAAGCATTCCGCACCGGTTATATTTCTGACTTATTTATTTTATATTTGTTTGAATTGTGCTCTATAAGTTCGATTTTGATAAAGCGTTTTTCTTATATCTTTGTTTAGCGGGGAGAATATGTATGAAACTGATTTAACAGTTTTTTGTGCGAATCACCGAAAAATTGGATTTCTGAAAAAACCGTTGGTAATTGAACCCAACTCTCCCACTATCACTTTTGTTACCTCCTACATACTATAACAGCAATAGTCTCGTTCGATTAAATTACATTGGAACATTCCATTTGCTAAAATCAAGTTTTGCAGTCTTTATTCTATCTCTCCATTTCTATTTCATTCATTATTTCATAAGAATTTAATTTCCACTACGTAATTCCCTGCTAATTCTACATTTCAAATTCTTTCTCTTTCATTTTCAGAATTATTATTAACGAAAAAATCGGCGCTCGCTCTCTAGTTAGTCCTTTGCAAGGAATACAGCAACAACAAGAACAACAACAACTGCAATAACCTGCAATGCGGTACCAGAAAACTCGTAAAAAATTTCGCAACTACTACAACAATAGCAAAAACGTTAATAACTATAGCAGAACTGTAATAGCAATAAATTTCAGCAAATATCAACTACCAGAAGAAGAAGAAGACGAAGTGGAAGACAAAATATCATCTACACACAAAAATACAAAGTACAAAACTTAAATTAGAGTAAAACAACAGACAGACTTTCACTATTTAGTAGCTGCATAGAACTAAAATAGAACAGCACAAACGCTGAGTTACCACGACACGAGGCGAGACAACGAGGAGTGACAGACATTTTAGCGGCTGCAACGATTGTGGGATAACCAACGTCCAGAGGTCATGTTCGAGAGACGGCCCTTTTGGGGTATAATTGTGGGCCTGAATGTCTGCGTTTTAATATGGCTGATCTCAGTGCAACAACCTGTTATGTACGATGCCTCGACGACGATCATAAGCAGCAATATGCAACAGAACAATGTCGGAGTCGGAGGAGGTTCAGCAGGGGTGGGATTTGTGGCGGTAGGTGTTTTATCACCGCGCCGCGGTGGACGAGATGATCGCGCCGTTAGGGAGCAACAACAACAGCTATCTCAGTTTCCGGGGAAACATTTACTCTCCAACAACTATAATATGAGCTCTACATTAACCACCTTTAATCTTAGCATTAGCAACAGCACCACCATTCTACAGAAGGGTCCACAAGAATCGTTGGTAAAGACCACAACTGATGCCGTAGGCCTCTCTGCAGGCATGCACTCACTCACCTCTAGTCTGGGAACGGGAGTTCTCGATGCGTACGTAAGACCAACACCATCATGGATGAAATTAACTGCTGTCTCTTCAGCACTGCCGGAAGAAGACTTTAATCAACTGATAGATTTACAGCAATTCCATTATATTGTGCCTCAGCCCGTATGTAGTTCAGACATCGAAGCTTTAATCTTGGTACACTCGGCGCCCAGGAACTATGAAAAACGCCAGATAATACGCGAGACATGGGCCAGCATTGGTCGCCACACCATCGATGCTCCACTGAGAGTTCTTTTCCTGCTGGGTGCCGTTGAAGATGATCAGCTGCAGGAAAGTTTACTAAAGGAGAACAACCAATTTGCCGATATGATTCAAGGATCATTTGTGGACGACTACCGCAATATGACCTACAAGCATGTAATGGCGTTCAAGTGGTTTTTGTACAATTGCCCAGAAGCACAAATTCTGATTAAGGTGGACGATGATGTTTATGTAAATACGCCTCAATTGTTAAAGTACCTTAAGGAGGAGCAGCGGCGACCGATGCCACCAGAAAGAAGCGGCCAAGAGATTGATAATCCCACCATCATAACAATGAAAGACACACCCACAACAGCAACAGAGTCCACCAATTCGAACTCTATATTCGACTCATTTAGGATTTTTATTAGCAGTTTAACCCATAAATCACCAGCATCATCTGGCGGCAACGCCAGTCCATTCAATGCCTCTGAGGAGATCTTTCACCAGCCACAAAATTTACTCTTTTGCCAGAAGATCATAGGTTCTTTGGTAAAACGTTCCTACCGTTCCAAGTGGCGAGTTGGCTTTAAGGAATACAGCGGCCGCTACTATCCGCCCTACTGTCCGGGCTATGCCATTATCTATTCGCCCGACGTGGTCTTCCGTTTATACACAGCTGCTCAACAGTCCAAATACTTTTGGATAGACGATGTCCACATAACTGGTGTTCTGGCCCAACAAACCAACACAACAATAACCACCTCATCACATTATGTACTTTACAGTGACGAATGTGATCGCCTCTTGACGGGCAAGACTGATCTCAATGACCTGGAATTTCTATTCGCTTGGCATAGTATACCGGCGCGCCAAATTAGGGCCCTATGGCATTTGCAAATGATGGCCCAACGCAGCGATGATGAACTGCTTCCACACTATAGAGTGGATAATTCCTCGTCGACGTTGGACAACGCAAAAAGACCAAGATTTGACAACGGCCGATTATCGCATAACATTTCCAATTACATTACAGCGGAAGGTTTCAGATAGTAGCCTCTCTCTCTCTCTCTCTGCAAAAGACGATGGTGCACATAAGGGAAACGGATGCCGCTGGTAGATGGGCGGATGAGGAAGTAAAGGAAAGAAGGAAAACGCTTATATTAGTTTAGATCTATTATTTTGTTTAAGACCTTTTGGTTTTACTTTATAAGTGAAAAGAATTGCTGGCTTTAATTTTTTTTATTAGTTTTTTTGTACCTAGATATAATTTATAGTAACTTAGGAGAGATTTGTACAGGAAAGTAAATGAGTTGCCGAAATAATAACTGAATTGTGTAGTTTCCCTTAATGTTCGAAAGGGGCGTCTTAAAGAAGTTGAGTGCTATTTAACATGAGTTTTCAGGTTATAAACTCACATAAGTTATTTGTATGAATTTATAAGGTGTTTCTTGTTTTTCTCCATCGAATATTGTATATAACTGTAATTGAGTCTTTCCCGGGTTGAGTGTAGGGTAATGTAACTCAAGTATAATACGACCAGAAATAAATATAACTAAAAAAAATTGTGAAACCTCACAACTGTTTCAATGATTTAATGATAGCCATGGATCCGACATCACATAACGTTCTTCCGGCCCAGTTGTTTTCATGGTATTCTTAACATTTCAGGGAGAACAGAAAAAGATTCTGTTTTTCTTTTTATCATGCAGTAAATATATTAGGAAAATGAAGCTTTTTTGTAGTTTTTCGATCTGTTCTTGAAACGTTCTGCTTCTAATTGTCACATGCTCGTATATGAATCTATCGCGGCTAGTTTTTAAATTTACGGAAGCTCTATGACGGCTTCCTCTCTTGAAGGCTATTTGACATGATTTGTTTTCATAATTTTGTCCTTATTACGTCTTCAAGAACATATTTATCTAATAACATGCAGTTAAGGTCGAATAAAAGAAATCTTCAAAAGCGCATTTCATATGAAAAGTTTCCTTAAAGATTTTGCATAAACCGCACCCCAACTCAATTGAATTCTATGCTTTTTGCTAATGGATGGTTCTGTGGAATGAGCCTTTTGGCAATTCGAAAGTTTTAGGTTTTCCGAAAGGGAACTACAGTTGTCATATCGATGTGACGCGTATTCGTCCGATTCTTGACCGGCATCAACGTCTGAAATACATGGGTTAGTTTCACCTAAATTTTGTGCATAGCAAACGTTGCGGTCAAGGAGAAGGAAATTGTTTACTGGTATAGCAAAACTTAATGAAAACTGGACTACGGGTGCAATTATAAAATAACATTATAAATCTTTCGTACCTACGTGGTAAATTCACAGGCAAATAAATGCAGTACCGAAATATCGTCAGCAATTCTACAACGACAAAACATTATTATAGAAATCACTTTCGAAGAAGTGAGAAGAAGTGGCATCGCTGGCATTTTCTTTTCTTAATGTAGAATTTTGTATAAGAATTTTTGTAAAGATGCTTTCTAAAAGTGTGTTTCAATAAAATTTTGTGTATAGCATTTTTTTTTTGGTCACTTTGAACTATAATTTTTTTTCGTTATAACTAAAATTTTTCTGTTATGTTGATTTGGCACAAAAAGGTGACTAAAGATGTTTTTTATAAGAAAATTTGTTTCTATAATAAATGTCCAATCTCTAATGTCTATCAGCTTTTATGCTAATTATTTTCCAAAACACATTTCGTGTAGGAAACAACAATTTTTGCTAAAATAAGCTTCTTTGATGATATTCTTTACAAAACTATACTCCTTTTTGGAAAGCACTTCAAAAACTTTACGGAAATCCTCCTTCATTTCTGTAACAGAAAACCTAAACTTCATTTCACTGTTATATTAGAAATATTCATTTTAAATACTCATTCAATTTATCGTTATCCAATTACGATTGCAAATTACGGCAAATTAAACAAATTTTATCAAATTTTTACTCATCTATCTGTTTCGATATGGAATTTTATAGACTTGTGTAATGAGCATTTAGCGATTTATTTATTCTACATTTGCAGAACGTTTTAGTATGGAAATTTGCTTTAAAACATTTAATAAATATTTATTATATTGAGCCTGTATTCATCAACATTTGTTAAAGGAAAGATTAATCAATTACTTGATTAATCAGAATTTTAATTAATCGGATTGAGTAATTAATCAATTAATAGCACATCTCCAGTTTTTTGTTTTATAGGGTGGTCAAGTCTGTTCGATAAATTGAAATATACATTAAAGTTCAGAATCACAGATAAGAAGCTGAATAGAACAGCGGCTAGATCAACATGTGTCTAACATTTCAATTATAATTCAGTTAGTTTGCTGCAAAAATGGACTAATTGAAGAGAATTTGGATGAAAGATTTATCTTTTAATTGGTGTATTTGAATGCCTGCGTCCGAAACAAACTCTTGAAGCGATATTGCCTTGTCTATCACAATTTAGTCAATTTGAAATCTACACTCGACTCCCTGCGAGGACATTCAGCGTCTTTTGGCATAAAGAACAGGATACTTGTGGAAAGAACCAAAAATAGAAATAAATAAATTCTTTACTATGTTTCTTATGTACTATATTTCTTAATACATTTGATGGAACATTTAAATTTTGATTGCGCAAATGTATATACGTTTTATTAACATCCCCCTTTAGAAATTATCTACTGAAAGTTTTAATTATTTTTGGTAGCTTTCTTCACTTTTCTACATAAATCATAATATCCTTTTTGTGTATGTGTAATGTATGGTATTAGTTTTTGTGTAATTACATTTAAGAATTAAACATTTCTAGTATAAAATTTAAATAAAAAAATGTGCAAAAATCCTCATTAATTTCTTAAGAAGACATATTATTAAAACTTATTGAAATGTTATTGAATAGAAATAAACTAATTTTTTTACTATTATCTTAAGTTATGTTATTTTGCTATATGATAATAATCTAAACTATCATTAAATAAAAGAGATTTATGGATGAACACAAAATGTTGAAAACATAAAACAAAGAAAAACTCAACAAATTTATTATTTCTTTAATGAGCAACAAACAATTTGGTTTTAAATATACATTTATACACACAAAAATGGTCATTCGTAATAATGGTTTTCTTATTTAGAATATCAAAGGAAGAATAATATGCAATTATATTATATATTTGATTTTTATTTTTTATGGAGAATCTTTTTTTAGCTAATTTTAACTAAGTCATTCCCTCACAACGTAAAATAGAAAAATTTTACAAAATGTTATTGCACGATAAATTCTACAAAATTTTCGATTCAACTGCAAGTTATTTGACTCAGAACTTTTCTATTTAATAATTCCTTTTTTTCCATTTCTAATATAGTGCGAAGCCAATGCTTTTGCACACGTTTTTCTTCACAGGAATACAACCTTCAATGGCAATTGCCTGCAAATATGACTGAACTTTGTTCCACATGCCATAGCTTCCTATCTCTAGAACAACACGCGAATCTTCACCGGGTGATAGCGGTCCCCAATGTCGATGTCTGATCGATCTATCAAGACAATATTGAAATTGAGATTGTATTCCTTGTAATAGATTTAGATTTTAATAGATTTCAAAACACCAGCAACCATGTTTGTGATTACTTCACACCCTGGTGTGAGCCTTTTGATCCTCCATTCTTTAGAGCCGCAAGAGTGAGTTTAGTTTTTTCAAATGTCCTGGATATTACAGTATTGTACGATATATCGATGTTTAATGAAAAGACCTTTAAGAAACCATAAAAGTTGGTGTTTAATGCACCTTTAAGAAACCTATTCAATAAATTCAAGTTGAACCATGTCTGTTATTACTTCACAACCTGGTATGAGCGTTTTGATCCTTCATTCTTTAGAGTCGCAAGAGTGAGTTTTGTTATTTCAAATGTCCTGCATATTACAGTATTGTACGATATATTGACGTTTAATGCAAAGAGCTTTAAGAAACCATAAAATTCGGTGTTTAATGCACCTTTAACAAACCAATTCAACCAATTCAAGTTGAATAATTATCGATCTTCATGTTGCACTCTTCTAAATATCTCCAAGGTATGCAGATTTGCATGTTTCTGGAACGTCTTGCTGCAGGATGACAAATTTGCATCCCAATCATTATCGTTAGTTTTCCGTAGTCTATGTAGAATATCATTTAGGGCAAATAAATGATTGGGAGCTACACTCGCCACTGTATTTGTTGATTTTGCGGTAGTTGCTATGAAATTTCTGTGGTATTCAGTGGTGGAAAGTTGTGTTTTGAATGTAAAATGTTGGTGTTTAATGGTGACGGCAAAGTGCTTAATTCTGCGGATGGTAATTTAAACAAATTTTGGTGGTATTGTTTGGTTTGGATTAATCGGTGATTCGATTGCATTGGTATTTTTAGTTCGGATTTTGTCTGATGACAAAAGTCCAGAAAGACATACAATTTTTTCTCTATATATGCTGAAATGCTGCTAAAATATTTATTTAAAAAGTAGTCGTATTACGACTTAAACTAAAATCTTAACGGCAGAAAAATTTACTGCGACAAATGTTTTCTTCGTTTTCGTTTCCAAGAATGGCTACAAAAAAGACAGGTATTTTCGATGTTGCTTTTTCATCTTAAGGGCAACGGTCTCATTGTTATGCCCGCCCTTCTATCATATTTCGTATTATATGATTGGTAAATTCTCTTTGCAAATAAATTTTTTTATCTAACAGCCAGAAAGTCTAAAAGTTTTTTAGTTATTCAGAAAGCGATCGTCAAATTATGTATTTTGTTTGTAATTCGTAGTTTGAAAAATCAAAAGAAAATAAGATCAAAGTTAGCTTTCGTAGGCTCCATGCAGAATTTCAGTGTTGGAAACCATCAAAAAGTTTGGCATTGCCACATGAAAAAAATTTCCTTGCGTAAAAACGGCAGTACTATCCGGTGGAAAAACTTAGCTTAAAATTTCCCGACCATTTTTTATGTGCAGTTTTACCTAGAAAAGTTAGCATAGTACTAGACTGAAGAATTCCTGAAAGTGGATATCATCGCAAGTAATTAACTCGGCACCAGTTGTAACTGCGTTTTAGTCCCGCCAGAAGATCTTCATTTGTAGTTACCGTTTTCTTATCAATCGTTTTATAACAAAAAAAGTGTGCGATTTTATGCAAAGAAAATTCAACTGTCTGTCTACACAATAACTTCCAATAATGATGAAGTTTTATATTTACATACGTATAGTTGACGACTACGAGGTGTTTTACAAAAATAAGGTGAATTTTTAATTTTTCTCAAAAAACTTTTATTTATTCATCAATTTCTATTTTATGTCCTTCAAAGTAGTCCCCCTCAGATATAATACACTTGTGTCAGCGTTTTTTCCAATCATCGAAGCAGTTCTGATATGCACTTTTTGGTATGTCCTTCAGCTATCTCAGCGATTCGGTTTTTATCTCCTCAATCGTCGCAAAACGCCGTCCTTTCTTGGGTTTCTTCAATCTTAGAAGCAGGGAAAAGTCACAGAGGGGCCAAGTCACGATGCAATTCCTTGGGTTTTTTCGTATTGCTTCACGCAAACGGCGCATAACTTCAAGGTAATACTCCTTATTTACCGCACGACCTTGTGGTAAAAACACCTGATGCACTAAGCCATGGTAATCGAAGAAAACAGTGAGCAAAACCTTAACATTTGATCGAACTTGGCGTGCTTTTTTTGGTCTTGGCTCTCCTGGACTCTTCCATTGGAACGATTGGGCTTTGGTTTCGATGTCATAACCACATATCCATGATTCGTCACTAGTTATGACCTTTTTAAGCAAATCTATATCATCGTTGACGTCATTCAACAATTCCTGAGCTCATGCTCATGCGACGTTGGTTTTGGTCAAAATTCAGCAATTTTGGAACGAATTTTGCTGCCACATGCTTCATGCCCAAAATGTTCGAAAAGATTGCATGGCATGAGCCAACCGATATGCCGATATCCTCAGCAACTTTTCTAATTGTGATTCGACGATTCTCCATAACAATTTTCTTCACTTTCTCAACATTTTCATTGGTTGTTGATGTGCTGGGGCGTCCAGAGCGAGCGTCGTCTTTCACATCTTCTCGACCTTGTGTGAAAAGCTTGTACCACTTGTAAACATTCTTTTGACTTAAATTACTCTCACGGTATGCCGCTGTCAACATTTCAAGTGTATTTGAAATGTAATTACATATTTCACACAAAATTTGATACAACTTCTTTGATCCACTTTTTTTCGATAGCAGAAAATCGCTGAACACGCAAAACACTTGTCTTACGAGTATTTATGCCTCTCACAAACAAACTAAACATGCTATATGGATAAAACCGTCAACAACCGTCGAGACGAGTGTACCAACATAAGCAAAATAAATAATAATCGCAAGTCGAATGTACGTAGCCCGCGAAATTTAAAAATTCAACTTACTGTTTGAACACACCTCGCATATGATATTGATAACAGATTTTGAAGCGCAGCCGCCGCTGCTTCAACCAACTTGAATTGGCTTCGAGAAGGTGCTCAGAACTGTGATTTTGGCTGCAATATTTTAAAACTTTCTGCACAAAGCGCTGTAATACTTAAAAAATATACATTCGAATTGAACTGGTATATAGTTTAGGCATTCCTGAATGTGCCACGATATGGAGTTTCGGGTGAAACCCCGCTTTTTGTGGCTTCAACACTTAAAAATATGCGACTAAATCAAATTTTGCGCAATCCAAGTATTAAAAATTGGATCAAAAATAGAAATGATTCAAACTTTTACATATAATTTTTATATTTTTCCAACAGTTTATTATTTAAGAATAGTATTAACCTCAAACGGAATTACTTTTTCTATACGAAAGTCATGCTATTATTCAGTACGGAATTCCGTTTGCACAACTTTTTCCTCAAAACCCCACCTCAAAGCAAATAGGCAGTTCAAACGAAATGTTGATTTTGCGTAAAAAATGTGTACGAATGATGATACCAAAATCTTCGGCATTGGCAGAAAACTGCAGCAAAAAAAAAAAAAATCTAGTTATTTGTTTCGACAAGAAAAGACTTGGGGCACTGCATGAACACTGATAACTATAACTTTGGAGTGTGGCGGATGAATTCACATATCTTAGTTCGCCGATAAAATTAACAATGTCAGCCGGGAAATTAGGAGAAAACTATTACCCAACAACAACGTCTGTAGACGTGCAATGTTGTACGGCGCAGAATCCTGGGTTATGATACAAGCTGATGAATCAGCTCTCGGAATCTTCGAGACAAAATTTCTGCGATAAATATTTGGACACATCATCGTTGGAGAGTTCATATCAATAAAAAAGATTGCGACCTTGATGTTGGATTAAGAGATACGTTTAGGTGCAGTTGCTTAAATTTTAAGTCTGTTCGACTTTTAAATTCTTACATGATCTGAGTTCAAACCGGTGTAAGCCAGGTTGGCTTCTATCTTTAAAAATTAAAAATATTTGAAATATTTGAAAAAATAATTATTATTTTTATATTGAATATAAATAATATAATATTTTGGCAGATTAATGCAATAAATTTAGAATTTATTTATGTAATTTATATTACAGATAGTACTTGTTTTTTTTTAGAAAATTTATTAATTGTTGTTGGAAGATTATTATTAATTATTTTTGTTTTTGTATAAGTTGCATTTTTAACTCTTTTATAACGTAAGGTGTTAGGATATACCCAAATTCGTAAAGGTCACAATAAAGTAGGGATTACAGGAATTTCTCAGCCTTTTTGTGATGCAATTAAGTTATTTACTAAAGAACAGGTTTATCCTTTATTATCAAATTATATTTCTTATTATTTTTCTCCAATTTTTTCTTTATTTTTATCATTATTAGTTTGAATATGTATACCTATATTTGTTAAATTATTTTCTTTTAATTTACGATTAATTTTTTAATTTAGGATATATTTTTTTATATTGTACTAAATTGGGTGTTTATACAGTTATAATTGCAGGTTGATCTTCTAATTCAAATTATGCATTATTAGGAGGTTTAAGGGCGGTAGCTCAGACCATTTCTTATGAAGTTAGATTAGTTTTGATTTTATTAAGATTTATTTTTTTAATTGGTGGGTATAATGTATTAATATTTTGTATATATCAAATATTTATTTGAGTTTTATTTATTATATTTCCTTTATCATTAGTATGATTTAGAATTTCATTAGCTGAAACTAATCGTACTCCTTTCGATTTTGCAGAAGGTGAATCTGAATTAGTTTCTGGGTTTAATGTTGAATATAGAAGAGCAGGATTTGCATTAATTTTTCTAGCTGAGTATGCTAGAATTTAACGGCATTCTACGAATAACTAACTGAATAACATGTACCGACATCAATGTAGTCAAAAACAAATTCCTTTGCATCTCATGAATGAGACATGGGAGAGCTTCTCACATTCAGTGATCTTACACGCATTCTATTTTTAGACTCAGTTTACGACTCAATGTAGTCAAGGGCAACAAAATATGACTATTGCGTTGAGCGCAATAGAGCGGATAGACCCGAACGCTTCAGCACGAAAGCGAATAAGCGGGCGACCAAAACTCCGTAGTAGCAACCAGGTTTGCGGAGTACTGTCAAAATTTGCTCGGGGTTATTTTCTGTATGTGGCTTGCAGCAGATAGAAATATCTAATCGTCACCTATGCAAACACTACAAAATATTTTTATTGATGGTTACATTCGTTGACAGAATCTATTTCAAATTATTTTTAACAATTTTATAGAAAATTACAGAAAAGTTTTAGAATGTTTTTGCAAATTATAAACATTTTTAATAATTTATTGAAAATTTGTACAACATTTTTACTATGAAAATGTGATTATTAAACCTGCCATAAATATTTCTGAATGCAGCTCTTGATTTATAAACGTTCAATAGATATTTTTGAATATGGCCTTTAAATTTTAATCTTAATTTGTTCAGCACAAAGCCATTCCTAATGTCTCTTTCCAATTAAAAAAAAAAACGATCAACCGACATGGAAAAGTTGCTTAAACAGAAAATTACATTTTTCGAAAATTTCCAAATGTAATTTTTCCCAAAAATGTGAAAGACAAATTTTGAAAAAATTAAAATTTTTGTTTTTTCGAAAATGTTAAAAAAGACAAATAAAATACTCACGAGAAGTCATTTCGTTGGAATATCTACACGTATTATAAAAGCCGGTATTGCGAGGTCCAAAATCTAAAAACTACAGATTTGGGGTCATCGTGAGAACATTTAATTTGAGTACCATCAGTTGAAAAGGGCTCGAACGGAGTTTGTCTCGACCCCTTGGTCGTTGGCCACAACATGAACTCAAATTTTTCAAATTTCATGTTATAAAGATTGTTTTTTCAGACAATCAGAATTATTAAGAAATATTTTTTTTCACAGATTTTCTTTGTAGGAAAGTTTTCACGTATTTGCAATTTAAGAAACATATGCAAAAATGTTCTTTCTAAGAAAATGCTCAAGAATCTACATTTTAAAAAAATTTTAAAAATATTATTTTAAAAACTTTCTTTTAAAAATATAAAAATACTATTTTTATAGATTTTCATGGAAGAAAATTTTTATAGATTTTCTGTTAAGAAAAGTATGAAAATTTCTATTAATAAAAGTTTCTTAGACTTGCTCAGCACAAAGTTATTCCTAACGCCTTTAAAAAAACCAGTTAACTGAAGCGAAAAGGATGGTTCAACAAAAACTACATTTTTCGACTGGGAAAGGATTACGGATTGAAAAAGGTTATTTACCGATTTTCGGTTTTTTTGATATTCTAATCACATAAACAGCTTGCAATGCATCGACTTATTGCAGAAAGTTTTTACAGAAAATGATATCTCCGTAAAAAAAGCTTCGTATACCCTCGAAAAAATTAAAAAAAAACGGTCGAAAATTTTACTTTCAGGATGCAATATATGGTAATAAAGGGTGTCCCAACAAGAACGCAAGATTTAAATGACTGATGCAGCAATTGAATTGTTTCTCTGACTGTATGACAAGACGGCGCCACAGTCTTGTTGAAACCACATGCATGCCCTCCACACTAATTTCTTCAATTCTAGGCACGAAAAAACTGGTAATCATTTCACGATACCGAACACCACTGACTGCTTACGCTTGACATGCCTCATTTTCACAAAAAAAGGACCAATGATTCCTCCAGCCCAAAATCTACACAACACAGAGACACGTTGAGGATGCATTTGCTTTTCGTGAATCACTCGAGGATTTTCGTCACCCCAAATGCGACAATTCTGCCTATTGACGAAGCCATCAAGATGGAAATGGGCCTCGTCACTAAAGATGATTTTGTCGGCAAAATCAGTATTTTCATGTTGTCTCTCCAATACCCAATTAACGAACTCCCTTCGCTATCCATGGTCAGCTGGCTTCAGTTCCTGAGTCAATTGAACTTTGTATGCATGAGGATGCAAATCTTTCGTCAAAATTCGCTGCATAGTGGATTTGGAGACACCAATTTGCTGAGCACGGTGTCGAATTGAGTTGGATGAAGTTTGAGCGACGTCATCACGTACAGCTGCGACGTTTTCAGTCGATCGTCCTGGTCGAAGGCGCGTTGTTGTCTTTACATCACTAACAGACCCAGTTTTGGCAAATTTATCCATTAATCTCTTTACAGTTGATTCTTTTGAAACATTATTGTGACCCCAAATTGATCGCAATCTGCGAACTGTAGCCGCAAAACTTTCATCATTTTGGTAAAACAATTTCACAATGAGAATGGGTTGTTCATTCGTGTAGCGCTCTATTTTTACTAACCTCGTATCTTCTACCCGCAAACAATAACAATTGTTCAAATGTCAAATAATGACACTTCGAATGGCGCCAAATTTAAATCTTGCGTTTTTGTTTGGACACCCTTTACTTGCAATGACGGCCAATTGCGTGAAATTAGCATTAATCAGTAAAGTCAAAAAAAAGTTCTTATTGGAATTTTAGAAAATTTTAAACGATTTCCCCCCTTTAAATTCATTTATAGCCGCAATGAATTGCATTTTTATCAAAAATATGTATCTGGTATGTTAATATTTCATATTTATTATAGAATGACCTATAATTCAGCCGCTTTGAGGCTTCAATTATTAAGCAATATCTCGCTTAATTGGGAGATATTCATGCGTCAAGGGAAAATTATATTTTGACTTTATAACAGGCACTGCCACCTAAAATTGTTTTCATTTGTTTCAGTTTCTCGAATATAAAACAAAAACATACCGAGTTTTTAGTCTAACAAACAAGAATCTTGTTTTCAAATTAAAGAAATTAACAATAATTTTGATCTTCAAATTAGAATTATAAATTAGAAACAAATTTAATTCTAATGACTTTATGAAAACGGATACAATTCTTGAGGTTGCTTGTTGTAAATTCAGAGAATAAATAAATTATTTAAAACATTCTTACAATTGGCAGTTTGGAGACGGGGATTTTTTCTCAGCCAAGAGACGAAGCTAAATTTGGTTTCAGCTCTGATTTAGAGTAAGAAATTAGACTACATAGAAGTATATTTTCGTTTCAGGTTTCCGAATCTAATTATCTGTTTCATTTTGTTTCGACAAAGAAACAGAAATAATGTAGGTTTCTAATTCTGTTTCGTCGTTGTTTCGAATATAAATAAATTTCTAATCTCATTTAAATTAGTTTACAATATCAAAACTGAAACGAAACCGAAGTTTCGTGAAGATCCCCTTTTATAATGAAAATTCAAATGGATTAATTACCATTTTAATGACTCACCTTTTCGTGAATAAGTCCTTTTAATATAATTTTCACTGGATGTCATTGTACTCTGTAATGAAAATAAAATAAAGCTAAATTAGATTTTGGTTTTTTGGTAAACAATTTTAGAATTAGAATTTAACTTTAAGGATAAGTAAACACACATATGGTCAAAATAATAAATACACCCTATATTTTTTTTTAAAGGCTCATAGACGAAAGTTTATTTAAATTAAAAGACAAATAACTAATTTCTTTTTTTATAACATTAGAAATAAAATAAATACTAAAACAAGAACAAAAAAGCAAAAATTAAATTGCTTTTCAAAAAGTAAGAAATTAATCATAAAACATTGGACAAAATAATAGGTACATTTAGTTAAGCAAAAAAGTAAAAAAATCAGGTTTTTTGTGCTAAGATGGCTGAGTTTCGTTAAAAGCCGGTATATCTACCTTCCTTTTTAAGTATTTTGTTGACTCTTTTAATAAGCTTCCTGCAGGTTTCTACTGGTATTTCATACCATGATTTTTGAACAAAATTCCATAACTGATCCTTATTTTTAAGAACCTCCTTTCCAATTCTTTGTTTCAACTCTCCCGAATGTTTTTCGATTGGATTTAAGTCCGGAGATTGACTTGGCCAGTCAAGAAGGGCAACATTATTATCATGGAATAAATCCTTTACCAACTTAGAAGTATGCTTCGGATTGTTGTCCTGCTGGAATGTCCGTCTAAGAGGCATACTTTCCACAACATAGTTCATCGTATTTTCCAAAATATCTTTGTTATGGAATCTCGTCATAGTGTCGGTAATTCGATGTATCGGACCGACATCATACCGACACGAGAAACAGCTCCAGACCATAATATTGCCGCCTCCGTGCTTGACCGTCTTCTTTGTAAAGCGAACATGGAATTCCTTACCCTTAGGGCGTTGTACATTCTGGGCACAGTTGTTTCCAAATACATAATTTTTTTTTTTTCATCGCTCCACAAAATGTTTGACCATTTTTTTCACTGCCTCCTATGGACCAATTGGTATGACTTCTTGCAAACGCCAATCTAATCTTAAAATTTTTTGTCTAAGCAAAGAAACCCTTCTGGTTATCCGCCCTGGTAAATGTGCTTCTTGCAGTCTACGACGAACCGTTCGCAATGAAATTACATTTCCAATTTCTGCTGAAATCGCTCTTGAAGACACAAACGGGTCCTTTTTCGCAAATGTTACAATACGGATATCTGTTGTTTTTGAAGTTTTTTGGGTCTTCCGTGAGTTTCGACGGGCTTTTTAGGCTTTAAAGCATTTTGTACAAAAAATAGCGACCGATTCGTAGTTTCTGCTATAGAACGAAAACTTTGGCCATTTTTTCTTAGTCTTGAAGCAATTTTTCTCTCCTCCGGAGAACAATAAGTTTTTCGACCCCTGGCTGATTTTTTAAACAAAATATTTTCTTATGAAGAAAGTAAAATAACCTTCCTTTCCAAAAAGACTATAGCAGACTGCGAAAATATTAAAGAATTGAGCAATGTATTTATTATTTTGACCAAGTACTGAAATCACACTTGAAAAAAACTAACTCACAATGAAAATAACGGGGAAGCCCCAGTTTTGTTTTTACTTTAAAAAGGCTTTACCATATTAAAGTTATTTAAATAAAAAAGAATTATCATGTTTACTTTCCGTTAAAGTAACTAAAATTAAACATAAAACAAAAATAACTAGGTGTACTTATTTTTTCGACCATATGTGTATGTGTATTGCATTGGAATACATCAATGCCTGAAGCATAAGTCTGAAGTCATTCAATCAGAAATCAGAATGTATAATCCGAAACCCTCAAACCTAATTAAGTTACCGAGAAAACACATACACAAACAGAAGCAAATTTTTAAAATATATGGCTCTATTTTTAATCGCAATATGATCGTGTGACGCTGAAAGGAATCACTTCTATAAAGTGATCAATTTCTTTTTTGTTTCAATGAAACTTTTTTGATCATTTCACAACTGATGGAATGTGTCGATTGAATTGATGAAAACTCATTCATCAATTTTCCTCCAAATTTTACTACGGATTGAAGTAATTTTTTTTTGATGTGAAGAAAATGTATGATAAATCAATATTTCAAACATTTTGCTAACCAATTTGGAGAATTCTGAAGTTGAATGTTAACTTGCTGGTAACTATTTTTGAGCCGTAGATAGATGTTTGGTATATGGCTGCATTATTCGATTTGGCAAAATTGAATTCATCAATTTTCCTTCAAATTTTACTATGCTTTGAAATAAATTTTTTGATGTGAAGAAAATGTGTGTACAATTTTGCGTATCAATTTGGAGAATTTTGAAGTAGAATGTTTTGAATTTTACAACTTGCTGGTAATTATTTTTAAAGTGATTTAAAAATTTAATTTTAAATTTTAATTTAAAAATTTAAATAAGTAATTTCTCAATTTTTTTTTTTTACTTTTATAAAAAAAACGATTCCGATATTTTACTCTTCTAATCCACACTTACATTTTACAACATTCCGACTTGTATTCCCTATTTTGTTTTGTTTGCTCAAGTTTATTGATGTTATTTATAATTAATTTAAAAATACAAAATTTAACATAAAACATAATGAAAACACAACAAGATATCATTAAAACGAAAAAAATAATAAAAATATTAAGATGAGAAATGCCCCGTCACTCATCCTTTCGCTGTTGTAATGAAATATTTGGCTGAGTTTAATGTTAATCCAAGTAATTAACAAATCAATGGGATCACGTAAACGTAACTGTTTTAAAATAAAACCAAATACAATTTGGAAATGAAACGAAACAAAAAGTAACGAACATCAAAATTGCATCAACTACATACTCATATACATATATTAACTAATTAACTAATTAATAAGTAATCAAAATTATTTAAACAAAAGTAAGTAAAACGTTTTGGATTTGGAGTAGACAAACATCGATATGAAATATCTCAGACAACACTAAGATGCAAGAAGAATATTTATTGATAAGAAAACAAAGGAAAATTATGCAACAGGAAATATTAAAATCGTGTAGAATGAAAGGTTTTTTTTTTTTTTTTGTAGAACTGGAAAATGTTTTAATTACGAATAAATATCTGTTAACAAATGAATTTTTTTTATATGAAAATCGCCTAAAATTATGTACAAAAATCTTATTTATTAAAAATTTTCAAAAATTTATAACACTAATAAGACCTTTTAAGCCATTCTATGAAACCCTTTCACGGTAAATTATTTGCGAAAAGTATTAAAGACAAATATATTCTAATTATTATTACGTTTGTAGTGCAAAGAAACGAAGTTTCATTTTAAACACAATTTGGCCTTTAAGAAAATTGCAACAAGTTTTAAGTTTTACTTTTAAGAAGATGTTAAGAAAGAATATCTTTTATGAATTTCTTTTCTAGTATTTAAGAATTTTTTTTGAAAAATTTAACTTTAATTTTCATTTTAAGAAAATGTTCTCATCGTTTTTTATTAGAAAACTTTCGTTTACGCCAAATATTCACTGATTTTCTTATTATTTCTTATTAAGAAAATATTTACAAAAAAAAATACTCTCTGACGGATTCGACCGCCCAAAAACAGAAATATCGGCTCTAATCAATACGACGAATCCAAGTATGCAATTTTTGGTTTTTCACAATCCCCCCTGGAGGATTCATAGTGAAAATAATGCATTTATGAGTATTGAAAACATAGGTATTTTTACACACCTTATTTTTACCACTTTTCTCAAAATTTGAAAAAAAAAAATTTTAAAGAAAATTTAATTTTTTTAGGGAAAATATTTAGAAAAAAGCAATGGGAATACTCAAGAAAAGGCAACCCTTTTTTGCACACACTGCACACTGGAATTGCGAGGTCCAAAACCTAAAAACTAAACATTTGGAATCGTCGTAAGAACACTTTTAATTTGAGAGTCCCATCACTTTGGTTCGGAAGGGTAGGAACGAACCTTGTCTTAACCTTGTTGGTCACAACATGGACCCTATGTTATTATTAGCCAAGTTTTTCAAGTTCTTTAAAGACTATACATATACATTACAAATTTTCCCTTTAAGATTTTTTTCACAAATTTTCTTTGCTAGGAAATGTTCATATACTTCCAATTTAAAAAAGGATTTAAAAAAACGAACAAATTAAAAAATTGTCTTCTTAAGATAATGTTCGCGTGTATATACTTATATATATTCTCTTAAAGATATTTATACAGATTTTTATAAACAAAAGTTTCTCGCACTTTCCTTAAGAACAGCTTCATAGATATTCTTTAAGAAAAATTCTATAGATTTTCTCTCCAATAGATATACTTTAAGAAAAACTCTATTGAGTTTCATTAAGAAAAGTTCCACACGAGTTTCTTTCAGAAAAACTTTATCAATCTTTAGAATAGTTTCTGTGATTTTCTTTGAAAAAATGTGATTACATATCTTCAACAAAATTTTCACAAATGTTACTTTTTATAAAATTTGTATACATTGTTTTTAATTACATTCCTATTAATTGTCATTTTAGGAACAATTTCATTGATTTCTCTTTTAAGACGTTGGTTTTTGCCTGTACAATCTTTTAATTTTAAAAAAGTTTTTACATTTTTTTCTAAGTAAATGATTTACAGATTTCCATTTCAGGAAGATTTTCGCAGACTTTCCTTTTAAACTTTCATAAATTTTCTTTTCGAGCGAAAAATCCAAAGATTTAAATTTAGAAAAAGATTCAAAGATTATTTTAGGAAATTTTAAATCTCTTCCTTCATTTCGATGTTATTAAGATTTTCTTTAAACACCATTTTTGCTTTGTACGAAATATTTTACAAGTTTTCCTTTTAAGGTTTTTTTTTTACAGAGCTCCCTTTCAACAGTATTTTACAAATTTAAATTTTAGAAAAAAAGCCTACAAATTTTTCTTCTAAGAACATTTTTAGTAATTCGCGTTAAGAAAATTTTGATAGATTTTATATTAAGAACATTTTTATGGATTCTCTTTTAAGAGCAATTTGAGATTTTCTATTTAAAAAAAGTCTTATAGCTTTTATAAAGATATTCATCAAAAAATTCATGGATTTTTGGATTTAAAAAGAAGACAACATTTATACACATATTTCTTTAAGAAAACCTTCAACATTTTTCCTTAAGAAGTCTTTTTTTTTTAAAGAAGAAAAAGTTCGTAGATTTTAAAGAAAGGTTCAGCGATTATGAAGCATATAAAGGTAAAGCATTATATATTTTGTGTAAGATAATTTTATAATTTCTTCTTCCTCAGTTTTCTTTTTAAGAAAATTTGTAAAATTTTTAAAGTCAATATTTAAAAATTCTCCTCTAAAAATGCTACTATTTGCACTAGTTAATTTACATTTAATAACTTTGCTTAATCTGTCAGGACTTCTTACTTCCTGATAATTGATTCTAATAGCTGAAAATATCAAAAATGTTTTTGCTTTTTTGGAATCTTCAACTGTTTACAATATAGCATATCTTATAAACTAGAGCAGATCTGAAATAGCATTGGTAATTCTAACATCTAATCATCTTAAATCGGAAATGAAATGTAACATTTTCAAATCAAATTTAAACAAAATTAAATGAAAAGTCCTGTTTTTTTTAATTTGCAAGAAATTTGAGATATTCATTACAGTGTTTCTTATATCTGAAATGTCGCGAATCACCATTTACAGCCAGTTGTAAAGGGCTTGTAAAAAGTGGCGAAACGAAATATCAATAAACCCAAACAAAATATTACAAAAAAATCGTCCGAAAAGTTATTGAACAAAAATAAACGAAAAATGGTCCACATTTAATATAAAAAATCGTCCAAAACCACTGTATTATTTATCGTATAATTTGTCGCTCAATTGAATATTTTAAAAGAATAGTTGACCCCCCAAAAAAAAGTTAATGATTTGTGTGCCTTTCAATGTATCCTTTCACATATCAGATTCCTTACTGCACATCCTTTTCGAAATTATTTTCGAATGGTTTCAGCTCAATACAAATGTTTTTTTTTGGGCAATTCATTCAATTAAAAAATGTGATCGGCGTTAAGATTCTCTTTTCCAACAAATTTCTAACCTCTAGAATTTTACTTGGTTTGTCTGTATCCTTTTTCTTATCTTTCTAGCGGAACAAATTCAATCAGTCAGCTGGTTTAAGTACCTACTTTGATGACATTCTTCATCTTGTAGAATAAAATTAACTTTTTGGAACGCATTCAATCAAGAAAAGTGTTTGGGGTAACATTTTTTTCAATCAAATTTCTAGCCTTTAGAATTTTATTTACTTTGTCCGGGTTCATTTTTTGTTACTCCTTCTAGCGCAACAAATTCTACCAATCAATCCTTACTTTGATGAAATTCTTCATTTCAAAAACTGGGAAGAAATTCGAAATTGAAGTAAGCGACGCAGACAAAAAAAAAATTTAAATAAAAGTTGCGCGTTTTTTTCTTTTTTCAATTCATTAAATTTAGAAATGTAATCGACCAAATTTTCGCGTCTTTCATGGCATTTGCTTTGTCTGCATCAGTTTTTTGCGTCTTTTTAGCACATCAAATTCAATCAAACCGTTGGAGTAAGTCCTTAGGCTAGGTTAGGTCAGTGTGGCAGTGTAAATAGATAGACTCACTTAGACTATATAGTCCATTGTGTTACTACGGAAACTAGAGATATGGCTGTCCCTAGTTTCCTCCGTTGAACTGTCCTGAGCGCCCCAAGAAGTTCTTAAGTCGTTCAGATCTCCTAGGTTTCTAAAGAAATAAGAGCCCTGAGTTGATCCCCTGCCGTTAGTTATTGCGGCGCAATTGCAGAGAAGGTGTTCTATAGACTCCTGCTCCTATTCATCCCACAGCTCCTGCAGAAGTCACTAGTCGCAACCTTCAGTCTCACTGCATGTCTTCCAATCAGACAGTGTCCCGTCATAACGGATACAAGTAATGAGACGTTAGGTCTTGATAGCGACAGCAGTTTGTGTGAACGCTTTAGATATAGCCGAGACCACACCACATTACAGCCTCGGACAGACATCCACCTACCATTTGCTACTAAATATGATCCACCTCGCAGCTTGCAAGTTTCTAGAGGCATGCCCACGGACTCCAAGTCGACTGAAGTTTGTAAGGTTGTCACTAGTCTTACCAGTTCGTCTGATTTGCAGTTCCCTGGTATGTCCCTGTGGCCCGGCACCCACATAAGGTGAATGTTGAAATACTGAGCCATCTCGTTAAGAGATCAGTGGTTCAGGAAGACAGAATCCGGAGATTTAATGGCAGCTTAATTGTCAGAGAATATGTTAATCCCCATCGTAGTGAGGACGTTATACCTCAGTCATTTTGCCACTTCCTTAATGGCCAAAAATTTCCGGCAGATAAACACTACAATGATCAGGTAGTCTTCTTGCTATACTTAGTCCTAGGTCTTTGGAATTGACCCCGAAATCTACCTGATTACTTGATTTTGAGTCGTCAGTGTAGAAGTCGGCATAAAGCCTTATACCAGGAGTTCTACATTTCTATGTATCTCTATCTGGTATAAGTATATGGTACATCTTATCGGACAGTGGTTCAGCCAGAGTGTAGTCAACAGTTATGTCAGGCACCATGTTAAGGATCACACGGTGATCATAACCACTGTTTGACCACTGTGGCAGTTCTCTTAGTTTTACTGCCGTAGCTGCGGCAGGCAGCATTTTAATTATGTCCAGGGGTAATAAATGCAATATTACATTTAGTGCATCGGATGGGGTGGTGCCAACCGCCTCTATGATGCACAAACTAGCCATCCTTGGGACCTTGTCCAATATCCTACAATATATGGACTTCTCAAGAGCCTTCCACTAAACGGTAACTCCATACAACATTATCGGTCTTACTATTTCAGTATACAACCAGTGAACATTGCAAGCCCTTAATCCCCATTGTTTCCCTATTGCCCTCTTACACCCATATTGCACCACTGTGGCCTTTTTCGCCCTGTCCAGAATGCTGAGTTTGAAAACCAGCTTTTTTTTCAATAACACACCAACGTATTTTGCACAGCCCGCGAAAGGAATTTCAATACCTCCCAGGGAGATAGAATCCACAGGTGGAATCTTGTGTCTTGTGGTGAACAGAATCGCTTCGGTCTTGTTTGGATTTACTCCGAGGCCGTTTGCCACCGCCCACTCCGTTACAATGAGAAGGACTCTTTGAAGGATGTCTCTGAGTATACAAAAAAACCTCCCCCTAACTGCTATTGCCACATCGTCTGCGAATGCGACAACCCTGACGTCAGCCTCCTCTAAATAGAACAGAATACTGTTCAGAGCGAGGTTCCATAGTAGGGGGGATAGAACACCACCTTTGGAGTGTTCCCCCACTGACAAATCTGTTCAGGTCCGACGATCCTAATTTGGCCCTGATACGACTATCGTATCAGGAGAAACTTTATTAAACGCCCCTTATAAAGGGTGATTTTTTAAAATCATGTGTGGTGTCCATCTCACGACAGATTATGGTTAAGACACACCCCTAAATAACGTGCGCTTTCTGACTCTTCTATCACGTTACCATCAATATGTACGATCATATTTGTATCATTAATAGAAAGTTTTGGTCTAAATTTCACGACTTTAGTTTTGTTTGCATTCAAAACTAATTTATTCACCCTTAGATATTCACATATAGTACTAAAGGATAATTATAATTATAAAGTAAGCATATGTCGTCTGCAAAGATACATAATTTGCCTTTAAAACCTAATTTTGACAAGTCATCAATACATAATTCAAATAATAATGGCCCTAATACACCACCTTGCGGAACACCACAAATTACAACATGTTTATTGCTGTGACTCTGTCCAACCTGCACGAAATACTGTCTATTTTTTAAATAGTTCTGAAACAATTGCTGTGTTTCACGACAAAATCCGAAAATTCCAAGTTTTATCAATATCAATATATAATGATCGAGTAGATCAAAAGTTTTTGACAAATCGTAAGACACACCGGCCACACCTGCATCCTTTCTAAACCCGTATTGATTTTCAAAGAGAATTTTATTTACATCGAGGTAAACTGTGATTTGTTCAAATATCAGCACCTAAAAAATCTTATCAATATCTGGCAATATTGAAATTGGTTGAAAGTTCTCAGCCGTTCGTGGATTAGAAAACCTGGGAATAGGACATATTTTGTTCACCTTTAATACGTCAGGATAAGATGATTCTGCAATCATTTTATTATACATATAATAGATTAATAGAGATGATTGATATGATGGCAGGGTGAGTACCGGGGAATCCTCTAATCAATTTGAGACCTTTCTCGTTGTATTTGTGGAACTAAAATGTTGGACTGCATTGTGAATTATCCAATAGCGATGATCTTTAGGAGGACCAATTTCACAGTTTGTTTCTACCAGAGAACTGAAAATTGGAACTTGTAATTTGGATCATATATATGTAATTTCACAGTCATGTGAAATTATATGCAATCAAATTGATCGTAAAGAAATTACAAGTGACGATAAATAAAATATGAGAATCAGAATTAGTGCCAATTCAAAGCAGTTTATTCAGGCAACGAGTTATGCTTACCAGTTGAAATCTGATTTATAAGTGATTTTTTTCTCATTACAAAACTTCCGACAACAGTTAATTTTATATGTTACAATTCAGAATTCAGTTACATTAAGTACACATATTCTCACTCGATGGAGTTATGTAACCACTTCATGGGCAAAAATTTGAGTTCATTCACAATAATGTGTTTATATATATATATATAAAGGGTGTCCCAACAAGAACGCAAGATTTGAATTTGGCGCCATTCGAAGTGTCATTGTTTGACATTTGAGCAATTGTTATTGTTTGCTGGTAGAAGGTACGAGGTTAGTAAAAATGGAGCGCTACACGAATGAACAACCCATTCTCATTGTGAAATTGTTTTACCAAAATGGTGAATGGTTTTGCGGCTACAGTTCGCAAATTGCGATCAATTTGGGGTCACAATAATACTCCAAAAGGGTCAACTGTAAAGAGATTAATGGATAAATTTGCCTAAACTGGCTCTGTTAGTGATGTAAAGAGAACAACGCGCCTTCGACCAGGATGATCGACCGAAAATGTCGCAGCTGTACGTGATGATGTCGCACAAACTCCATCCACCTCAATTCGACACCGAGCTCAGCAAATTGGTGTCTCCAAATCCACTATGCAGCGAATTTTGACGAAAGATTTGCATCTTCATGCATACAAAGTTCAATTCACTTATGAACTGAAGCCAGCTGACCATGGACGGCGATGGGAGTTCGTTAATTGGGTATTGAAGAGACAACGTGAAAATGCTGTTTTTGCCGATAAAATCATCTATAGGTACAGTGATGAGGCCCATTTCCATCTTGATGGCTTCGTCAACGGGCAGAGTTGTTGGATTTTGGGCTGGAGGAATCATTGGACCTTTTTTTTTATGAAAATGAGGCATGTCAAGCGCAAACAGTCAATGGTGTTCGGTATCGTGAAATGATAACCAGTTTTTTCGTGCCCAGAATTGAAGAAATGAATGTGGAGGGAATGCGGTTTCAACAAGACGGCGCCACAGGTCATACAACCAGAGAAACAATTCAATTGATGCATCAGTTATTTAAATCTTGCGTTCTTGTTGTGACACCCTTTATACATATATATATATATATATATATATATATAATTATACATATATATATTAAAATTATGGCTAAAATATTGAAGTTTAGACAAATTGTAAGAACTTTTCCAAACAATGATTTCCTGGTTGACAACATTTTAGATGAAATTCTGTCATAGTCCGGGGACTTATTTAATTTCAAATAGTCTATATCTATAACACTCTCTATTTGAAAATTATTCGTTGTTTCAAGACCGAAAACTGTTCTAACTGGTATTAAAGGCTGAGTCGCTGATAGGCGCTACTCTACTAAAATGGTTTATTTTCCATATTCTTTTTTTGGGTCATTTTTCGTTTTTAAATAACGCCCATAAAAAGGTTATGAAAAATGTCTTCAAAATCAGACAGTGGGTGACATATAAGAAACCTTATCCAAATTAGTACGATAAAGTTTTGGGCGATGTTTTTTAAAAAGAAGTATACTTTTTTAGCGATTTGTGGCGTCCTCAGAAAAGTTATAAATTGTGACATTTTTTAGTTTATTTGCATGATATCTCAGAAACTAAAAACGACTCCGAAAATTAATTAACTAAAGCATTAAACAAACATTTATGTTAGTTTTTGTTCCCCAGTGTGTTTTATACAGGAATAACGAAGACATTTACTAAAACAGAGTTAATTTTTTTTTGAAACTTTCTTAAAAGAAAGAAAGAAAGCCTTAAGCCTAGTAATGGGTGGGTGACCTTTCATAAGAAATCTTATCCAAATTTGTATGACAAATTTTTAGGCGATTTTTTAAAAAGAAGTGTATTTTTTGGCGATTTGTAGTGTCCTCATAAAAAGTAATAAACTGTGCATTTTTCAGTTTATTTGTATGGTATCTCAGAAACTAAAAACGACTCGGAAAATTAATTAACCAAAGCATTAAACAAACAAACATTTATGTTAGTTTTGTTCCCCATTGTGTTATCTACATATATATGAAACAGGAAACGGGAAGACATTTCTTAAAACAGAGTTTTTTTTTTTTTTTTTGGGAAACTTTTTTAAAAATATTGTTTAAGAATACCTTTAGCCGAGTAATACAATTTAGTAAAATGATATTAATAGTTAGTAAAAAGTCTCTGTTGTTATACAAAACATATTACATTGTAAATTTTTATAATATAAATTTTCATAATAAGAAAACCCACATCAAATAAATCGAACACTTTGTTCTGAGGTGTAGAATATAAATTGGCTGGTAAAATATGATTTAGTAGATATTTTATGCCGCAATATATACATATTGGCATGGACAAATGATCAGTTAATGGATTATATTATATGTGTATTGTATGATGTGTGTCTGTTGTATCGTCTTGTACTTTTTTATCGTATGGTATCGTCGCGTATCGTATTTTATTGTATTGCCTAAGTAAGTCTACGATGATGTCTGATGTTCTTGTATGGTTCAGATAAGATTTACAAATCTTTGTATAATTTATAAAGAAAAATATTTAACTAGAACAAAAAACAAAAAAGAGAAGACAACAATGTAATCTGGGGATGTTTTATATGTATTTATAATCACGCATAATTAATAATTGTTTTTTGTTTTTGATTAACTTTGTTCTTTTACTTTTTGTTGTTGTGAAACTGAAGATGATATTAATGTGAAGTAAATAAAAAAAGAAAATACTACCAAATGTCGTATTTGAAATATGTAAATGTGCAATTGTTTTCTTTGTTTTGCAAAAGAGATCTTAGTACAGTGAGGTAAGAGAAAGAAAAGAAAAAACATATTTTAAAAAAAGCACAGGAGAAGTTATATTTCAGAAAAATATATCCATAGAGTTGGGGGAAAAATATAATTTTTGCCAGAACTTCCTACAGCGAAAAAACCCAAAAACCAAAACTGGGAAAAACCCGGAAAAACGCAAATTTCTTTTTAAGAAGAATAAAGAAATCATAGTACGCAAAAAGGTGTAATCTTCATCCGATCATCAGCATTTCCTTTCCTTTTTGCCATTAATTCCATTTAAGCTTAGGATAGAATTTAAAAATTATCATTTACTATTAGGGCATCCAAACCGATAACAAAGCATAACTTTTGGTTAACAGGTTATTTCCTTCAGTTAATATATTTAAAAATATAAATTAAAATTTGTGTGTTTGTTTAAGCAAATTTATTTGGACTGTAGTTTCAAAAATTATATCGATTTGATTTGTCCTTGTTGTTATTTTTTTTTAAAGCTGTTCGACAGTGTAGTCCTCAATTTCTTTTTAATTCGTTTAATTTTTCACATTCCATTCGCAATAAGAAGCTTCTTATTCCTAAAATAACCACACTCATGGGTCGCGCTTTCGGTAGTACAATTTACTACCAAGCTATTTAAAATGTTTTAAATTAGGAGGTGTGTTGAAAAAACAAGGTGAATTTTCAAAATTCATCAATTTCTATTTTATCTCCTTCAAAGTAGTCCCCTTCAGATATAACACACTTATGCCATCGTTTTTTTTCAATCCTCGAAGCAGTTCTGATATGCACTTTTTGCTATGTCCTTGAGCTCTCTCACCGATTCGGTTTTTATCTCCTCAATCATTGCAAAACGCCGTCCTTTCATGGGTCTCTTCAAACCTGGGGAACAGGAAAAAGTCACAGAGGGCCAAATCTGATGAAAACGGTGGCTGAGGCATAACGGTGCTGTTTTTGACCAAATAATCTCTCACAAGCAAAGATGAGTGACCAGGTGCTTTATCACGATGCAAAAGCCATACATTTTTTCCACATTTCGGCCGTTTTTTTTCGTATTGCTTCACGCAAACGGCGCATAAATTCACGGTAATATTTCTTATTTACCGTACGACCTTGTGGTAAGAACTCCTGATGCGCTACGCCATGGTAATCGAAGAAAACAGTGAACAAAACGTTAACATTTGGCTCTCCTGGAATCTTCTATTGGAACGATTGGGCTTTGGTTTCGATGTCATAATCATACAAGTATACCCATGATTCGTCACCAGTTATGACCCTTTTAAGCAAATCTTAATCATCGTTGACGTCATTCAACAATTCCTGAGCTCATGCTCATGCGACGTTGTTTTTGGTCAAAATTCAGCAACTTTGGAACGAACTTCGCTGCCGCACGCTTCATGCCCAAAATTTCCGAAAAGATGGGATGACATGAGCCAACCGATATGCCGACATCCTCAGCAACTTCTTTAATTGTGATTCGACGATTCTCCATAACAATTTTCGTCACTCGCGTCCAAAGCGAGCGTCGTCATTCACATCTTCTCGAACCTCTGTGAAAAGCATGTACAAAATTTTTTTGACTCACAGTACTCTCACCGTATGCCACTGTCAACATTTCAAGTGTATTTGAACACTTAATTCCATTTGATGCAACTTCTTTGATCCATTTTTTCCGATAGCAGCAAATCGCCGAACACGCAAAACACTTGTCGTATTTATGCCTCTCACAAACAAACTAAATATGCTTTATGGATAAAACCCTCAACATATCTTGGAGACGAGTGTACCAACATAAAAAAAAACAAATAATAATCGAAAGTCGAATGTATGCAACCCGCGAAATTTGAAAATTCACCTTATTTTTTAAACACACCTCGAATGTCCTGATTCTTACAAAATTCACATTCTGCAACACTTTTAGACCTTCTTGTAAAATGTTGTTTTCAATTAAATTGTGAGCAGCCTTTATTATTTGTTATTATTTATTATTATTTATATTTTTTATATTATTTATTACATACTGATTATCTGATATTTCCAGATTATATACTGATTATCTTCTAACTTCTAAATTAGTCTTTTTCATATTTTTGTTGTTGTTAATAATCATATTTTCTTTAAAATCATACAGGGTGGCGCAATAGAACGTGCATATTTAAAAAATAGATTAAAAAATAAATACAAAAGGTATAGTTAAAATAAATCTAAGGCATTGTAGAGTAATAAATGGAGTTTATTTTTTAAAAATAACATCATCTAACTGGTGACCCTCTCTACGACGGCACTCCTCTAACCGCAAACGAAAATTATTGAAAACTTTCTTCAGTAATACTGGTGTAATGGCTGCCATTTCACCACGGATATTCTCCTTGAGCTGAACGATGTTTCTTGGATTATTACTGTAGACTTTGTGTTTGAGGTATCCCCACAAAAAAAGTCAAGAGGCGTCAAGTCTGGACTACGTGGGGGCCATGGGATATCACCTCTTTTCGAAATCAATCTGCCGGGGAACATCTGCTTCACCACCGCCATGGAGTCACTTGATGTGTGACAGGTAGCTCCATCTTGTTGGAACCAAGTTCTGGAATTCACTATTCTTGAACTTTCAATCTCTGGAGCCAAAAATCCATCCAACATCTCAACATAGCGTTCCGTATTAACCGTGACGTTTTGGCCCCGCGCATTTTCGAAGAAAAAAGGACCAATTATTCCTCTGCCAGAGATTGCTGCCCATACTGTCACTTTATGACTATGCAATGGTTTCCGGTGTTTGATTTTGGGATTTTCACTGTTCCAGTAATGACAATTTTGATGGTTTACGAACCCATTCGTAAGAAAATGAGCCTCGTCAGAGAAAAGGATATTGTCAAAATTGGAAAATCGATTAAGCATTTCAATAGCAAATGCGAGCCTTGCTATGAAGTCAGACTCTTTCAATTCTTGTGTTAACCGCAGCTTACATGGATGCAGTTTAACATCCAATGTTAAAATTCGTTGGAAACTTCGTCGCGATAATTGTAAGACAGACGATCTCTTGCGAGTCGACATTTGTGGATTTCCTCGTACTGACTCCATAACTCTCTCAACATTGTCTTCGGTCCTAGATGTTCTTGGGCGACCATTTGCTTGTGGTCTAAATGTTGAACCGGTCTCTTCAAAACGCTTTACCCATTATTTTAATTAAATTAGCACTCGGAGCTTCACTTATTCGCCGTAGTCCATATTCAGCACAATATAGTCGCCCAGTAGCAATATATGAACGAGAGTTCTCGTAAAATGCGCGCACGCAAAATGCGGGACGCTTCCCGTCGAAGTGAAACATAGCGACTAACTCGAGAACGACTAGTTCGATTTTGCTGAAACAAATTGAGAAAAATTAAGAATTACATTTCCTTTAATCCATTCATATACTGTTTCTCTACCAAATCAACATTTTTGCAATTATAAATAAATTTGTGAAGAAAATTTTGTCAAAATTTTTTTTTTTTTAATCATATAAATCCCAAACGGAAAAAACTGTCAAATCTTATAACTTTTGCGTAAGGCCACATAACCTATAAACAAAATGCGACATAGATCATAGAAATCGATTAACGCGTTCTGCTTTTATTCAAAATTAAGTGAAGGTATCCCATTTTGACAAGAATATTGATATTTGTTTTTATTCAAAAAAGTGTCATTTATCGCGTTTTTTTATAAATTTTCCCCAATAACTCCACACTTCTGGCCATAAACTACTAAAAAAATAAAGTAAACATTTTTATAATTTTTCATTTTTATTTTATTTATTTATTTTTATTTATTTTAATAAATATTGCCAAGACTTTTTCGATGGTGGTTGTTCGGGACTATTGGCATCGCATTCATCGCTGTCATCAGTTTCTGAACCACACATAATGTCAATGTGTGACTCCACTGCTGGCCCTTCTGCACCTCCTGAAAATTCTTTATCATCAGGATCATCCTTGTCTTGCCACACAAGCTTACTCCACCAGCAAATTTCCGCAATTATTGCACTCGGCGACTTTTTGCCTCTATATCTGTAAGTTTTTGTTTTATTATCTCATTTCAAATGGCATAGCAACTTGATGATAGCGTTCGCCTTGTTCATCAGATTCGGTAGCCAATTGTTTGCTGAAGTAGTCCAGATGATGATGTAAATAATGGATTTTCAAGAACATGTGGACACCAATTTCCGAGAACGATCTTAACATCCTTGCGACAGAAACATCGTAGTTGGTAGAACGATGCTTTCCCAACAAGCCTTCTATTACTTCTTTGATTGCCTGCCATGCATTCAATTCAGCGTCAATCAAAATATTGTTGAATGCGTCACTTTTAATCAGCTTTCGTATATCTGGACCATTTAGTACGCCTGATTGGAAAAAATGAATTTGTAAAGATGGAAAATCATGGGAAATGAATGTGATATTATAACTTACCTTCTTTAATTTTACTTTCGCTGAGTCTCGGGTAAATTAGTTTCAAATACAAGAAAACTTCAAAAAAAACTTAAAAAAATCATGCAGGTAGCCAACAGAAAAAAACCCAAATAATTACAAAAGTGCACTTTCCTTTTTTCCTTTTAATTGTCCGCGCACATTTATGACCGTTTTTCAGTTTTTTACAGCAACCATAAAAATCAAATAACCTTTTGTTTATTACTTTTTTTTTAACTCTGAGAATCATAAAAAAAATCATCAATGCTTTTTCCAAGGAATTTTGAGCATATCTCGAGCAAATTTTTGAAATTCATACCTTTACTTAATTTTGAATAAAAGCAGAACGCGTTAATCGATTTCTATGATCTATGTCGCATTTTGTTTATAGGTTATGTGGCCTTACGTAAAAGTTATAAGACTTGACACTTTTTTCCGTTTGGGATTTATATGATAAAAAAAAAAAAAACAAAAAAAAAATTTTTTGACAAAATTTTCTTCATAAATTTATTTATAATTGCAAAAATGTTGATTTGGTAGAGAAACAGTATATGAATGGATTAAAGGAAATGTAATTCTTAATTTTTCTCAATTTGTTTCAGCAAAATCGAACTAGTCGTTCTCGAGTTATGTCAAACTACGTTTTTGCCAAAGTTTTACAACTAAGCGAAAAAACATCAAGATAAGGAAAAAATGTAAAAGGTCATAAAAAAAAACTGACACATACGAACGCGAAACCCTTTGAGGATTTTACTATACTGACCTAGTACCATCACCCTGACTTGGAATTTCTCACACCCCAGATTGGCTGTTGTACTGTGTTACAAGCCGACATAAATAATTTAAATTAATTTAAATTTGTATTATTTGGATTTTATGTACTTGGTAGCTATTCCTTGTATAGCGCATAACAATTAACTCACTTGACTAGCTGGCAACTATTTGAAATAGTAATTTCGAAGTTAAACTGTCCTTTTTTCTCCAAAAACACCGGAGTCTTCTTCGATGCTAACAGCAAGGCTTCCCTCTCTGTTTGCCTTGAATCATCTTCACTAAGCCACCACTGAGATCATTCAATAAAATATATGTGTTTCGAAATCGAAATAATACTCCTCCCCTCACTTAACTCCCTACCCTCAAAAGCATATTTCCCGGCATCGATGTTCAGTGTCATTTTGTCTTTGAAAAAGCACTCCAGCACCATCGATCTTTTCGCTTTTATGATTGTTAGTTGGATGTTTTGTCTTAGTGACCCATCTAATGAAAGAAAATGTAATTAATTTGATCAATTTGTGAACAAATTTTTGGTAAGTCATAAAAATAACAAGAATTATATTCTAATTCGTTTCAAATAATAAAATGTGTACTTTTATCGGACAATTTGCAGCTATCAGAATTTTATTTCTATATTGCGATGCATGGAAAGTGCGTCATTTATTTGAATATTCGTAACCAAATCGAACATATCTAAATTGTAAATGGTAAATAGTAAACGGTGATTTGAAAGCTATACGAGGTGGGATCAAAAAATGACCGTTATTTTCAAGTTTTTTCAAAAATCATCATCAATCATCATCAATTTATATTTTACTTCCCCTTCAAAGTGATACCCTCAGATATAATACGCTTATGCCAGCGTTTTTTCCAGTCCTCGAAACACTTCTGAAACACGCTTTTTGGTATCGCGAATAGCTCCTGTTTCGATTTTTCTTTTATCTCCTCAATCGTAGCAAAACGCTCTCCTTTCATCGGTGTCTTCAGTTTTGGGAAGAGGAAAAAGTCAGAGGGGGCCAAGTCCGGTGAATACGGTGGTTGAGACATGATTGCGGTTTTGTTTTTGACCAAAAACTCACGCATTGATGTGTGAGCTGGTGCGTTATCATGGTGTAAAATCCATGATTGGGTTTTCCACAATTCTGTGTGTTTCTGACGAATTGCTTAGCGCCAACGGCGCATAAATTCAAGGTAGTATTCCTTATAGACCGTACGACCTTGTGGCAAGAATTCATGATGCAGCACGCCATTGCAATCGAAGAAAACAGTGAGCAAAATTTTCACATTTGACCGAAATTGACGTACTTTTTTCGGTCTTGGCTCTTCTGGACGCTTCCATTGGGATGATTGGGCTTTAGTCTTAGTGTCTTAGCCATACACCCATGATTCGTCACCAGTTATGACCTTTTTGAGGAAATCTGGATCGTCGTTAACGACGTTCAACAGCTCCTGAGCGATGTCCATGCGACGTTGTTTTTGCTCAAAATTGAGCAATTTTGGAACAATCTTCGCTGCCGCACGTTTCATGCCTAAAACATCCGTAAAAATTGCTTGGCATGAACCGAACGATATGCCAACATCATCAGCAACCTCTCTAATAGTGATTCGACGATTGTCCAAAAACATTTTCTTCACTGCTACAATGTTTTCATCGGTTGTTGACGTGCTCGGGCGACCACAACAAATATCGTCATTGGCATCTTCTCGGCCTTCCTTAAACCGGTTATACTACAATTGAACTTGTCTTCTGCTCATAGTGAGTTCGCCAAACGCCACAGTCAACATTTGAAATCTCCTTGCACATTTAATTTCATTTTTTTTACACGAAACTTAATACAGTTTCTCTGATCCATTTTTTCGAATAGTAAAAAATCGAAGAGCACACCAAAACACGACTAACCTTTTTATCTGTCAAAACAAACTGACAATCCAAAATAGTTGATATTGTCAACATATATATAACATATATACCTATATATATAACAGACATGTGTACCAACACAACAGAAAAAAATGCGAAAATCGAACGAAATTTGAAAATAACGGTTATTTTTGATCACACCTCGTATTCCCAGGTCACTACAATTTTGACCCGATGATTTGAAATTGTTTCTGTTTCTTTTTGCACCGTTAGAACTTTAAAGGATTTTACACACGAAAATAAAGGTAAACTTTGTCAAAAACTGTTGTCCTTTTTTACGATTCTGCCATAAACATTAACATTGGAAGAATTTCTTTCGATGCGCATGAATGCACCATAAAACAGTGAAAAGAACCGATTTACTTAGCACAACAAATAAAAAATTCAAATAAGAAACGTGCGTTTCTCCTTTTGAATATATTTCATCAAACCTCGCATATGGTTCGATTATGTATGGATTAAAACCTGTTGCCAGATGTAAAAATCTATTAAAATACTAACCTAATCTGAATTCAAAATTTGATTATGACTCAAAATATTGCTCAACAAGACCAATATATTATGTAAAATTTTTTTTCTTCTTTCATTCATGAGATTCAAGGCAATTAGTTATTTTTTTGTTTATTTTCCTTGAAAGTTGAATATAAAAACAAGCCTTTTCTGCATCGCCTATGATATGGGCAATATTGGCAAAGCAATGCTGAAAATAATGGATAATGGACTAATGGATCCTATATAATTTATACTGATCGACTGATTCAAATCATTCTAAATATATATGAGATTTGTATAAGGTATAATAAAAAGAAGTCCATTATTTTACCAATAGGCGGATTTAATAATTTGTATCTCGTGCCATCGGGTTAAGCTAGATGGCGGTAGAAAGATAAAGTTTCGTACTCAGGCAGTTTTGTGCTTGCTAAACAGCTGAGTGCCAGCATGACAAAATGAAACATATTTCATAATTTTTCTTCGATAAAGGTTGGTACCTATGCTGGTTTTTCGCCGTCAAACTCCAAACCAAAAAAAAAAAAAAAAAGAATAGTTGTGTAATTTGAAGTTAAATTTTTCCACCAGGGAGTACTATGTTTTTTCGCCAGAAAAATCTTGTTGAGTGGTTGCCAACAGTAGACTTTGAGCAGGCTACGTTTTCGCGTCATAACAAAAAAAGGCACAATTTTGCAAATATATTATTAAACACATGATAATATAAAAATATACCTAGCATATTTCGATATCAGTGTTGGAAATCAAAAAAAAAAAAAAAAAAAAACAGAAACAGAAACAGAAACAGAAACAGGTTGGCGTTGCCACTTAAAAAATAATGTTCCTCGTGAAAAAATAGAATTGTATGGTGGAAAAAATTAGCTTCAAATTTCACGACCATTTTTTTACGCAATTTCATCGCGAAAAGTAGTATCAGGCTTAAAAACGAAAACCAAGCGGCTAAAAATGAATACACTGTTTTTAGGCCTGATATTCTAACAGCCAATCAGGCGCAATTTTTGGCTTCACATACTCCGTTCCGGTAATAAATAAAGATAAAAGACAAAAAAGATGAAAATAAAGGCGCACCACGCTCTGGAGGGCAAATTGTCAAAATTATCGATAAAATAATGGAAATTGTCAAGACAGACCGTTATGTAGCACAGTTTCGATTGCACAGGAACCAAACATTGGTCAAAAAATTATCTGCAATCACTTGAACAAGACTGTATACAAAAAGAAGCGCTGCACGAATTAACGGAAAAATCTTCATGGGCTACATTTCCATCTGCGAATCGCTATTGAATGGTAACAAAATAGAGACATTTCTAATAATAATAATTTCTAATACGAACAACATTAAGCGAAAATGGTTGTGATCGAGTTGCTGTAAGCAGGTGCAAACGGTGGTCAAACCATGATTGACTGTCAGGAAGATTTTGGCTGTATGTTTGGTGGGATTGGAAAGAAAACATTTCCTGTGCGCTGCCCCATCACGGTGAAATTATTAGTTCGGTCTTGTATTGTCAATATTAAGACCGTCTGAAGGAAACAATCGTTTTGAAACGGCCGATGGGAGATGAATTGTGTTTCCACACCTATCGGTAGCAAATTGCCAGAAGCTACGGAAGCTTGGTTAAGAGGTTCTTATGCATCCACCTTATAGTTCGGTTGTGGCATCAAGTGATTGCCATATGTTTCTGTTTATGGCGAATGATTTTGCTGGTGAAAAATTCGCCTCAAAAGAATCAGTTGGAAGTCGACTTTCCCAGTTTTTTTTTTAAACTGTGCATATTTTATCTAAATCGGATCATTCTAACAATGCTAAATAGCTTTATTTCAATGCCATGAACAAAAAAATTGATTTTTTATTTTCCTTACAATACCTTACAGGTATAATTATAGAAATCGTATAGAATAGAATAGAAACCGTCTATATGGCAATATATATGTAAATGGTCACTTTTTGCTTGTAATATTGAACAATTCACATTTTCAAATACGCCGAATAACTGTAAATGTCAGAGCTAAATTTACCATTCTCGCCATTCGTCGAATCACACATAGAAGTGATTTGGAATAAATACAGAACACACATAGCTAAGCCAACAACCCTTAAAATTGTGAATGTTAATTTAATATTTTCCAAGTTAATGGCTTTCAAACTGTGAGAGTTGTATCGCAATGGGTCGGGGTATAGCAGCAAAGCTAACCACGATGCGAAGTGTTACCAGATCAATTTGAAAACAAAGCCACCACGAAAATGCCAACTACAGAGCTGATGTATTTTCCTGTCTCCTACGTGTTATTTAAATAAACCAATTTGGAATAAAACTCATAGTTGCAAAGATTTAACAGTTTGGCTAACGAAAAGCAAGAAAATAACTATAAGGCGATTTTTTTATCGTAGTTTTTTTTTTTTTTAATCGAATATAACACTCAAATTTGCATTATATATTAAAATTTTATTGGAATCGATAAATTGGTCTTTGCCATCTTAATTTTTAAAGATAATTTCATGTAAATGTTGTCCACTGCTCCGTCTCAAAATGTCCATTTGGAAGGTCCAATTTTTCGTCACTTTTTCGAACATTTCGGCCTGTATTCCACAACTAACGCGTATTATATTATCCAGTAAGGCTTCAATAGTGTCCGGCTTGTCCACATAGACTTGACATAAATCGCAACATCTTGGGAGCCAACTCACAGTGCCAAATCGAGAGATAAGCTGCTCACTAAATTCACCTCTTAACATATCCATTGTTTCACGACCAGTGTGGCATGTTGCACCGTCCTGATGAAACCACATGTCAACCAAGTTCAACTCAGCCAACTGGGACAAAAAAAAACCGCGTATCATGGCTCGATATCATTCCAAATGTTATAAAAATGTTGTGCACCTTAATAGCAAAACAATATAATTTATAATATGACGATCTACTTCACTTATTAGAATTTTACACTTTGTTTTTCGTCCTAAAATACGAAATTATAACTTTAATTGGAATTTACAGTTCTACTCCATAATATAACGAAAAATGCAATAACAGATTAAATGGTAAAAATTAATAACTCGAAGTAATGTCTTTTTTTTTAAGATTTTATTAACTAAGCAATTGAGATGCTATACAAGTAATGGCTCAAAAAAAAAAAAAAAAAAAAAAATAGGTTTAGCGATAATCATTTCCCCGTTTCAGGACGAAAAAAAAATGAACAGCAAACTATCTTATGGCAATTTAAAAAAAAGGATCAAGCGGATAATTGCACATGAGGAATATCATTGAAATACGCAAGAAGTCTCTTCTTGTAGGTGTTTTGGGATGAAGAAAAAATGTTTAAATGTTTAAAAAGTTTGTTAAACTGCCTGGCTACTCTTACTTGAAAATATCTGCTCATAAAGGGTTTCCCAACAAGAACGCAAGATTTAAATTTGGCGCCATTCGAAGTGTCATTGTTTGACATTTGAGCAATTGTTATTGTTTGCTGGTAGAAGGTACGAGGTTAGTAAAAATGGAGCGCAACACGAATGAACAACGCATTCTCATTGTGAAATTGTTTTACCAAAATGGTGAAAGTTTTGCGGCTACAGTTCGCAAATTGCGATCAATTTGGGGTCACAATAATGCTCCAAAAGAGTCAACTGTAAAGAGATTAATGGATAAATTTGCTAAAACTGGGTCTGTTAGAGATGTAAGGAGAACAACATGCCTTCGACCAGGTCGATCGACCGAAAATGTCGCAGCTGTAAGTGATGATGTCGCTCAAACTCCATCCACCTCAATTCGACACCGAGCTCAGCAAATTGGTGTCTCAAAATCCACTATGCAGCGAATTTTGACGAAAGATTTGCATCCTCATGCATACAAAGTTCAATTGACTCAGGAACTGAAGCCAGCTGACCATGGACAGCGAAGTGAGTTCGTTAATTGGGTATTGGAGAGACAACATGGAAATGCTGATTTTGCCGATATCATCTTCAGTGACGAGGTCCATTTCCATCTTGATGGCTTCGTCAATAGGTAGAAGTGATTTACGAGTGATTCACGAGAAGCAAATTTATCCTCAACGTGTCACTGTATGGTGTAGATTTTGAGCTGGAGGAATCATTGGACCTTTTTTTTTATGAAAATGAGGCATGTCAAGCGCAAACAGTCAATGGTGTTCGGTATCGTGAAATGATAACCAGAAACAATTCAATTGCTGCATCAGTCATTTCCCGGTTGTTATTTCGCGTTTTGGAGACCAGAATTGGGCGTGTAGATCGTGCGATTTAACACCATTAGACTTTTTCCTTTGGGGTTTTTTGAAGTCGATGGTTTACGCGAATAAGCCGACGACGACTCAAGTCTTAAAAGAGGAAATTGGACGCTGCATTTATGCAAAACGGTAATTGAAAATTTCATTAAAAGATCGCGTGTGTGCCAGCAAAGCCGCGGCGGCCATCTGCCCGATGTGTTGTTCCATACATAACCTCATTCTGTCTACTTTACGATATAACACAGTTTCACAATTTTTTTTAAATATCTGTGTTTTATTTAAAATTTAATCCTTTCGTTTTTGTTGGGACACCCTTTATAATATTTTGTGTTATGAATAATCAATTGATTTGTGCGAATTGATCGAGTAAATTTAAATAATTCTGCAAGAAACAGCGGTGATTGATTCTTAATAGAATGAAGAAACAAAAGCAACGAACGAATAACTACAAAACCACGAAAAGAACAGCCTAGAAATTGTATCACAAACGGAAACACGTGCACAAATCGACGAAGACAAAACAGATAACGTATAGCACGATTGAAGGACAACTGCATTTTCGTTATATCACTTTTAACTGTACCGGCATATATTTCGATGCAATAATTTATATGCGACATTATTAAAGCATGTACTAGTTTTCGTTTAACATGAAGCGGAATTGTTAAATCGGAATTATATAACCAGTGAAGGGGGTCATATTCACGCGCGAAACTACTCTATCAGTATGCAAATCAAATGAGAGCTAATCATCAGTTATAACGTTCAAACATTCAATTTTACGCACAAATTCAATAGCCACCCCATTGTAAGACATATTCAATTCACATGGATGGGAAGCAAACAACGTTGCTTTTGTCTTAGGCGGATTCACTTTAAGTTTATTTGAGGACATCCACACAGAGAGACATTGGAATACATTCTCAATTTTTGCTTGAATAACGTCATTATTGTGGTAACTTCCATTGAAAAGCAGCTGAACATCATCAGCATACACAAAGCATAAACAATTATCCAGCTTACTAAACAGGCGTTTAGGTACAAAATGAAAAGCATAGGTCCAAGTACTGAGCCTTGCGAGTCACCACTTCTGACTGGCACTACGTTCGACGTAACACCATTAAGACGCACGCATTGCATCCTATCGCATAAATACGAATACAGAAGTTTGCATGCATTTCCCCCAAAGCCATATAATTTATTAGATTAACGTGATCGGCTCTGTCAAAGGCTTTTTCTGAATCTAAAGAGATTAGAATACTAAAATTGTGGTCGTTAACATTGGCTCTGATAGATTCCGTTAGACCCGTCAGCAACAGGGAAGTCCCCGTCCGTCCTCGTCCCCGTATAAATCCACACTGCCCATCATTTAGCTGCTATAATTACGACAGTTTCTTCCAAAGGTGAAAATATAAAAGTGATAAATAATATTTTCGTGCATTGCTCCAGCCTCTTGAAAGTGTCACTTGCATTGTGAATGCAGCTTTACTTTTCTTAAATTGCAAATATTTTGTCATTTTAAAAAAATGTACGTCTACTAAAGCGTTTGAGTTGGATTTTTATATTGATAATCTTGACTCATTACTAAAAATATAAATTAGGTAGGAGGCAAAAACTAAATTTCCTGTAGTAGAATTGAGAACGTTTAGAAATATACATGTATAGGGTGGCACATAAGTAACGCTAAGATTTGACCAGTGAATACATTTTTTGTTTAAGTCTTTTTTTTTCGTCTCTTTACAGAATTAACTAAATAATACTTGGGAAATTTATGATGTAAAGGCCCGGCACAGAACAAAGAACCAAAGTTGTTCAATTTTACTTTGAAAATCAGCATTCGATTATTCAGATCATATCGAAATTTCTTTCATGCTCGAAATGCTCCTAGCGCTCTAACAATTTACCGATTGGTTCAGCGTTTTGGGCAATAAGGGTCTGCCTTTGATCTTCCTCGTGCAGTTCGAAATGAAGTGACCATTGCTCGAGTATAAGCAAGTATTGAGGAAAACCCCGAAATCTCCACCAGGCGACGTTCTCAGCAGTTAGAGATATCTAGGTGGTCTTTGCAAAGAATTTTACATATACTGCACCTTTTCCCATAAAAAATGCACTTGGTTCACGAGTTAAAACCAAATAATGTACAAAAATGCATTCAATGTAGTCGCCGTTAACGTTACTTATGCGCCACCCTTTATATGTTTTATTTGATGTGCTTAGTAGATTAATATTAGGTGAACAACTAAGTTCTCGCTGTTTTTTTTTTTTTATAAAAACGCAACTTTATTATGAAAACGTGTTAACAAATGATTCATTGAAAGTATTACCCATCGTTAGCTACTACTTTTCTCCATCTTTCTGGCAAAGTTTGAATTCCGTCACGGTAAAACTGTTCACCTTTTGAAACTATCCACGAATCTAGTCATTCCTTGATGTCGTTATATGAGTGGAATCGTGGACCGTGTGCCATCGAACGGAACAAGTGATAATCGGACGACGCAATATCTGAAGATATCTGGTGATCTGAGGCCAAACGTTGTCATGCTGAAGAATCCGTTTTTCGTGTCTCTCCGCGTATTGTGGCCGTTTCTCGCGCAAAGCTCATCTCAGTCGCATTAATTGAAGTCGATACCAATCCCAGTGATGTTTTCGCTTAGTTTAAACAGCTCGTAATAAATTACACCGACCTGGTCCCACCAAATACAAAGCAGCGTGAATATTTGCTCGAGGCGACGATGTTGAAGCATGAGCGGGCAGACCCTATGACTATCTTTTCTTTGGATTGATGTAATGAATCCATTATTCATTACCCGTTACAATACGATGAAGAAAACCCTTCCTTTTTTGTCACTGAAGCAGTTATTCACAGTCGAAAAAACGACGTTGAAAGTCCCTTGGATTCAATCCATATGGAGCCCAAGTTCCTTGCTTTTGAACTATTTCCAGCGCATGCAATCGCTTGGAAATACTAATACTAAAGCAAGCTCTACCTGCGTTTGACACGAATCCCCATCAAGCAATTCCGTCAATTCAGTGTCTTCGAAGATTTTTCGTCTTCCTTCACGTGAAAGGTCTTCAACATCAAAATCGCCGTCTTTAACGCGACAGAACCAATCTCAACACGTTGTTTCAAGTCAGCCGCCGTTTTATTTGATTGAAAAAAGAAAATCTATACTTCCTTCCCGCATATGACGATCATTTGGCACAAAATCATACATATTCAGACAACCAAAGGAATATGACGTCATAAGAAAATCACTCTTATGTTGATGCGGTATGTTTACCATATGCCTAAGCTTGGCTTATGACGTTTAGCTTATGACAGAATCGACTTACAGCTGACAAACAGCGGGAACTTAGTGGCCCACCTAATAAAATTAGGAAATTGTGGTCTGTTAACATATCGGAGCTTACAGAGGCAAACGACACACGTGTTTGCGTCCAATCTCCATTTCTAAATTCTGCGTAATTATTTGTAGTGATTGCTCAAATAATCGACAAGAGCGTACGATATTTATTCTATTAAGATATTTGTCTTGAAACATTAACATGTTTTCGAAAAGAACTGCCTTGTATTGTTACGACGAAGATCCCAAAATAGCCGACCTAACAAAGAAGACACAAAAAGATTAAGAAAATTTTTCTTTATTTTTCAATCTAATATCCTTTTAGCTCGATATAAGATATTCAATAGCTTCTATATCCTGTTTATAGTAAGAACTGTCAAACGCCTTAAAAAAGTCATCTACCGCTGACTCCACCTCTTCATTGTTGGCAAATCTTTCACCACCAAGCCATTTTTTCGAGTTTGGAAGTAGAAAATAGTCCCAGGGAGCTAAGTCTAGTGAATAAGGAGCAATTTTAAACTTCAATTCATTAATTTTGGCCATCGCAATAGTGGATGTGTGAGCTGGAGCCTGAGCCTGAGCTGGAGCCTGCCTTGATGAAACAACTCTTTCTTTTTTGACAAATGCGGCCTTTTTTCCATTATTGCATTACCTAACGCTGCAACAAATTAGTATAATATTCGCCATTGATGGTTTTTCGTTTCTGAAGATAATCAATAAAAATAATCCCATGCACATTCCAATGGAATCGTCTTCGCTTTCTTTGGACACGATTCTTCCATTCCAGTCCACTGTTTTAACTGTTCCTTTGTCTCAGGTGAGAAATGGGGAGGGGAGGATATGTCTCATCCGTGTTTGTAAACCGACGCAAAAATTTGACTTTTTTACTCTATTAAAGCAAGCGCGGCGTCCATCTTGTACACAGCTTTCTCATCTTCAAATCTTAGGTGAAGTGCTACGATGTATAGCATTTTTTGAAATGCCTATCATTAAAGCTAGCCCACGCATCTTCAGCCGACGATCATCCAATACCATTTTGTGGATTTTCCTAACCGTGTCTGGCGTGGACACCTCAATTGGTCGACCACTACGGTGTTCGTCTTGGCAGCCCGTACGGTCTTGTTTAAACTCAGCTACCCAATATTATGCAGTCGTAAACGAACGAGCAGACTCTCCCAAAATAGAATCTAGCTCGGATTTAATATTGGTTGGACTGAGACCTTTCAAATGAAAATATTGAATTACATAACGGTGACCAATTTTTTGTAAACATGAAAAAAAATTCACTGTGTTCGTTTACGTTTGATGGCACAAATACAAAATACTAAACAACGTGGTGCCATGAAACTTAAATCGTATATTGTACATATAAGGTTGTCACTTTTTACCAAAATAATTTTTTTTACGTCAGGTCAATTAGTTAATTTAACAAATTCTAAATAGTAAAATTTTACATAAATGCATTAAATTTTTTGACTTTGTATTGATTATATTCACACAAAAAAAAAAAAAAAAATAAAAATATCAGTCAGGTTAATTGACTGACTTATACCATCATCCCATGTCCTTTGGCGCTAAATTAGGTTCTTATAAAAAAATGCCCTCCGCTATAAATTATGGAGGAAATATAGATTTTTGATAAATCGATTAATTTTTATAAATCATTTCCATTTTGATGAGTTCTAAAATCTGGCTACATTTGCCGCAAGTTTCCAAGGGTAGGCACTCGAAGTGTCACCAACTCCAGTTTAGAAAAAGAAATTTTACCAGAATGATATTCTCATAATGCCAAGCTGTCTGTACAGCTATTTCGGATCCGAAGACTTGGTATAGTAGCTTGTGAACAATTTATCGAGCTTTGTGCATTTGGAGGTCTCAACTTAATGAGCATTCCTTCTTGTTCTTGCACAGGCCCGGAAAACATCACAAACATTTAGTTATGAAAAATATTCGCAAAACTTCTTTTCTTTATTTGTGTTGAAAAACCCCCGCCAGCTTTTAAACAGCATTATTAATTTCATTAAAATATAGTAAATATTTGCTTTCAGATAATTGCGTTAGAATATTATTTAAAAACAATAAAAAATCCATTTCCTGGGAAGTATTTGAATTATATTTATTGTTGAATAATTAAGCATTCGTAAGATGAACATAACTCATGGCTGCTTTTAATAAGTTGGCTCTTAGCTACATCAAAAAGTGCCAGATGAGCGCAAGTGTGGCTTCTGTCCTTTTTCAAATGAGCTGTAAGCCAGCTCATGGCTATCTTAGAAATGCCGAGAGCAGCAAACAAAACTCTTGACCCATTCAAAGCAAACACTTTGCCTAGACTCGTGTGGCGTCAGCCGCCTCTTCCCTAAAACGCAGGTAAATTTAAATTCGGCATTGCTTTTAAATAAGGCCGTGTTCGCGGATCATGGAACGGGTCTACACATATGAGCACACAGTTTATTGCAGAAAAATTACAGGTTAAGCTGACATCGCTTTCTGAGAGAACCCACGACTCATTCGAAAGAGTCGAATCAGCAAAAGGCTCTTTAGAAACTTTCAGGTTAAAGAGTCTTTTTTTTATTTATTTATATTACCATTATTACAGTTTTAAAATTAGTTTTATATTCACAAGGTTTCAGATTTTACTAGTAGTATTGCAACAATTTATATCTTATTTTATGAAAGGTTATTCGTTTAATGTTTATATTAAATTTTTAGGTAAAAAAGATAGTAAAAAACATATTTTAAATGCAAGGAAATTGGGATAATAATAACTTTTTTCATCTTCGAAACGAAGATTTAGAAGATAGTTATATCTATAAATTTCTTATTAATTCATAGTTGGAGCATCTGTTTCGATCTTCAAAGCTTCTTGTGAGATTATGTACAACAATACTAAATGTGTCTTCGTTGAAATTTCGATGTAGGTGTAATGTTGGGTAGCGAATAGATAAGCCGTAAATAATTTTTAAATTCTTATTTTGTATTATTTCAAGTTTTTTTCGTAAAGTGCTCTTCCGCATCGAAAAGCCTTTTCGCATGCCTTGTATACGTGTTCCTTAAGTGTCAGCTTTCCATCAAGTATAATACCCAGATACTTGATACTATTTTAAAGTGGAATTTCCGTGCCTTGCATATTTAGAGGCACAGTGGGGATTCTCTTGGGCGATTTATTAAATGGAAAAATTATGACTTGTGTTTTATCCTGATTCACTGTTCATCACTGTTCAGCCTCATATTTAGATGTCTCATTATGACAGTTATTCGATAATAAACGCAGACATGAATGTAATATCTGATGCATCGTCAAAATCGGACATACCGCATTGACGTGCTCTAGACAAGAAGACTGACATCATGAATAAATTGCTTAATTTTTTGGCTATACTCGTATATATAATATAAGTGAATTCCACACGCTTGCAAAAAAAGAAACATTTCAACATTTCCGGCGATGGGTGAAGAGTAGGTAGCCTCAATAAAGTTATTAGTCTATTTTAAGAAGAGATAGTTACACTGGTCCACAAATTTGGGGGGAAAAATTGACTGCAGAAACGAAGCATGTTTTTAAATAATCTGTATGGGTTGAATGCGAATCTGGCATAACAATTGGGCTATCACGTCTTGTTCATTTTTTATCGCATACTGAAAATACTGTGAAACGTTCAATATCGACACTACAATTTCACAATTATTAATTTGACAGAAGCCCACATTCATTCTAAATATTCATAATAGCAGCGTTTGAGCATGTCAGGGAGATCGTGTGTTACTGATTTAAGCTATTTTTGCTTTGTGTGGTTGGAAAAAAGGATATGCAATATCAGAATCATTAAAATATGTATATTTGCATTATTTTGATTTTGCTGTCAGAAACTTGAACAAACCGTGGACACCGACAATGTTTTACAATAGTTACAGAACTGTTTTATACAAGTGATAAAACGGCAAACAGATCTGTTTCGATTTTTCAATTCCAGTACTTTGGAGAGAGTCAAGTAGCCATCAAACCGATTGTTACTTCTGTTGAACAAAAGTTTCTAGATTCAATATGAAAAATCGAAAAAATATTACTTACGCGAATGTCCCATCGGCTTCTAAACCAGTTCAACGTCCACCAAATGATCCATTACCAGTCATTGCCAGTGCTACGAAACATCTTTCACCAGCAGTGGTAGTTTGTATCAGGCTGATGATGAACGTCATTTAGTGACTCAAGCTGAGATGAATGATCTGATTCGGGATTTACATTTAACCAAGCAAGACGCAGAATTACTAGCTTCAGTGGAAATATCTTGCAGTTGGGGTAAAAGTAACAATCTATAGAGACAGAAGCTTGGAATTAGCTGCATATTTTGAAAAGAAATCCTCTATTCTATACTGTAGTGATGTTGAAGATTTATTTCAAAAAATGAACCAGTCATATGACAAAACTGAATGAAGATTGTTTATTGACGACTCTAAGTACAGTTTAAAGGCTCTTCTTTTGCATAATGGCAATGAAAAACCATCCATACCAATTGCTCATGCCGTTAATACAAAGGAAAATCAAATCAGGACAAATCAACGACTGAAATTTTGACATTACTCAAATACAACGATAATAAATGGAAGATCTGTGCTGACCTTAAGGTGTGTGATTTAAATTTCTTTCTATATATGGATTAATCTGTTTCTATATATATAAATCTATATGTAGATTAATCTGTTTTAGGTCATTGGTTTGTTGACTGGGCTGGCAAGGAGGTTTTACAAAATATTGTTAATTTCTTTGTTTATGTCGCGTAGTCGCCTTACATGTCATCATTACGTCAGAACAGAGTGGCCAAAAAGAACTGAGTATTCATCAGGAAAACAAAACATTTCAAATAAACCATTAATTGATCCAAATGACGTTCTTCTTCCGCCGCTGTACACAAAATTAGGCCTTTTTAAGAACTTTTTCAAGGCTCTGGACAAAGATGGTACAGCATTTAAATATTTGTCGGCAGGTTTTCCTAAAATTTCAGATCAGAGGAAGCTATTGAATGATGACAACAGTTTTCTTGGAAACAATAAGAGTGAAAACTACAGACAAATTGTTGCTGAATTATTGAAAAATTATCACGAATTAGCATGCTCACCAAGATTTAATGAAAATTGAAAAAAATTATCAAGGATTTTGGGACAAAGGCATACTGGAAGACTATTGCTGGACTCTAATACGTGAAACCGAACCAGCAAAATGTAAATGACGATCAAATAACGGCATTCACTTTTGAAAATTCATTGATTTTTAAATAAACTAATGATTTTTTATGTAAAAAAACGAATAAAAACATCCCGAAAACCTGATGTGATAGAGAAAAATGAATTACAGATTCGAATTTTGCCCATTTAATTACCCTAGGAAAGATATTTGGTTGCTGCACTCCAAAACCTTGTTGGCTAGTGTTATTATCTGTTTTACATATGTATGATTGTTGTGCATGCATATACCTATACATATGTATAAATAGGCTACGTACACCTTAATTATGCGTATACAATTAAAGGCAGACAGAATTGTTTCCAACATTGGTCATATAAACAGAAATTAGCGTGGCCCTTGAGTGGATAAAGTTGTCTAATTGTTGTTAATGTCAATCAATCTAATAATTTGTTAATGCCAATCAAGCCTGTTTTGTTGTGACAATAGATGTGAAAAAAAGTGCATCCATGGAAGCTGAAATTCACCATACTGAAAATTTGTGTAATCGCTTGTCATAGAAAGGAAGCAGTTTTTTAAGCAAAAAAGTGCATCATGGAAGCTGAAATTTACCATGCTGAAAATTTGTGTAATCGCCAATGATTTTAACAATAGACCTGTCGTAGAATGGAAGGTGTATCTTCTTCACATTTTCATGAATCAGAAAACACAGTCATTTCGATTCATTTTTTCATTTGATAAAAAAAATACTATTTTTGGATCAAAGTTTTCAGACCGAAATTAAGCCGTAAAGAGCGCTTCTTTCAAATGTGATCCAAACAAATTAATAGAATTTAAGCGTACTTAAATTTATTAAGAACTATCCAGTTTTTTTAGATATGGAAGCGGTATAAAAGTGCTTCTTTGGAAATGATATTTATCAAATATAGCGCTTTTGGAAGTGATCAAAATGCTATTCTTTTTGAATGATTTCCAATTTTTTTCTTTGGACTTAGTCCAACCAATATTAAAGCCGAGCCGAGCTAGATTCTATTTTGGGGTGGTCTATTCCTTCGTTTGCGGCTGTAAAATATTGGGTAGCAGAAATTAAACAAGGCCGTACTAGCTGCCAAGACGATACGGTTAAGAAAATCCACAAAATGGTATTGGTATTGGTCGTCGGCTGAAGGTGTGTGAGCTAGCTGAAACGATAGGCATTTCAAAAAGTGCTGTGCATCGTATACTACCTGAAGATTTGAAGATGAGAAAGCTGTGCTCAAATTGGGTGTCGCGCTTGCTTTCAATATAGCAAAAATAGTATCGTGAAGATGTTTTGGTAGAGTGTTTGCAGATATTCCACCGCAATAAAGACGAATTTTTGGCGTCGATTTATAAACATGGATGAGAAATCAGTTCACCACTTCTCACCTGAGACAAAAGAACAGTCAAAGCAGTGGCCTCGAATGGGAGAATAGTGGCCAAAGAAAACGAAGAAGGTTCCACCTGCAGGCAAGATCATGGCGCGTTTATTTTGGAATGCGCATGGGATTATTTTTACTGCTTATCTTCAGAAACGAAAAATCATCAACGGCGAATATTATGTTAATTTATTGCAGTATTTAGGTAATGAAATTATGGAAACAGACCACATTTGGCGCAAAAGAAAGTGTTGTTTCATCAAGACAATGCTCTAGTTCACACATCCACTATTGCTATGGTCAAAATTAATAAATTATAGTTTGAATTGCTTCATAACGCATCTTATTCGATAGACTTAGCTCCCTCGGACTATTTTCTATTTGCAAACTTGAAAAAATGGCTCGGTGGTAAAAGATTTGCCAAGAATGAAGAGGTGGAGTCTGTGATTTGTGGCTATTTTAAGTAGTTTGACAGTTCTTACTGCAAGCAGAGTATAGAAGCTGTTGAACACGAGTATCGTGGAAAAAATGTATCGGGTTAAATGGAGATTATGTTGACAAATAAAGACAAATTTTCCCAACTTTTTTGTGTCTTCTTTGTCAGATCGTCTCGTTTTAGGACCGCCCACGCATATGTATTTCAGTTGACTTGACTGAAATTTCAGTTCTAGTGAATGCTATAGTTTGCTTAACAACGTGAAATTAGTTAGCACAATCGTATGACCATCTACAAAATCCTGTTTATTAGGGTATGAAAGATCCTACATTGAGTTAATAACATGAATGACAACATTTGTAGAATATGTTATGAGGTCAGGTATAAGGTTTCCGAATTATCTGGGGCATGGCATTAAAAGTCATTCTATCTGCCTAGAATTTGGCAAGGACATTCACAAGATATTGGTCCTATGGGTACACTCTTCAAAAATTCGAAAATAAAAGTCACTTTAGTACATAAAGAATAATTAGGAGCCTGGCAAAAATTATGCGAATATACATTTTTATAAGCATATTATTTCACATGACACAACAATATTTTCATACAAATACTGTTCAATTGTATGAAATAATTGTTCAAAAATATCAACTTCTATCAAAAGCCAAATATTGTTGAGGACAACTAAAAAGAGGCTTGCTGATGTTCGAAATAATATTCTCAATTAAGAAAGAGTTATACTGATCATCAAAGTGTAGCTGCCTTCCTGATAACTGAGGGTCAGATAATGAAATTGCAGATTGACTTTTGTTGACATCTCGTGATGGGCAGACAGCATTTGATTATCTGCCATATCCGTCACACGTGATAATGACTGAGTACTACAATCTAATAAAGCAGCAAAATTCTTGTTATATTAGCAATCATAAATGTCTAAACATACATAAATATGTCTAGATGAGTACAGACGGGCCCCTATATGAATGCGGGCACGAGTTGATATGAATCCAGAACGCAGACACATAATCAGTGAATTTCGCAATGTAGTCAAAAGTTAGGGTATAATGAACTTGTCTCGCTCTTGGTAACATTAGAATAAATAAGCAGTAAACATTTGATTTTGTTGTTGGGGAATTGAGAAGCGATTTATAATAACTGAAGTAAGGTGATCTTAATGCCGGTTTGAGTTGACCTGCATCTCAGCATCATAAAAATAATTGGAAAAGCATAAAAAAATCCTCTGTATTAGTAATTGCGCAACTAAGTTTCCGCTGTTTGCCAATAGACGGCGCCAGCTGTAAATACCAGTCGATTGTGCCATAACCTAAACGTCATGAGCCAAGCTTAGGCATATGATAAACAAACCGCATCGATACAATAGTGATTTTTTTACGTTATATTTTTTTGGTTGTATGAATATGTATCATTTTATGTGAAATAATCGTCATATCCTGCGAAGAAAACGGCAGCTGAAGCTTATCGAAAGCTTCAAAATGTTTACTGAGATGCTGCTTTAAGTGAAACAACGTATCGAGATTGGTTGCGTCGCCTTAAAGACGGCGATTTTGATGTTGACGATCGTTCGCGTGGAGAAAGACGAAAAATCTTTGAATTGACGGCATTGCTTAATGGGGATCCATGCCAAACGCAGGTAGAGGTTGCTTTAGTATTAGAAGATACCCGCCAAGCGATTGCATGCGCTGGAAATGGTTCAAAAGCAAGGAACTTGGGTTCCATATGGGTTGAAGGGACGTTGAGCGTCGCTTTTTCGCCTGTGAGCAACTGCTTCAGCGACAAAAAAGGAAGGGTTTTCTTCATCGTATTGTAACGGGTGATTAAAATGGATTCATTGCAACAATCCAAAGAAAATAAAGCCACGCGGGCTGCCCGGTCATGCTTCTACGTCGCCGTTTTGGCCAAATATTCATGCTGCGAAGGTTATGCTCTGTATTTGGCGGGACCAGGTCAGTGTTATTTATTATGAGCTGTTGAAATCAAGCAAAACCAACACTGGGGATCCGTATCGATTTCAATTAATGCGATTAAGTTGGGCTTTGCGCGAGAAACGCCCACAATGCGCGGAGAGGCACGAAAAAGTGATTCTTTAGCATGATAACGCTCGGCCTCACGTGGCCCAGCCCGTTAATACCTATCTGGAAACGTTGAAATCTTACTCCATCCGCCATATTCTCCAGATATTGCGCCGTCAGATTATCACTTGTTCTGTTCGATGGCACACGGTCTGGCTGACTAGCAGTTCCACTCATATGACGACACCAAGGAATGGCTAGATTCGTGGATAGTCTCAAAAGATGAACAGTTTTATCGTGACCATCCGAGCTTTGCCAGAAAGATGGGGAAAGGTAGTAGGTAGCGATGGGCAATACTTTCAATAAATCATTTGTAAGCATGTTTTCATGATAATAAAATTGCATTTTTATAGAAAACAGCAAGAACTTAGTTGCGCCCCTAATACAAACTGTAATTTTTGTAATTTTCCACAATTTCTCTATATTAGTTCAAAATATCCACAATTTTATTTGAAATTTTTCCAATTTTATATGAAATTTTCTCAATTTCGTTTGAAATTTCCTTAAATATAAATCGAAAATCTCATTCTCGTTTGGAATTTTCACAAATATGGTGGTGTGGATGTACAACTTCTACCACTTTTAGTTGATAAAGGATTACCGTAAACCCAAAGAAGAGAGAGAAGAGAAGTTAAAAAAAAAGAGAAAAATGTACGCACCTGAATTAATATTTTTCGCTCAGACAAAAAAAAAAAAAGAGAAGAGAAAAATGAAAAAAATATCTAGAGAGAGCGAGGAAAAATGTAGAGTATAAACGAATTACCTTTGTTGATTTTTCAGCTTCCTTACTATTTTCCCGTTTCAGCACTTTTAACAATCTTATATTCTAGAAAAAAATTTTTTTTGTACATTTTCTCTAATAGTATTTTTACTATTAAAAGGTTCTGAAACTGAACTAGTATATCCAAAAAAACATTGACCATTTAGGGTGTTTTGAAGTCGTTGTTAGACTTTTACAACATTTTTGTTTCTTTTGCGTTGGATCTACGTCGGATCACCTCATTGTCTTATCTAGTCAAAATACTAGAATAGCCCAAAACATGATGAAAGTTATTAAAATTATTTCATCACTTCGAAGTTGATAGGACTGTCAATGTTCGCCATATGCGCGTAATTTTTACAAAGCTATTAAAACATGTACTATTACTAATGTTAAATGGGAATATTTTTTAAATGTTTGATAAAAGCTGCTGTATTTTATATATGGAACATCAACGGAAGTGTGTTTTTGCAACATGCTATAGCATTCTACAAATCTAATCAGACGATTAATTAGGCCAACCATGACCTAATGCTTTACTTTTCTAGTTGTAGTGTTTAGTACAAGGGTGGTCCCAAAACTAGCTAACCCAACAAAGAAGACGCAAAAAAACTGTGAAAAAATTTAATTATTTTTCAACACAATCTTCTTTTAGCTCAATACATTTTTTTCTAGCAATATTCAATAGGTTCTATTTATAGTACGAACTGTTTATAGTAAGAACTGTCCAAAAACTCCTCAAAATAGCCATCAACCGCAGACTCCACCTCTTCAATGCTGGCAAATCTTTTACCACCGATCCATTTTTTCACATTTGCAAATAGAAAATAGTCAGAGGGAGCTAAATCTGGCGAATAAGGTGCTTGATGAAGGAATTCAAACTTTAATTCATTAATTTTGGCCATCGCTGTAGTGGAAGTGTGCACAAGAGCGTTGTCTTGATAAAACAACTTTTTCTTTTTCGCCAAATACAGTATTTTTTCCATAATCACCTAAACGCTGCAATTAGCATAACATTCGCCGTTGATGGTTTTTCTTTTCTTAAAGAAATAGGCATCGCAAAGAAACAAACGCTATGATCTTGCCTGTAGATGCCCTGGCGTTCTTTGAACACGATTCTCCCATTCCAGTTTACAGCTTTGACTGTATAAATCGATGCAAAAATTCGCCTTCATTGCCGTGAAACATCGCCAAACACTCTACTGAAATATCTTCAAGATGCTGTTTTTCTCTATTGAGCGCGGCAACCAACTTGCCCACAACTTTCTTAACTTCAAGTCTTCGGTCAATATAATATGTATAGCACTTTTTGAAATGCTTATCATTTCAGCTAGCTCACACCTTCAACCGACGAAGATCCAATACTATTTTGATGGATTTTCCTAACCAGGTCTGGCGTAGACACCTTCCGAGGCCGTACTACGGAATCGTACGGCCTCGTTTAAACTCTGCTACCCAATATTTTACAATCGTAAAGGAAGAAGTCGCCCCCTCCCCAAAGTAGGATATAGATCGACTTTAATATTGAGCTATTGAATTATATAACGGTGATCAATTTTCCCCTTGTTTCAAAATTCACTGATATCGTTTAAATTTGAAGATTTCGACTAAAAATACTAATCAACGTGGCGCCTTGAACTTAAAATATATGTTTTATAAGGTTGCCACTTTTCACCAAAATATTTTTTTTGGAATTACTACCACAATACGTGAGACCGGCCAGTTTTGGGACCGTCCGCCCTCGTATGTAGAGCAAACGTTGAATAACCTACACCTAATTTGCCTCAAATGTTTCTAAGCCAACGATCCATCCGTTCATTTTAATTGTTCTGTTAACCTGAGTGACTTCATATTTAACATGTTGTTCACATTATTTCAAAATGATATCTGCAATGGTGACTTATTTTCAAATGAAACAAGTTTCTCTTATTTCCGTTTGCGTGGGTGTTCATCTTTTGTGACTGCTCCCCCGCAAGTCATTAGAAACCTTCCAGAGTTCGCCTGCTTTCTTTCTCTTTGACTATCTGCGTAATTATTCCTTTGAATAATTGTTAAACTTTTGACATATTGAATTTGATATTCATAATCCCTTTTACTCTTTGAATTATGTACGAGTACAATATTGACTCAATGGTGGCCAAAAAAAAAAAAAAAAAAATCAAAGCAGAATTTGTCATCACTCCTTACAAACTTTTTATTTATTAGCTTTGCGTTTTGTCTTTTGCTGTATTTGCAAGCAAAAAGATCTAAAGACGTAATTACTAATCAGTATTTCTCGGCATATGATTAGATTTAAATATATTTTAATTTTTACCGAAAATGCGAGTTTTAAATAATGCGCGCGTGACCTTCCTTCTATCGGCAGGCAGTTGGTGGCAGAGCAAAAGCGGTAATAAATTTTAGCATTATCAGTTATTTGTCAGTACGACATATTTGCAGTAGATAATTTTGGAACGGATGATTGTATTAAAGTGACTGTAGATGACCAATAATTACGCAAAAATGAAATGGACAAAACTGTTGTACTAAAGAGAATAGAATAAGACAATTTCAAACTGAGTTCTATTTCTTCAGGCGTGAGATTATGAACTCACTCAGTGATACCGCTGAAAATTCAGCTGCACATAAGTAATTCCTTGTCAAAATGTACATTTCTTTTCCCCATTTTCCCGAATTTCGATGAAATTTGCAGAAGCAATCTTCTTCAAACCAAGCGCTGATAAGATGAGGTGCGTACCAAAGGAAACGTATGAGGAAAAATATGCCACATTCATCTTTTTAGGTTAACAGATGAAATGTTCTATTAAAAATATTCCCTTGAATCGTTTTGTATCCAAATAATGCACTTTATAAGGTTCTTTCGAGTGCATTCCGTCAAAGGCTAAACAAAGCCTGTTTGTTGGTAACCTTATGAGATATCGCCACACTACGACATACCCTGAACGTGATCTAAGAAAAGCAAATCGACAAATATGACCATTTCATCCATTATAAAAAGGCCTTCAGCAAATTCATAAGGCAATCATTGTTTGAAGTCATGACTTAATTTGGTTTAAACTGGGTTTCACCGCAACAATTTATAATCTTATAAAGGGTGGCGCATAAGTAACATTAACGGCGTTCTTATGCATCATTTGGTTTTAACACGTGAACCAAACGCATCTTACATGGGAAAAGATGTAGCATATGTAAAATTCTATGCAAAGACCGCCTAGACATCTCTAACTGCTGAGAACGTCACCTGGTGGAGGTTTCGGGGTTTTCCTCAATACTTGCTTGCACTCGAGCAATAACCACTCACACACATTTTGAACTGCACAAAGTCTTCTAGTACGCGGAAGATCACAGACAGCTCCTTGTTGCCCAAAACGCTAAACCAATCGGTAAATTGTTGGAGCGCTACGAGCATTTCGAACATGAAAGAAATCTCGATATGATCTGAATAATCGAATGCAGACTTTCCAAGCAAAATTCTTTGTTCTATGCTGAGTCTTTCCATCATAAATTTCCCAAGTATTATTTAGTTAATTCTGTAAAGAGACGAACAAAAGACTTAAACAAAAATTGTGTTCACTGATCATATCTTAGCGTTACTTATGCGCCAGCCTATAACATTTTCCAATTACCAAGCCCGCAATAAAGTTTGCTATTGCAAATGTTTATTAATAACGTACTGGCTGTAGTTTATTGCTTTTAATTAAACCATAAATGACAAAAATGATAAAAAAAAATCGTATACTGATCGAAGATTTGAAGATGTGGAAGCTGCGTGCAAAATGGGTGCCGCGTTTACTTTCAATAGAGCAAAAACAGCGTGGTGAAGATGTTTCAGTAGAGTGTTTGGCGATATTCCACCGCAATAAAGAACAATTTTTGCGTCGATTCATAATCATGGATGAGAAATAGGTCCACCAGTTCATATCTGATACAATGGGAGAATCGTGTCCAAAGAAGACGAAGATGGTTCCATCTGCGAGCGAGGTCATGGCGTCTGTTTTTTTTTTTTTTTGGATGCGCATGGGATTATTTTTATTATTTATCCCCGGAAAGAAAAACCCATTAACGGCGAAGGTTATGTTAATTTATTGCAGTGTTTGGGTGATGGAATTATGGGAAATAGGCCGAATTTGGCGAAAAGGAAAGAGCCAATGCTCTAGTTCACACATCCACAATTGCGATGGCCAAAATTAATGAATTAAAGTTTAAATTGCTTCATCACGCCAGACAGTTTGCTCCCTCGGACTATTTTCTATTTGCAAACTTGAAAAAATGGTAAAAGATTTGCCAACAATCAGTAGGTGGAGTCTGCGGTTGATTTATATTTTAAGGAGTTTGACAGTTCTTACTATAAACAGGGTATAGAAGTTACTGTAATGTATTGAGCTAAGAGACTATGTTGAAAAATAAAGAAAATTTTTCCCAACGTTTTTGTGTCGTCTTTGTTAGGTCAGCCAGTTTTGGGATCGCCCTCATAATGTAAAGTGTAATAAAAATAAATTCATATACTTTTGCACGACATTGAAAACTTTATTTGACATAGTTAGAACGAACCGATTAAGGACCATTTTATTCGATAACTTGTTGCCTTTTTGAGGATAATTACATTATACACCTCTGATAGAAACCCTCGTCCCTATTGGGAAAAAACAGAGGCATTCAATTTGCACAAGATTGTCGACAGACAAATGATTTTTACTAGTAGAAATTATTTACCATAGGCAGAAACAGATGATAATTGCTTAGGAACAGGTCCGGACTATAAGATAGATGCACAAGGACCTTCCAATCAAGCTCCTGGAGCTTCAGGTGAGCCAATAACGACGTATATGAACTGACATCATTTCCTCTCCTATTGGCCAAAGCCGATCGCTTCTAGGCGATTGCTTCCTTCAAGCGGTTTAATTGTTGGTAATACAGGTCGGCATTAAATTATGGTCAACCCGTCAACACGGGCCTGTTTAACGTTTGCGCCGTTTCACCGCAATTCGACCACAATTGTTTTTGTCTTGCGTTGTCGTAAATGACCCACTTTTATCCACCAATTATCATCTGATTTAGAAATGGTTCGATTTTGTTTCGATTCAGCTGAGATTTGCAGAGGGAAATTCTGTCCGTGAAATTTTTTGCGTTAACTCGTGTGGCAAGCTTTTTTGTATCCAATCTTACTCAAGAGGTTCCAAGGTTTTTTTGCCCAGTGTTTAGCACCCGGGCAAATCAAAACAGTGCTTACTTGAAAGTCGGACTTGACGATTTTCGTTATTTTATCGGCATTTTCGGCAATTGACGTTTCCAGAGCGTGGTGTATCTGTGGCATCAGAATTACCGGAACGGAATCGAGGAAACCAAAATTGTGCATGATTGCCGCCATTTGAATTGCGTTTTTGTCTTTATAAAAAAAAACTCAAAAATATGGCGATGCAAAACAAAACTGAATCAACGAATCACAAAACTGTCTGAAGGGTGTTTCGACTACGAAATCGTATATTTCTAACGCCATCTAGCGTAACCCGATCGCACTTATACAACACAAGATATATCTGCCGGAAAAAATAAAAATTGGTGTAATAAAAATTAAATCTTTGCTATTTCCAGAGGGTTTAGAGAAAATAAAATAAAAATAAAAATCTAAAAAATATTATAAAAAAAATCACATAAAGAACAAAAATACAAAAATCTCTTGGAAACGACAGATTCAATCGAAAAATACTCCAATTTCCAGCATTTAATGGTTTCAGAAAAAATATTACGGTCACACGAAAAACTCGCTTATATTCACAAAATGGAGCGCCTAATCACCAAAATAATTTAATTATTGGTCCGATAACATGACAATCGCCTTTAGCGTGGTACCAAGCTTGCATCGTAGCAATTTCCGAGTATGATGATAGATAATTACGTATTTCATCTATTATATTTAAAATAGTTTCCAACACCACAAAAAAATTTCTTTCATTGAAACACATTCATAAAGATGTAATGTTCCGTGAGTATTTAAATCATTTAAAGGACAAAGAATCAAAAAATGCAAGCCTAAATACAAATTTCACTAAAGGGAAGACCCTTTTAAATCTTAATAAAACCAAGCTTAATCATATAATTGTACCAATACCTAAGGAGAAAATATCTACTTCCGTTGATAAATTTCGTCCGATATCAATATTGTCTTATGGTTTTCGAACATATTTTACATACACAACTTTTTACACATCTTCAAGATAACAATTTGCTAAATGATTTTCAATATGGTTTCAAAAAGGTTGTGGGACAGAGGAGGCAACAGTTTGAGTCCAAAAATTTATATGTACTCGTAAGTTGTTTGATGACGGGCATATGGGTGTAGCTGATGATTTGATTGATGATTTGTCAAAAGCGTTTGATCTAATTATTCATGATATCTTACTTCAGAAAATCAGATTTTATGGTGTGCATGACAAAGAACTTTTTCTCTTAAAGAGCTATTTAACAAAGCGGCCACAATTTGTATAAATTGCTAATAGTAAGAGTACTTTGAAACTAGTGGAGCATGGAGTCCCCCAGAGAAGCGTATTAGACCCCTTGTTATTTTCTCTTTATATAGGGTGGCGCATAAAGAACGTTAAGATTTGATCAGTGACTACATTTTTTGTTTGTATTTTTTTCGTCTCCTTACAGAATTAACTAAATAATACTTGGGAAATTTATGATGAAAAGGCTCAGCACAGAACAAAGAACCAAAATTGTTTAATTTTTCTTTGAAAGTCAGCAGTCGATTATTCAAATCATATCAAAATTTCTTTTATGTTCGAAATATTCCTAACGCTCCAACAATTTACCGATTGGTTCAGCGTTTTGGGCACCAAGGGACTGTCTGTGATCTTCCGCGTGCTGGAAGACCTCGTGCAGTGCTCGAGTGCAAGCAAACATTGAGGAAAACCCCGAAATTTACACCAGGCGACGTTCTCAGCAGTTAGAGATGTCTAGGCGGTCTTTGCAAAGAATTTTACATATGTTGCATCTTTTCCCATATAAGATGCAATTTGGTTCACGAGTTAAAACCAAATGATGCACAAGAACGCATTGAATATAGTCGCCGTTAACGTTATTTATACGCCACCCTAAAAAATATTGATTTGTCTGGTAAAATGCTTGTGTACGCTGATGATATTGCTGGCGGAGAAGCCTTACATAGAACGAGGAGCAAGTCTAAATAAACTTTTCCTTAAACCAAATAAAACGAAATTGATAAGATTTAGGCTACATTGTAGGTTCAACGACAACTTTAGTATATACGTAGACGGGGAACAAATTCCAGAAGTTAATTCAGTTAAATATTTGGGATTATATTTTCAAAGTGATCTTTCTTGGACACTGCATATAGAGTACCTGAAGTCTACTGCATCATCTGCCATAGTCCCAACTTTCGATGACACATGCAAATAGATTAGTTTGAATTTGAGCGAAAGTTTGTAGAATGTCCATCGTGGCATCAACTGTATGCACTTCACATTGGCAGCACATGTTGTTCATATCCATGTTATCTAATTTTGGACAAAAATATGTTAGTTATCATCGATCAGTGGAACTATCAATTGGCGATAATAACAATGTCATCATCGTTTTCGAAGAAGTACAAATAGACGATGTCACCGACTGTGGCGCGATTGTTAGTACAGTGTTCGCGAAATGCCGGGTTGAATTCCGTCGCCTATAATTATTTGATTGGCAGCCACCTCGATGTGTCTGACGAACACTTTAAGTAGTAGAGTCTGGTAAATGCTTCTCAAACCGTGACGTTCAGAATCGTCGTTAAACTGTAGGTTTCGTTGAGGGAGTCTACAAATATAAAATAATGCGTATAAACTCACTGAATGTGAAAAGCTCTTCCATATCTCATTCAGGACATGCAAAGGAATTTTTTTCCCCGTAATTCACATCATACAGTAACTTTCTGTGGATGCATCATTGCCGATTAGAGGTTTTCGAGGGGACTAGCATCTTCTTTTCTTCCTGATATATCCGTTTACCCAAAGACGGGCCTTGCCACTGAATTTTGTATTTAATTTTGTTTAAATAGGCGTCCGCTACCAACAGTTCCAGAATCAAGCCGGCAAACACACGAGGTTATCTGTGTCGATGTGCGCGATGCGGTATTGACTGTAATCCTGAACATTCTCACAGCTTTTTGAAATGGACATTGAAATTTTTCTATTAAAAATATTCGACTGCATTTCCAAATAATTGATAAAGACTACTATATTATGCATACGGAATGAGAAAGGCAATATTTTTCAAAAAGCCCTGTAACATTTCAGAAATATTGCCTAATGTTTAGCTATGCTAACCACCATACATTGGGCTATTTCGTTGTTTGAACAAATTAATTGAAGATATCATTATTTGAAACCAATTTCAAGAACATTTCAATTACAATTATCAATGGAAATTAAATCGCATCAATTATTCAATGAAAAATAAATATAATCATTACTACGTCATTTGGACTGTATTCGTACTGAATTGATGAATTGGATTTTTTCTTTCAGCTTGCATCCAACATCTCCCGATTTTGCCATTTAAAATGTTTCATAAATAATATCTGAACAAACAAATGGTTTTATTGAACCAACAGTAATTAGTATTTTAAACAATTGCTGCGATTTCATTCAAAGCGTTTCAACTATAAATAATATATACAGTGCCCGAATTAAGTGTACGTACGACCCCATTTCTGTTACCTCACGAGTCCGAAAGCTTTAGGGAGGAAAGTGATGATGTAGTTTCGCTTGAAAAATCATTTTATTAATATAAAACAAAAAAAAAAACTACTTACTCCAATATTAACTTAGAAAATTATTAAAGAGAACCGAAAAAACACTGACAAAAGTCTACGTACGACAGGTAAACTAACATAGATAACTTCATTAAGCATTCAAAATGTTTATGTTATTTAAATTTAGTATTTTGTTGGCCCACCAAGGGCATCTATAACTATTACTATCGTGTTTTCTGATTTTGCGTTATAAAATCTACCAAACGTGCTCAATGACATTTAAATCCGGCTTTGCACTGGTGTATGCAACTATCGTAGGGCATAATAAAGCAGCCAATCTTTAACGACAAGAGCGGTATGCTTTGGATCGTTATCTTGTTGGAATATCCAACTGATACCAAGGTCCAAATACAACCGATGGCTTCAAATGATGTTCCAATATTGATTTATGGCGATCCATGTTACCCTCAATAAATGCCAGATTTCCTACTCCAGATGCAACTACGGCACCCTAAACCATTACGCTACCACCACCATGTTTAACAGTTGTAATTAAGTGTTTGGAATGCATTTATGTATTAGCTTTTCTCTAAACTTTGCTTAGCTTTTCCAACTGATACCTTTTCTCCAAATGGCTCTTCCATCACTTCCAAATGTATTATATTTTGATTCGTCTGTAAACAAAACTCATTTCCAGATTTCCTTTCGTAATATGCTGTTCGGCATATTCCAAGCGAAGCTTACAACTCTTTTTCGCTTATAAGGGGGTTTTTTGCGTGGAGTTTTGCTATAGAAACCGTTAATATTTAAAGATCTTTGAATAGTTCTTTGATTTACAATCACATTTGACCTAGTTTCTATATTTTTAGCCAACTTTTTGGCAGATACTTTGGATTTTTGTCCACTTCTTTTATAATAAACCAAAAGTCTATGTGATTAACCTTTTTTCGGACGGCCACTGCCCGGTTTATTTTTAATTGTACCGGAGTTTTTAAATTTCTGAAATATTGTTTGAACTGTTGATTTGCTTAAATTCAACAATTTTGCTATTTCACCAAAAGAATTTTTCTTTCATTTCTATGTTTTAATACTAATTTTCTCACTTCACTTGAAATTTCTTTTCGAGGAGCCATAATCACTCTGAAATATTTTTCGTAACTATCCCAAATAAACCTAAACACAACATATTCGAAGCCTAAAAAAGAGCTTAACTGTAAAATTTGAAAAACGGTACATTTCCGTCATTTTCTAGAAATAACATACAGAAAAATAAAGTGGGCGGTACGTTGACTTTTGTCAGTGTTTTTTTTTTTTGTTTTTCTTAAATAATTCTCTAAGTTTATATGAAAGAAATTAGGATTTTTGGTATTATATTAATAAAATTACATTCCAAAGAAAACTGCATCATTAGTTTTCTTCGTAATTTATTCAGACTCATCAGGTACTAAAAGGTGTCCCAAAAAGAACGCAAGATTTAAACTTGGCGCCTTTCGAAGTGTCATTGTTTGACATTTGAACAATTGTTGTTGTTTGCTAGTAGAAGGCGCGAGGTTAGTAAAAATGGAGCGCTACACGAATGAACAACACATTCTCATTGTGAAATTGTTTTACCAAAATGGTGAAGTTTGCGGCTACAGTTCGCAAATTGCGATCAATTTGGGGTCACAATAATGCTCCAAAAGAGTCAACTGTAATGAGATTAATCGATAAATTTGCCAAAACTGGATCTGTTAGTGATGTAAAGACAACAAAGCGTCTTCGACCTGGTCGATCGACCGAAAATGTCGCAGCTGTACGTGATGATGTCGCTCAAACTCCATCCACCTCAATTCGGCACCGAGCTCAGCAAATTGGTGTCTCCAAATCCACTATGCAGCGAATTTTGACGAAAGATTTACATCTTCATGCATACAAAGTTCAATTCACTTATGAACTGAAGCCAGCTGACCATGGACGACGATGGGAGTTCGTTAATTGGGTATTGGAGAGACAACATGAAAATGCTGATTTTGCCGATATAATCATCTTCTGTGACGAGTCCCATTTCCATCTTGATGGCTTCGTCAATAGGCAGAATTGTCCCATTTGGCGTGAGGAAAATCCTCGAGTGATTTACGAGAAGCAAATGCATTCTCAGCGTGTCACTGTGTGGTGTGGATTTTGGGCTGGAGGAATCGTTGGACCTTTTTTTTATGAAAATGTGGCATGTCAAGCGCAAACAGTCAATGGTGTTCGGTATCGTGAAATGATAATAAGTTTTTTCGTGCCTAGAATTGAAGAAATGAATGTGGAGGGCATGTGGTTTCAACAAGACGGCGCCACATGTCATACAGCCAGAGAAACAATCAGTCATTTAAATCTTCCGTTCTTTTTGGGATACCCTTTAGAAATGGTGGTCGTACGTAGACTTATGTCGGGCACTGTATACATAATAATAATATTTGCAAATTTTTTGATACCTTTGAATGGTAATGAAATTGTTTCCATTTTTTTATTTGAAACAATTGTAATGAAATTTTCTTATGTATGCTGACTACGACTTAAGGCTTTCCTTTGGACTTTCTCTACAAAATTCTAATTATATTTAATACACTGACGTTTTGTTTTCGAGCAACATAATAAGGAGACGAACCGACAATATATGTAATTTGTTCACATTGTTCTAAAATGATTCCTACAATGCTGATGTATTTTCACTTTAAATAATTCTCTTATCCTAATAATCCTTCCAGAAAGGTAGTCCGGCTACTTTCATTTCCTTTGTCTTCGTCTTAATTATTTCATTATATAATTGTTAAACTTTAAACATATTGAACTTTATATCCACATTCCATTTTACTCTGTTAATTAAGCTCAATTCTAACCGAATTGTTGCCGAAGAAATGGAAAACGCTTTTAACTTTTTTAAACATTCGTTAAAAACTTTATTGTTTTTCTTCATTGTGGCCTTCATTTTATTTGCAAAGTCAAAAGATCTGGCAATGTTGGAATTTCTTGCCATGAAATTAGATTTCAATATTTTGATATTGATCGAAAGTTTGAGTATTCAGGGATGCTTGATATTTCCTCTATCGGCAGACAGCTGATAACAGAGAGTAAATTTCAAAATTATCAATTATTTGCCAGTGTGTCACTTTCGTTGGGGGCAAAACCCGAACGAATTACGACATGACTTTACATAAACTGTTGCGCAATTCGCAATTTATATGGAGTGAGCAAATCATATAAAAAAATGTTAAATTTTTTTTCTTCAGTTTCAATTATTAATCTTTTAACAAAATTACTAAAAAACTGGTAATTTAAGGTATAATTGCAACCTCTTCAGATTTTGATGGAATTTGATTTCATAATAACACCTTGCTGTATTGCCAGATCTGGTGATTTGTTAGTAAACGTGCCGACTTTAAAGCGTTTTTGGCAATGCAATTTTTTTAATCGGGATGGGCGATTGGTAATATTTTTGGCGATATTCTTAATATTTTTGGCGATGATAATATGATTTGTTGTCGCACCGGAATTGAGATAATGTGATCCCAGCTTAATACATCATTTTACCACATCTTTAAGGGATTTTTATAAAAAAAAGATGATCTGACAACATCATTAAATACATTATTGAAACATCAGGGATGGCAGCACTAAAGGGTTTGAAATACAATATAAAAAGAAATGTCAAATGGTAATTGGTAGACGGCGCCCAAAGAACAACATTTTGAAATCAGCGAATTAAGTGAACTGACCTACCTATACCTTTTGCGTTGCTGCAAAACAGTGAGTGGTGTCAAAAAAAAAAAAAAAAAAAAAAAAAAAAAACGTTATTGATTGATTGATGACCCGATTCGGGAAAATAAAATAACACGAATGGTTTTGAAATCATCCAAGTCTATAATGACATTTATGAAAAGGAAAAGCACATTTCAATCGTTTTTCCCGCTTTTTTAACCCTCTTCCATTGGAAAATGTGGAGAGATCATTGTTTTTTTTTTTTTTTTTTTGCTAAAATCGAACAATTCGTGCAGAGTACTAAGTACTAGTTCTAAATGCTTAATCCGTGTTCAGTTATACTGAATATATAGTGCAATTGAATGAAAGATATGAACCTAGGAATATATAAGTTAAATTAGGTAATTAGTATGAAGAGTACCAGAGAGGGTGTAGTTGTTCTGCCGATTTTTCGGCATTTCATTCGCATTTTAATTGACGAGAATTCAGTTAACTTCAGGTTATGACTTGGGGATACAGAGGAACATTAAATTTCGGTAAAAGGGTCAATTTATGTAGAAGCTACCAGTATGGGTGCCCTCTGTTTTCACTCTCAAAATTCAGTTTACCAAACGCATGATTTGTGCCTAATTTGGCAGAAGGACCGATTTCTCTACTCTTCAACCTAGACTACTATAGTCACGCATTAGACATTGTAGAGGAATGATTGAATTTCGAATAATCGGCCAATTTGTATGGGAGGTACCAAAAAGAGTGGTTCGATATAACTTATTAAAATCTCCGACTACGATCTGGCAAAATATTAGTTCTGCTAAATTTGTTAAATATTTGCGACCGCTATCGTGTCCGCTAACCAGACAGTCCGTCTGTTACCGCTCAATGAACTTTAAAAAAAAATTATTTTGGTGAAAAGTGGCTACCTTATAAAACATATGTTTTAAGTTTCAAGGTGCCACGTTGCACGTTGTTTAATATTTTTATTTGAGCAATCAAAAGTAAACAATTTTGGTGAATTTGTAAACATGGAAACAAATGGTCACCGTGTTGTAATTCAGTATTTCCGTTTCAAAGGCATCAGTCTAACCAATATTAAAGCCGAGGACGATCCTACTCTGGGGACGTCTGTTCCTTCGTTTACAACTTTAAAATATTGGGTAGGAGAGTTTAAACGAGGCTGTATGAGCTGGCAAGGCAAACCCCGCAGTGGTCGACTAATTGAGATGTCCACGCCAGACACGGTTAAGAAAATCCACAAAATGGTGTTGGATGGTCGTCGGCTGAAGGTGAAGTGAGGTAGCTGAGATGAGAGGCATTTCAAAAGGACATATACATCGTATACTGACCGAAGATTTGAAGATGATAAAGCTGTGCGCAAGATGGGTGCCGCGTTTGCTTTCAATAGAGCAAAAACAGCATCGTGAAAATGTTTCAGTAGAGTGTTTGGCGATATTTTACGGCAATAAAAGCGAGTTTTTGCGTCGATGTTTAACCATGGATGAGACATGGGTTCACTACCTCACACCTGAGACAAAGGTCTTTGTTTTTTTGGGATGCGCAAGGGTTTATTTTTATTGATTATATAAATATATAATATTATGATAAATATATTATATAATCAGGAAATAAAAACCATCAACGGCGAATATTATGCTAATTTATTGCAGGACTTAGGTGATGAAATTATGAAAATAAAGACTGAATTTTCCGAAAAAGAAATTGCTGTTTCATCAAAACAAATGCTTTAGTTTACACTTCCACAATTACGATGGCCAAAATTAATGAATTAAGGTTTGAATTGCTTCATCAGACACCTTATTACTCAAATTTAGCTCTCTCGAACTACTACTTCCAAACTTGAAAAAGTGGCTCGGTGGTAAAAGATTTGGCAATAATGAAGAAGTGGAGTTTGCGGTTGATGACTATTTTAAGCAGTTTAACAGTTCTTACTGTAAACAGGGTATAGAAGCTATTGCAGAAAGTGTATCGAGCTAAAGGGAGATTATGTTGAAAAATGAAGAAAACAATATTACTGTGTCTTCTTCGTTAGGTCGCCCAGTTTTGTGACCGCCCTCGTAAATGGATTTTGAAACGAAATACATATCGACAATAACTACACGTGTAAAGTGACATCTGCAATGAAGCACTTAAGACAGAGTAAAAACAATTATCCTGGACAAAATGAAAAAGATCCATTGCTTCATGTCCGGCTTAGATTGTCTTAAAACAGCTGTATGTTTCCAAATCGAGAAGTATGCATTGTGGTATTTTGGATTCAAACTTCCGATGAGATCGCCAATGTTGGTTATTTAAAGGGACGAATATTATTTTAATTTTTTTTGTTATAATCAAACAAAGTATTGAGCATTATTTAGTTTGGGTAAATTTTAAACATTACATTGAATTTTTTTGATAAATAATATGAAAATTATTTTTGCCCACTAAAAAGCTCCCTTTGGCAGTTCGTTAAGTCAACAATTATTTTTATTTAATACCATCATGTAATGTTTTTAATTAATGAGTTATTTAATTAAAGATATTAAAAACAATTCCAAATGAAGTAAGTCCTTGTACCGGTCCGATTTTAGGCAGAAATTAACTTATGAAACTATAAAACGAATTATGAAACGTTTTCTTACAAAATTCCGCTTACTTAGCTCTAGCGGTTGGCCTTTATTGTACTTTCATTAAAAAAGGGGGCGGCGGCGAAACGCCGCCTTCTCACCGCTCGGCCTAAGACTCCTTGAGGATGTGCTTCATATAAGCAAAACAAAAAGAAAAGAAGAAGATTAAACAACTACTAGTTTGCTGTAAACTGATTGCTGAAAAGAGAATAGCGGAGTGCAAAAAAAAAACAACAAATAAGTTTGCCGGTAAAATTAGAAAGGTGCGTGCATTTTTTTTTGAGTTTTTCTCCATTTAACCCCAAATTAATAAAAAAAAATTTATAGCATTCTGGATTACATTTTTGAAAGTTGTGTTTGTCGCAATAAAACTGGATGTACAGCATTTGAAAATAATTGTAAGCTTGCTGGAATTGTGGATCTTTAAAAAAGTAAAAAGTACTGGCAATCGAGTTACATTGGCACTGGCATTATTACGGCGGTCGCCACAAAAATTTATTTCGATTTTCATATACGCGTCTATTCCCCCGTATCTGAGCAAAAAACACTACAAATGTCGAACTGTTTGATCTGGGCATGAAAATGTCTCATAGCCATAACCAAGTTCAGTTTGAAAATGGAGGAAAAAACAGAAAAATGTGAATTTTTCAAAATCTATTTAAAAAAAATTAACCATTTACTCATGTATTAAATCAATATACATTGGTGGTTGACAGATAAGTAAAAAATTAACAAATAAACAAAAACTAACTAACACAACGTTTTCCTTCCTAAGGACTGGACTGGATAATGGTTGACGTTTTTATTGAAAATTTCTAAAAAATATACTTTTTGATAGAAAAATTACATATATATATAAAAAAATTACATATATAAATAAAAAATTACATATATATATATATATATATATATATATGTATATTGTTATTGATATTTATGGCGTTATGAATCACAACTAGTGTTATAGTGTAATTTGGTAAAACAAGTACAGAGTGTCCGTCGGGAAGATATACTACGTTGTTTGTTTATAATTTTTGATTACATGAAAGAGAATGGATCTTATATTGATAAATGTTTTATTTGATGTCGGCAATTATGTATGGAATACAATATCAGATAAATGTCCGCCTCTGTTAGCCTCACAAATGCGAGCCCCCTTCAGCAGATTTTTCATTACATTCTCACACATTTCACGCGGTACTTCATTAATTTCATCACGAATATTTTGTTTGAGTTGCTCAAGAATTTCTGATTTGTTTGCATAAACCTTACTCTTCAAATATCCCCACAAAAAAATTCCGGAGCAGTTAAATCAGGCGACCGTGGAGGCCAATCAACATTACCATTTCTTGAAATAACTTGTTGTTAAAAGAGGTCTCGCAGTAACTCCATTGTAATCCTGGCTGTATGCGATGTGGCACCGTCTTGTTGATACCACATGTTAGTCAAGCCCAAAGCATGCAGTTGTGGCGTTACAAAGTTTTCAATCATATCACGATATCGCTCCCCATTGAGGTCCAATGATTCCTCCTGACCAAATTGCACGCCCGACTGTCACTTTTAATGGATGCCAAAGTGACTGATGAATAATTTGAGAGGTTTCCATTGCCCAGAGCCGACTATTCTGTTTATTCACATAGCCATTCAAATGTAAAGGTGCCTCGTCACTCATTATGACTTTATCATGGGCGATCTGTAACATCCTATTGGCATATGTACGGCGGCGTAAATGGTCTTGTGGAAGAAGCTCTTGTGTCAACTGAATCTTAAGTGGAAACAAATGCAAATCCTTGTGCAAAATTGTGGCCAAAGTTGTTCTTTGAAGACCAAGCTCCTGAGCACGGCGTCGAATTGAGGTTGATGGATTGTTTTGAACATTTTCTTAAGCAGCAGTAATGTTTTCAGCCGATCTTGCAGTACGCTGTGGTTCATGCTTGACCTATATCAGCTACAGACCCTCTTTCTTCGAAATCATTCACTACGAGATATATAGTGCCCCTTGGCTTGTTTCAACCAAAAATTTCACGTAACTTTCTCATCGTCACAGTAATTGATGATTGATTTTGATAAAATATTTTAACGATTAAAACACGTTGGTTTATCGAATATTTTTCCATAATAAATTTGCCACGTCTCTACTTCACGACTGCCAAATATGAACTGTCAAGACTAATGTTTACCAAAATGGCGGAAAAAAACGTAAACCAAAGTAGTATACCTTCCCGGCGGGCACCCTGTACTATATATAAATTTGGAGAAATGAGTTGTTTTTGGTATTATTCTAACATTTTTGTTATTTATTTTAGTAATTGTAGATACGGAAAGAAATCATTCTAATTTACCACAATTTCGAACGTAAGTCCGAGAGATATATACTGACTATTGCTCATCAGACACATCAATGTGATTCCCATCTATATCGGGGTTCGAATCCGAGATCATAATGCGTGATAATCGTTACGTTACAACTATCGTGCCAGTTATTTAGCGGATCTAAAAATAAAATGCGTGCAAACTTACTGTATGTGAGAGGCTCTTCCATATCTCATTCATGGAATGCAAGGAATTTGCTTTATTCGTAAGAAACCTCTCTAATTATGGGAATTATTATCGAAAAATTGTAAAGATTTTCGCTTTTTTACTAAAAAACAAAATAAGTCGACTGAGAAGAAGTAGTTTTTGGACACGTCCACTTATCTGGCGATGAGACGGTGGGCTGTCACAATCGATCAACATTGATTAAGTGAAAAAATAAACTTGCCACACGAAATCCAAAACCAGTTCTCAGAAAAATGGTATTTTCAGCGCATTTCTGAAACTTTGACCATTTGTTCGTTAATTATAACTAAGAATCACACGGTGGCATTGGAAGAGACCATCCGAAATTTATGTAAATTGTAAGCATAATTATAAAAAAAAAACAACTAAATATGGGATTTTTCATTGCAAAAATATGATAAGTCGATATATCATGTATTGGAATGGGACACCTGTGACAGAACAAGTTTTCTGACGCAATCGTATCAAGTTGCAAACTGCATCCGGAAGGTATGCTGTAGAAACGTGGGACTTTTCCGAAATTTATTAGCCGTGTACCAGTTATATGAAAAAATAGTAACCAAGCCAAACCATTTACAAACTATTCCAGACAGCAAAGAAAAAAACCTGCCAAAATTTCGTCACAATCAGATAGTTGATATTTAAAACTATGTGTATACTCGATGTGTATCGATATTCATATGCCTGGGTGAGTCAAAATACGTCTGGTATTGGCAGTTACCAGATTACTACAGACAATTTTCTTAATGTTAAAGCCGATAGCGCTGAAGTAAGAAATTGGCACAGAAATAAATTTGTTGTATGAATTGAATTTAATACGAAACCTAATGGGATAGGGATAGATTATCACTTATAATCCAATCCGATGTTAACCTTGGAAGGCGATTTTCAGAATCAGGTCACTTTTTTAAAAATTTAATTCGATCTGATGTTATGGACTGCCTTTTATACTATTTATATAAATATTATAATGTTTTGGTAGACAGCTATAGTTCATAGAAAAAAACGTAAAGGACTTGTACGATAATATTATAGGTAGTCAAATGTTATAAATTTTTATTTGTTCCACCATCACTAATAGTTTTCTGCAGAAATCTACCAGTTTTTAAATTATCACAAATAAAAACATTCAAAATAATTAAATTTTTCGTGGTATAAAAATCTATTTCTTATTGTATATCGATGGCAATTATTGTACATTTTTAAGTCATTGGTTGTACATTAAGTATGGAAATTTTGGACACGAAAATAGTTTTTGAGGAGTCTCAAGTAAATATGCAGCTTCAATACTATCAATCAAATCAATAAGTGATAACAAAACAGGGTAAAATATAAAATTTTCGAAAAACAGTTTGGAAAATGATTTCTTTATACTGATATCGTTACCAGTACCATTAAACTGTACGCAACTTTTAATATTTATATATATTTGAAACAATATTGGTTTAAATTTAGCACATATTACGAGGTGTGTTAAAAAAATGTGGGCAATTTTCAAATTTCGCGGGATACGTACATTCGACTAAATAACTTTCGATTAATATTATTTTTTATGTTGGTACACTCGTCTCGATGATATGTTGACGGTTTTATCCATATATCACGTTTAGTTCGTTCGTGAGAGGCGGTTTTTATATCCTCAATCGTCGCAAAACGCCGTCCTTTCATGGGTCTCTTCAATCTTAGGAACAGGAAAAAATCGCAGGGGGTGAGTATCTCACAAGCAAAAATAACTGAGCAGGTGCATTATCGTGCAAAAGTCATGAATTTTTCCCACAATTTCGAGCGGTTTTTTCGTATTGCTTCACGCTAACGGCGTATAACTTCAAGGTAATACTCCTCATTTACCGTACGACCTTGTGGTAAGAACTCTTGATGCATGGTAATCGAAGAAAACAGCGGGCAAAACCTTGACTTGAACTTGGCGTGCTTTTTTTTATGTTTTCTCTCCTGGATTCTTCCATTGGAACGATTGGGCTTTGGTTTCAATGTCATAACCACATATCCATGATTCGTCACTAGTTATGACCTTTTTAAGTAAATCTATATTATCGTTGACATCATTCAACAACTCCTGAGCTGATGTTCATGTGACGTTGTTTTTGGTCAAAATTCAGCAATTTTGGAACGAACTTCGCTGCCACACGCTTCATGCCAAAAATGTCCGAAAAAATTGCATGGCATGAGCCAACCGACATGCCGACATCCCCAGCAACTTTTCTAATTGTGATTCGACGATTCTCCATAACAATTTTCTTCACTTTCTCAACATTTTCATCGGTATTCTGGGGCGTCCAGAGCGAGCGTCATCATTCACATATTCTTGACCTTCTGTGAAAAGCTTGTACTACTTGTAGACATTTTTTTGACTTAGAGTACTCTCACCGTATGCCACTGTCAACATTTCAAGTATTTTGAAGCGCTTATTTCCATTTTTTACACAAAACTTGATGCAACTTCTTTGATGGATTTTTTTCGATATGCCTCTCACAAACAAATTAAACATGCTACATGGATAAAACCGTCAACATATCTTCCAACATAAAAAAATTATAATAATCGAAAGTCGAATGTACGTAGGTCGCAAAATTTGAAAATTCGTCTTATTTTTTTAACACGCCTCGTATTATATCATTATTATATTATTTATGGTATTATACTATGTGGGTCAATCAATCAGGATTAAATTCTAATTATTTTCATGCAGTAACGCAAAGACATTTTTGTAGTTTTTCAAAAAACCTACTAATCGAAGACGGCAATTTGGAAAAAATGCAGCATATAAAACCAGATTTCGTCTTCGGATTTAATAACTCTGGTGTTAGGTAACTACCGCCTACTGATTTTCAAGATTTTATATCGTCTCCCGAGATTGGAAAATTCGAATTTAATTTTTTGATTTCGAATCGATTTTTTGTTTAAAGTACACCATATACCTATATATGTATTTTGTAAAAGTTATTGAAATCTAAATCTTAAAAATTATAGAAAATTTAAAAAAAAAGTGAATAAAATTTTCCATTTTAAAATAATTTTAAATTATACTAAATTTAATCCAATATTTTCATTCATTTAATATTTCCAATTATAAAAAAAATACTTTAAATTAAAATAGTTTAAGATTTACTAAACAAAATTAAAATTACATCACTTTTAATTAGGTATTAGTTTATATTTCGATTAATCAGATATTCGCTTAATGGAAAATTTTGATTATTCAGACCTATGATTAAACGAACAATCTGAATTTCTATTCAGCAAAATTGAGTAATCTATTCAAAAATTAAATATTTTTTGTATACTATAAAAAGAAAATATCCAAGGAACATGTGTAAAAAATTTTTGAGTTGCACTCAAAATAAAATATGAAATACAATATATTTAATTGTTCACCTTTTGATTATTTAATTGTTTGATTAATCAGTTAATTACAGAGTGTCCGTCGGGAAGATATACTACGTTGTTTGTTTATAATTTTTGATTAAATGAAAGAGAATGGATCTTATATTGATAAATATTTTATTTAATGTCGGCAATCATGTTTGGAATACAATATCAGATAAATGTCCGCCTCTGTTAGCCTCACAAATGCGAGCCCTTTTGAGCACATTTTTCATAACATTCTCACACATTTCACGCAGTATTTCATTAATTTCATCACGAATATTTTGTTTGAGTTGCTCAAGCATTTCTGTTTTATTTGCATAAACCTTGCTTTTCAGATATCCCCACAAAAATAAGTCCGAAGTAGTCAAATCAGGCGATCATGGAGGCCAATCAACATCACGATTTCTTGAAACAACTTGTTGATGAAAGAGGTCTCACAGTAATTCCATTGTAATCCTGGCTGTATGCGATGTGGCACCGTCTAGTTGATACCACATGTTAATCATGCGTTAAAAAGTGTTCAATCATATCACAATATCGCTCCCCATTGACAGTTACCGTTAGGCCGTTTTCAGTTTCAAAGAAGTAATTGCCATTGCCATTGCCCACAACCGACAATTCTGTTTATTCACATATCCATTTAAATGAAAATGTGCCTCGTCACTCATTATGATTTTTTCATGAAAATCGGGGTTGTCATGGGCGAGCTGTAACACCCTACTGGCATATGTACGGCGGCGTAAATGGTCTTGTGGAAGAAGCTCTTGTGTCAACTGATTCTTAAGTGGAAACAAATGCAAATCCTTGTGCAAAATTGTGGCCAAAGTTGTTCTTTGAAGACCAAGCTCCTGAGCACGGTTGACGGATTGTTTTGAACACTTTTTTGGACAGCAGTAATGTTTTCAGCCGATCTTGCAGTACGTTGTGGTTCATGCTTGGCCCTATCAACTACAGACCCTCTTTCTTGGAAATCATTCACTACACGCTGTTTCACCCAAAAATTTCACGTAACTTTCTCATCTTCACAGTAATCAATGATTGCTTTTGATGTTTGATGTTTTAACCATTAAAACACATTGGTTTATCGAATATTGTTCCATAATAAACTGTTCAATAATGAGTTGTCAAGGATAATGTTTGCCAAAATGGCGGCAAAACAAAGTAGTATCCTTCCCGACGGACACCCTGTATAAGATTTGAATTACCAAAATAATGACTAATCTTAAATTTGATAAATCCAAATGTATGATTGATCAATTAATTGATTAATTAAATTAAATTGATTTGGTTAATCGGATTGACTAATTAATCAAGTAATCGTACATTTCTAGTAAAAATACTTTAAATCTACAAAGTTTGAGATCTCCTAAACAAAATTAAAATTACATTATTTTCAACAGAAAATTTAAATCACACTTACATTTCTGAGGTTATCTGCAAAAAATAAAAGAGAATTGTGAGAAAAAAAAAACTTTTTAATAGGTGATTTAAATTACTAGAAATTTAGACAAATTTATTGCGTCTAAATTGTTATGACAAACGTTTTAGTTGCTTTCTGAGGGTATTTGCAAAAAATATGAGAGAGTCGTGCGAAAAACACTTTAAAACGATTGATTTAGAATACTAGAAATGTAAAGAAATAATTGCGTTTAAATTGTTATGACAAAAAATTTAGTTATCTGCAAAAAATAAAAGAGAATTGTGAAACAAAATAACTTTAAAACAAGTGCTTTAATTATTTCGGATGAGTTGGTTACTCTATTTGATACGATAAAGCTACAGCTACTATCGCCTGTAATACAAAACACTTTGTATGGACACTTTGTTTTTATAGATGTTTAGTCGGCCTAATGAACTTGTAGATATGTAAATTTATTCACTCCAACAAGTGCTGAGAGTAGTACTAGCAAGTGGGCAGCATTCTCAATAAGTGATCGCTTTTAAGTTAGTTCAACGAGAGCTGTCGATTCAAGAAGACGAACAACAATCATTAAGCGCTGTTTAAAACTAGAAAACATACACAAAAAATATATGAATACAAAACAAAAAAAGAATTAAAGAAAATAATAATTTTACACATCAAAATGTACAGGCTACAGGATTGCCAATGACTCAAACTTCTATCCACCTACGCCGACGGAAACAATAAGAGCTTAGCCCATGAATTTAATGCTAAGTCCTTAACATCATCGCAATGTTACTCTTATACATGTAACGGGTTAATTCGCGTTCGTCTGACTTTAACTCTTTCGTGTTTCACATCTCGTGATTTTCATATTATCATCGTTGTAGTGGTGGTTGTTGCTCGGCCACACGAATTCGTACCTGTGATACTACGAGAACTTTTTCATTTCAATGAGTTTGTCGTGTGTAAATGCATGAGGGGAGATGTCATAGAACAAGTGCGGAGCAATTGTGCAGACACCGACATACGAGTACACGCCGTACCATGTAAATACGATAAAAGAAGGAAAGCATATCTTTGTCATTTATTTCTCACCTGTCGTAGTTGTAGCCGTAACTTCGGATACGAGCAGTGCTGTCAGTCGGTGTGCTTGTGTGTGTGTGTGTGCGTGTGTCTTTAACTTGTTGCTGACCCTACGGCAAAAATCATATAAAAAGGGATTTAATGACGCTCCAGTTATCATTATTATTTGAAAATTGGTGCGGTGACAAAAAACAACAACGAAAGACCGGAACCGGATATCGGCAATATAAATTGTATTAAGTGGGCAAATATAAAGAAATATAAAAGAGCATACTGTGCAGAAAGTGTTGCAAATAAATCAATAATAAACTAACTGCAATTATTAGCAAAAAAAAAAGTGCTACAAAAATTGTCAAGCGGTATTCTCAGCTACTTATTTGGTAAGTCTCAAATGAAGCAGAGCAAAATGAATGTTTTTGTTTTATTTCAAAACAAAAATTCCTATTGATTGACAAGTCATTCCTTGACATTCTTAAATTTCAAGAATATTTCATGACGAGTGCTATTTTTATGAAATATTCAAGCAATTTTTAAATGTTTAGGAATGAAAAAAAAAAAAAAAGGACAAAATCCTGATAACACATCAAAAATGATGAAATAGTGTATTTAAAAAACAGGTCGATTGGGACTCTGAAAACGATATGCCAATTAGAAGAGGAGAAAACCAGTATATGAAAACTAGGGGTTTAGCGCCTAAGTGCTAAACAAAACAAAAATTTCTATTGATTGACAAGTTATTCCTTAACATTCATTTTCTAATTTCAAAGAAATTTCATGACGAGTGTTGTTTTAATGAAATATTGAAGTAGTTTTTAATTTTATTCAAAAAAAAAAAAAACAAAAACTGCACAAATATCTGATAATATATCAAAAATAATGGAATCGTGTATTTAGAAAACAGGCCGATTTGACTTTGATGATATGCCAATTAGAAGAGGAGAAAGCCATTGTGTGAAAGCTAGGTTAGTTAGGGGTTTAGTGCTTGAGCTCCAATTTTATTAGTCTTTGCAAAAAGTGATGTATGCTGGTATCCAAAAACATTTTTGAAATTCTCAATTCTGATTACTACATATCTCTGTGTATAAAATAAACTATGATTTGAATTTAGTTAAAAATTAGACACGCCCAAATTTAACTTGAAGTAGAAACCCATATTTATATTTTTCAAATATCACTCGAAAACTACCAAAAGAAAAAACTTGCCCGCCCATACGAGGACTGAATCCAACTTTTGTAAAGGGTGGAGCATAAGTTACGTTAAGATTTATTCAATGTATAACTTTTTTCTTTCTGCTTTTATTTAACGTTGCCATTGATTAAAATTTAGAATATAATTTGGAAATATGTTCACTTTATATTTGGTGCCCATTGTTTGCTTCTACCTGACGTGCTCTTTCCAAAACATTTTCCATAATTTTTCTTAGAATTTCGGGTCCCAGCGTCCCCATTTCTTCTCGGATAGGTTGTTGAATGATTCTTGGCTTATTGGCATATACTTTACCCTTTAGGTAGCCCCAAAGAAAAAAATCGGGAGCCGTTAAACCAGGCAAACGTGGTGGTCACTTAAAATCAGAAAAACTTGATTTTATTCGACTGCCAAAAATTTCGCGCAAGATAGCCATAGTTGAACGAGCTGTGGCTCCATCTTGTTGCAACCACAAATCTGGAATGTCCTGCACCTCTGGCCTTAAAAAATTTTCAATCATTTCCCGGTATTGAATGCCGCTCACATTAATCGCAACTCATTCGCCGTTTTCGAAAAAATATGGTCCAATGATCCTTTCTGAAGTTATTCCTCATCATACTGTGCATCTAAGTGGGTGCATTCAATCTTCAACAATTATTCTTGGATTTTCTGTGCTCCATATTGTGCAATTTTGTTTATTGACGTGACCATTTAGGTAAAAATGAGCCTCATCGCTCATTATGAGTTTGTGAATAAACTCGTTGTTTTCTAGGCACAATTCTTGAAAACGGCGACAATATTGAATGCATTCTTGTGCATCATTTGGTTTTAATTCGCGAACCAATTGCATCTTATATGGGGAAAGATGTATCATATGTAAAATTCTTAGCAAAGACCGCCTACACATCTCTAATTGCTGAGAACGTCGCCTGCTGGAAGTATCAGGGTTTTCCTTAATACTTGCTTGCACTCGAGCAATGGTCACTTCATTTCGAACTGCACGAGGTCTTCCAGCACGAGGAAGATCACAGACAGCCCTTGTTGCCAAAAACGCTGAACCAATCAGTAAGTTGTTGGAGCGCTACGAGCATTTCGAACATAAAAGAAATTTCGATATGATCTGAATAATTTTGAATGCTGACTTTAAAGTAAAATTGAACAACTTTGGTTCTTTGTTCTGTGTTGAGCCTTTCCATCATAAATTTCCCAAGTATTATTTAGTTAATTCTGTAAAGAGATGAAAAAAAGACAAACAAAAAATGTATTCACTGATCAAATCTTAACGTTACTTATGCGCCAGCCTATATAGTAGGCATATTTGGCGTTTTTTCGAAAAATGTACTATTCTGTCACTAATTATATACGTATACAAAAGTTATATACACTTGTAAGGTCCATACTTGGGGAAACGGTCGAGAAACGGGCGAAGTCGATCTATCTTTATATATGTAATTCTACTGTACGGGCGTTGTCAGTGAACTCCTCCTAAACGACTGGACCGCTTTGCATAAATTTTTGTATATGCGTCTGGGTGGTGCCCGGAATGGTTTAGATTTACAATTCGGTCCAATTGGACAAAGGGGCGTGGTACCTCCCATACAAGCAAAAAATTAAAAATCAATTATTTCTGCTCCTGCTTACGGTATTTGAACAAAATTTGGTGCGTAGGTTTGGTGTACATATCTTAAGTGTTACTGCAAATATGGGCGGGATTGGACAATGGGGCGTGGTACCTCCCATACAAACCACAAATTAAAAAGCAATTATTTCTGCTCCTGCTAATGAAACATTCCAATAAAAATAAAATTTGAAGGCAAAGCAACGTTTGCCGGGTCGGCTAGTTATGTATAAAAAGATTGATACGTCATCCACGACAATAAGTTCCGCCAGTGTCAGTTGCACCGAATTAGTCAAATAGGAAAGAAAAACTTTTTCATATAAGAACTAAACCCAGCATTCGAAAAATTATAATTTTTCCGAGTTATTCTAATATTTTTATCATTTATTCATAAATTAAAAAAGTATAGGATAGTAAGATTTGGAGTCACTGCTTTTTTTTAATGGAAATCGGTCTACGTGCAGGAGTGACTATTGCTGTTATTGGATTTTGTTTATTTGCGCCCAAAGTCAACTGTCTGACATCTAACTTGGAACGTGTACATTCAATTTTGTATCACATTTTTCCCAAGGATTTTAGTTTGTAGGTTGGCAAAGTTCAATTTGTGGAGGAATTAAAAGCGTGCACCTCATCGCTTGCATTGTGAATCTAACGACAATTAGCTCTTCCTATGGGCTTCATCTCGATGATGTTACATTTGGTACTGTCATGATCGCCAACAGTACCACTTTCACAAATTTCATATTTTTTCAAGAATAAGAAAGAGTTGTAAATCGCAGGCCTTATATTCAATGTGAAGAAGAAATCAACTATTTTGTGGTGCCAAAAATGCACAGCATTTCTAAAAGAAATTTAATTTCAAAGGAATTTTGGAACACAATTGTGCAGTGCTTATGAAAGACTAGACCTAGACTAGACGACCATAATAGTTCACCGCTGGATGTAATGCTGGGAACGCTTCGATGGTGAACATATGCGATAGTATTTCGTCACTTTTAGTGAAGGAAATTTATTGATAGCATGAACCGCTTCCCATTGTGATAAGTTGTATATAAATGATCAGAAATATTTTGACTTAATCGTTAGTATCATGGACGGAGAAAAATCCGTCTTTGATACTATTTTATTAAAGGCATATCGCGCTTGATTTCGGCATATCGTATCAGTTGTCTTGTTACTATCTGGCAAAATAAAATTACGAATGGGTCCAGAGTGTTTTCGTATTTCAGTTTTGGTTTATGGGGGTATCTTCAATCGGAACCTTCTTAGTATTCTTCGGCACATTTACATTCACCTCCTTCCGATCCTTCTCTGAGCATTTTGAGCAAAAACTTTCGAAATTTTTAAAAATTATTTAAAATAAGTTTATCTTCAAGACTAAGCATCAAATCTATGAACCCATACAGAGAACATTTTACTGAAGTGAAGTTCCTCCATATCTGAATCAAGTTACGGAATTATTTAATCGCAGTAAAAAGTCGATTATATGGAGTAAATATAGTATACAATATTTGAAGTACGTGTTAACTTAGACTTCTCCCAGCTTTAACTAATATTTAGTTGAAATTATGTTGAAACTGATTCAAGCTTATTATATTTTGGGAACGATATTAATCACTTACAGTACGCTTTTTGTTCACAATTAAGAGGTTTTTTTGATTTTTTTAATAATTAAATCACACTATTTTCATTACGTCCATAAACGTATTCCTAAAAAAAAGACAAATTTTGGGAAACGAACGTCATTGTATCTACAGAATGTCCAATTGTCATTAATTTTACTCCATTTCAATTAAAATTAAGTTCATATGAACTAAATTTTATATACATTTTCTAAAATTTTAGTACATTTTAGCTTAGTCGTGACTACGTTATCTAAGTTAAATGAAATTTTAACAAATTTTGAACTAATTCTAAGAAAATATATGAACTAAATTTGAGTAAAACATCAATTTTACTTATTATTATAATATTTTCACCCAATATTAGTTAATATTTTTCCGAGTGTGAGTTTATCTCCAAGCCTAAGCATCTAATCGTGAAAAGGACGTATTTGTATTTATTTAAATCGAGTTCGATAATATTAGAACTATTTTCAATTGAACTGCAAAAAAGCGTTAATTTTTAACCTCTTGTTTTAAGTTTAGAAGTCTACGAAATAGCGAAACTGCCACAATTTTCCGATATTTTCCGAAAGGCATTAATTTATAAGAAAATAATATTAATAAATAAAAATAATAAATAATAATAATAATGATGGTATCTAATCTAATCTAAACTAAGCGTCTAATCAAACAAAAGTCGATTTTTATGTGGCTACAAGGTTTGACTTGGGAATTTTTCAAATTACTGATACATTATTTTTATCTTTAAAAATAAGCAAAAGAGCTTAAATTTTAAATCAAAATTAAACTAAATTAATTAAAATTAAATTTGCGGTTGAAGAAGGAGAAATACTTCTTTCAGAAAGTCAATATGGGAGCAGAAAACATTCCAGAACTAAAAAAGTCGTAATGAATGTCGTAAATTATATTTGTGATGGATTGGATAGGGGCTGCTTTCCATGACTTTTCAAAGGCCTTTGATTTTGTAGATCACTCTATATTATGTGAAAAAAGGATGTACTATGGAATACGTAATAGGGAAGCTGACCTTATAAAAGATTATTTATGTGATCGGAAACAGTACGTACAGATAATAAAAGTAAAAGTTTGCTGAAGACAGTACAGTGTGGAGTTCCATAAGGAAGTGTATTGGGACCACAACTATTTAAAATATATATAGGTATATATAAATGATGTAAGCAATATGGGACTAACTAAAGGGTGTCCCAACAAGAACGCAGGATTTAAATTTTAAATAAAACACAGATATTTACAAATAAAATCGTGAAACTTTATTATATCGTAAAGTAGACAGAATGGGGTTATGTATGGCACACGTGATCTTTTAATGAAATTTTCAATGACCATTTTGCATAAATGCTGCGGTATTTCATTAATGCAGCGTCTAATTTCCTCTTTTAAGACCTTAGTCGTCGTCGGCTAATGGTGTTAATGGCGGCCAATTCTGGTCTCCAAAACGCGAAATATCAGGACCGGGAAATGACTGATGCAGCAATTGAATTGTTTCTCTGGCTGTATGACATGTGGCGCCGTCTTGTTGAAACCACATGCCCTCCACATTCATTTCTTCAATTGTGGGCACGAAAAAACTGGTTATAATTTCACGATACCGAAAACCATTGACTGTTTGAGCTTCATAAAAAAAGGACCAATGATTCCTCCAACCCAAAATCCACACCACACAGTGACACTTTGAGGATGCATTTGCTTCTCGTGAATCACTCGAGGATTTTCCTCACCCCAAATGCGACAATTCTGCCTATTGACGAAGCCATCAAGATGGAAATGGGCCTCGTCACTGAAGATGATTTTATCGACAAAATCAGCATTTTCATTTTGTCTCTCCAATACCCAATTAACGAACTCCCATCGCTGTCCATGGTCAGCTGGCTTCAGTTCCTGAGTCAATTTAACTTTGTATGCATGAGGATGCAAATATTTCGTCAAAATTCGCTGCGTAGTGGATTTGGAGACACCAATTTGCTGAGCTCGGTGTCGAATTGGGGTGGATGGAGTTTAAGCGACATCATCACGTACAGCTGCGACGTTTTCGGTCGATCGACCTGGTCGAAGACGCGTTGTTGTCTTTACATCACTAACAGACCCATTTTTGCAAATTTATCCATTAATCTCTTTACAGTTGACTCTTTTGGAGAATTATTGTGACCCCAAATTGATCGCAATTTGCGAACTGTAGCCGCAAAACTTTCACCATTTTGGTAAAACAATTTCACAATGAGAATGCGTTGTTCATTCGTGTAGCGCTCCATTTTTACTAACCTCGTACCTTCTACTAGCAAACAATAACAATTGTTCAAATGTCAAACAATGACACTTCGAATGGCGCCAAATTTAAATCTTGCGTTCTTGTTGGGACACCCTTTAAGAAACTTTTCATGTATGCGGATGATATATGTGTTCAGTATTCTTACAAACAGAACTTAGTTCTGAAAACGTTTATTGAATACTCGTTTACTGAATACTCGTAAGCTATTTTAAATAGATTAATTTTAAATTAAATCATAAAACGAAAGATTCAGACCGTTAGCGCGAGCTAATGATCATTGCACAATTCACATTGATGGAATGGAGATTTCACAAATTTTTAGTATAAAATATCTTGAAATTTATTTTCAAAATAATTGAAACTAGAAAACAAATATTGAAAAACTAAGATCTACATTAGCACCTGTAATCAGTATTTTATACAATCAAAAACAAAAAAAAAAAAACAATTTTGTTGAAAGAACAAAGCTGTTTAGTAAATAAATCGCTCACACAAAATCATTATTTATTTGCCTATTATATATGGATATAAAGGAAATTCTGATTTGAAATCGTTGCAGATTTTGCAGAACAAATCTCTCAAAAATGTTTTTAATCTTTCCACTAAGTTTTCCACTTTGATATTGTACAGAGATTTTGCAAAATATATTTTACAAAACTATGGTTCGTATCAAATGCAGCTGTTTCTTTATGTTTTCAAAGTTTTGCATGGTATTGTATACCACACAATCACTTTTCGAAGAAATCAGCATAATTTTTTTACAAGAAACAGTACTAATCTAACTGTTATCAGACGTCGTTTAGAATCCTCCAAACAGCGAATTGAGTATGCAGGTGGCGTTGAGTATAACACCTTGCCACAGTTTATAAAAAACTCAGAAACCGTTTCAATATTTAAAAATAAATTCAAATAGAAATCTTCTGCAAAATATAGAATTGCTTCTTTTGTAGCTGTATATATGCCAAGTTAATATTTAAATAAAATATTGTACACAACAGGATAATGGCTGTCGATTAGCCTCAATAATGCCCTAGAGGCGCATTATCACTGTTTTGTAAAAGTAATGAATTACTGATTTACTTATAGATATAAGTTTACAATTTGCAAATGCCTGGTTTTTTGTATTAATTATTCTTATATATTGTAATAAAAAAAAGATAATTTATTTTTTTGTCCCCCAAAATAAGCATCTTATAACAACAATTTTTGAGCTTAGATATATTGAGTCAGAATCAATTTCAAGTCATCTTTATTAGTTCAATTTGTACAAAAAAAGTGTAAAATTACATTTTTAAAATGGCAGGTTTATTTGTTTTTTCTCCCGTGTTTTTTGAAAAATTACCAAAATATACCAAGAATGGTACAATTGTGTGTACAAATTGAACCAATAAAGATGACTGGAAATTGATTCTGACTCAATGCATGTAAGCCCATTATTGTTTCCATTATTAATGTTTCCGATTACATAAATAATCTTTTATTAGGTCAGCTTTCCCATTACGTAGTACATAATTTTTTTTACATAATATAGAGCGATCTACAAAATCAAAAGCTTTTGAAAAGTCAAAGAAAACAGCACCAAATCCATATCCAATCCATCACAAATTTTATTTTACAATTTACGACATTAATTACGACTACTTCAGTTCCGCATTTTTTTTCTTTAAAATCGGCAGGCGGTTTCGAACAGAAGAAAAGACAGAAAATATTGTTTTGTTTTGAACTCTCTACTCACAGAATATCACAATTATTTAATGCAAGTGATGTTCAATATGGTGAAAAATAATAAATTCCCTTGAATCCCACGAAAGAAATATGGACGAGCTTCTCGCGCACAGAAATCGTTCACACATTTCTATTCCTTAATTGGGCTCAGTGTTTGACGAAGATTTCAAAAATCAATTTCGGGAAGCTTTCACTAGACTTGTCGATTATTCAACTCTTCGAAATGTTCATCAGGACATTGGAGTGATCGTCACTCAAAATTATAACAGATAGGTGGCTGTATCGGGGTTCGCTCATTGCCATCATCAGCATGATAGTCGCCTGTGTCCACCGTAGTGATATTTAAAATTCAAACGACAACTTTTTTATTGAAATTCAAAAAGTATTTTGAACAAAAATTTAGTTTGACTGAAAAACTCTAAGTCGTACCTAAAATGAACTAAAGTATTAAAATCCTTAAAAAATATGTTAGTACATGTAGTGCTGCATTGGGTCAATCTGGTTATAGTACACAAAAATTTCCCATACAATTAAAAAAAAACTCGTACTGAATTTGAGCTAAAAATATACTCAAAATAAGCATGCCAATTCTGCCCAATGCTAGCAAAATTTTACTTGAAACGAGTAAATTGAAACTTGATTTGAACGCGTATGATAGTAGTACGAACTTAAATTAAGTATGCAAATTTCCTCTTTGAGTAAAGAGATACTTGACGACACAAGTATGGTGATCAATTTCGCTCAAATTGAGTTTACTTTTTTTTAGTGTAGGATTGCAGATGCAAATTTTGATTGAAATCGATAACGTTTTCTCCCTTTTTTGTTTCCCATCGAGAGAATTTGAGAACAGTCTGAATGAACAATTTTGCTTTTTAGATTCTATAAAGACTGAGGCACAGTATGCGCCGGTGGTTCGATGATACAACAGCGGATTGGGAGTGAATTCGGCAGAATGGTGAATTCGTAAGTTTAGATTAAATCTGAATATTTCAAGAAAATTAACAATGCTGTGTATCAAACACACATCAAACAGTTAGGCAGGGCGACAGTCTATCGCGCGACCTCTTCAACATACTGTTGGAGATGATTATGAGAAAGCTGCAGTTAATACGACTGATACCATATTTTATAAAAGCCATATGTTACTCGCATATGCAGATGGCATAGACATTATTGGGCGAAAACTGCGATATGTTACTGCAGCTTTTTCAGGCATCGAGAAGGAAGCAGCGAAAATGGGTCGGGTCGAAAATGGGTCGGACAAAACAAAGTTATTGGTTTCAACGAACAAAGAGTCCAATTGTTTGGAAGGCTGCGTAAACGTTGACAGCTATAATTTTGAAATGGTGGAAGAATTCATCTATCTCGGTTCCGCTGAAACAAAACGAATGATATCAACATGGTGATAAAGAGGAGAGTATTGCTTGCTAACAGATGTTACTATGGGCTAAGCAAGCGATTCAATGATAAAGCCCTCTCTCGACAAACAAAAATCCGACTGTACCAGACGTTGGTTCTACTCATCTTGTTATCCTGGCTTATGACGCAAGCGGATGAATCAGTACTGGCAGATTTCGATAGGAAAATACTCCCGAGAATATATGTACCCATCATCGTTAACGCATGAACAATAAGCTGTATGAGCTACACATATTATTCTATAGGTATATTATATTGAAATGGTCAAACGCATAAATATACGGCGATTGCGTTGGCTGTGTCATGTTGTGCGGATGGACCCAAATGCTCCGGTATGGAAGGTTTTCGACAACGAACTCGATGGATGGCCCAGAAGAAGGCGACCAAAACTCCGTTGGAAGGACCAGGTTTTTGAAATATTGTCAAAGCTTGGTGTGACGAATTGGAGGGGAAGCGCAGAAGATCGAACCGCTTGAAATTGTTTTCTACGGGCGGCGTATAATAGATAAGGATGTCTATTCCAGTCGCCACCTAAGAAGAAGAAGGCGAAACAGAGAAAGGCGAATATGTCATATTGTGGTAGATATATCACCTAGACCGTGTTTACCGCTTCTTTAATGTGTTGTACAGGGTTATTTATTTAGTGGTTTTAAACCCGCCGGTCTGACAAGGCTGTCAGTCAACCTTGTTTAGTGCAAGGTTTGCCATTTATGAATATGGATTCGAAGAAAAACCGAAGAATGCGTACAAATAGTTAACATTTATTACAAAAGCGGTGATTCAAACGAGAATCAACGCGACCGATTTAGGGCTTTCGACATCAAGGATAACCCCCGAGGATAATCCTCAAGCATTGAAACATCGAGATACCGCTCGAAATGTGTGAAAAAACTAGACGAAAACTACCTCAAAAGGATCCACTAAATGACGTTGTATTTCGTTCATAATGGCAAGGTTCAAGCATTATATTGAAACAAAAGTTTCAACGAAATCATAGTTTTATGTGTGCTTTATTTGACTGTACTTTTGAAGCCGAAAAATGGATAACCCGTATATAAGTAAATGAAATAAGTGTCTGGTAATAATAGATTTTATAATATAATGGCTAATTCTTAACGCGGATTTAGCCACCAAAATTGTAACGAATTTTTTTTTTCTGACAACAATATTTAACGAATGGGTTGCCATGGGGGAACTTGCAATTTGCACCTAATGCCGACTCATAACAATTCTCGCTGAGATACCAGATCAACACTACTATTTGGTTAATTTCAGAGTCAGCTGCCGATATCAGTAATGAAACCCACTGTTTGTTTAGAATTGCAAGCCAGCACCAGTTAAACACTGACCCACAATGCTAACAACATACGAGTATTGGGCATTCGGCAGATACTGCCATAAAATGCTTGGATATGTAAAACCTAGTTCAGATAAAGCTTGCTATAATGACAAATGTCAGCTTGTCATAATGAAAAATGCCACATAACTTTTGAAGAAAAGAATTATATGTATAAATGTCAAAGCTGAAGCGAATTTTTACGTATGCTATGAGGGAACGCTGCAAAGAGAATTGAAGGAAGGCAATAAGGGAACTTCGAGTATGTAGGAACTTACAGGGATAAAGACGAAAAATTCTACCAAAAGAAAAACTGAAGGTTAGAATAATGCAAATCTGGTGGCGGATACGCGGGTTGTACTGCAAATGTAAATGGAACAAGTGAGGAAATTGCGCTAAATGTCAACGATAACTTAGCTAAATCGAGATCGGAATAGCAATATCACTACCCAGCAAAAAAAGTGCTTCCAAAGAAGCAAATATTCGTCACAACTTGTAATGGGGGAAGTGCTGAAAAATTGCGTAACCACCAATGAAATTCCCTCCTATTACAGCCCTATGAATAGGAGGGAAGCACTAAGTTAATCACGAATGATGTAGGTGTAATGAAAATTCAAATCTTTGGCTATAAAGTTTTGTTATTTAAAAGAATTGGTTTGTATTGCAAAATTGCATTGCAATTAAAAGGGCGCCTAATGTTTTGTACTGTCAAAGCTTTATTTGATCTTTGAATATTTCTAATTTTTAATTTTAATAAATAGAATGACTAACTTAGCGTTTCGATCCCCTTATAGAGAAGGATAACTAAATGAAAATAGAAACAACGTTTCTAGTACTTCACTATAGTGGATTTGGAGATGGTTTAAAACTCTTTCGCTGGAAGTGATAAATATGCATGGATTGCATTTTTAGAAGTGGTGAAAATTTAACTTTTTTTGAATGGCTTCCACTTTTTTTGCTGGGTAGTTGAGGATAACAAATACTATGGATCGGATAGCCTGCCGGCATAACTGTTTAAGACCTGTACCAATGTGTTTGTGATTTAGTCAAACAAATACATGATCGATTATTAGAAACTATACGAATCCGCTCCTTTCCATCCAAACTTATTGGCCAATATTAGTGTCGCTTTAAACTTCTTCAATTCGCTATTAACCGGATATTCAAAATGCTACAAAATATATAAATAAACAAAAGGATACCCAAGTCTTGTCATCTATTATACATCTACATTTGACAAACCATAGCGGCAAAAATTATTTACAATCGTGACTGTCGTTGATATCTGATAAGGCTTTACGGAGTAACACCGGCCGACACAAAGTGTTCAGTGAAAATAGGCAAATATTGTTTTTGCTTATGCAGTTGCGTTCTTTCTCGCTAAGGCATCTTGCAGCAAAAAAGGCCTTCGACACGGCGATAGTCAACCATGCGACCTCTTCATAAGGAGGTAATAATGAGAAACATCTTTAATAAAACCCGTAAATTACTTGCCCACGTCGGTGAAACAGACGGCACTTAATAAAAGCCTACTTATTTGACTCGCTGCGTGAATGTCGACAATTAAATATTATTCAAAACTCAACGCACAAGATTTAAATTTCGCCGCAATTGTATGGTAAAGTGTTGTCATAGAAAAAAACAAAATCTGCATGAATGCCATCGGTTCAGGATAATTGAAAAGAGAGAGGAGCTTTACGAAAGAACAAAACAACGTATAACAAAACGGTTTTTTCTTTTTTTTTCGTTGCCAACATTTTTGTATTGGATTTTTGTGTTATTTTCTATGCGTGGCTCAAAATTGACGGTAGATACGGTATTAACCACCAGCTAAATAAGTAAGTATTTCATGAGCACAAAGATCAAAACGTCTAAAGTGCTAAACGATGGAGAGGACTACTATGAGGAAGAAGATTTCCAAATGGAGCAAAAAGAGAGAGAGAGGGGAATATTTCTTTAGAATTTCTTTTTTTTTTTTGTGATTTTGAATAAATTTCCTGCAACAAAATATTTCGAATCATTTCATATTGACTGGGGTTTCGTCAAAAGACGCTATTACGTGGCATAAATAATCCACCCATCGACATTTACTACGCCCAGGACATTTACTAAGTGAAAATAAATAAATGTGTTTTTTATTAATAAACGTCATAATTTCTACTAGTTGCGTCAAGGCGCATTTTTAAAGATGTTTTATTTTTATGCATAAGAAAGCCAAGACAGGGCTCATATATACAAAGGCGGTCTCAAAAGGAAAAAAACTAATGAACCGAATTTCCATAGACTACGATAGCGATCCCAAAACTAGTCGACCTAACAAAGAAGACACAAAAACGTTGGGGAAAATGTTCTTAATTTTTCAACATAATCTCCTTTTAGTTCGATACACTTTTTTCGGCGATACTCAAAAGCTTCTATACCCTGTTTCTAGCAAGGACTGTCAAACTCCTTAAATTGGTCATCACCCACAGGCTTTTTACACCGAGCCATTTTTTCAAGTTTGGAAATTGTAATAGGAAAATAGTCCGAGGGTAATAAATCTGACGAATAAAGTGTGTGATGAAACAGTTTGAACTTTAATTCGTTAATTTTGGCCATCGCAATAGCAATTGTGTAAACTGGACAACACTTCCTTTTGCGCCAAATGCGGCCAGTTTCCATAATTTCTTCACCTAAACACTGTAATAAATAAGCATAATATTCACCGTCCATGGTTTTTCCCATGCGCAACTCAAAAAACAGATACTATGACCTTTCTTACAGATGTTGCCGTCTTCGCTTTCTTCAATTCTCCCATTCTAGTCCACTGCTTTAACTGTTCCTTTATCTAAGGTGTTTTGAGGGGGATGTCTCATCCATGGCTATAAATCGACGCAAATATTCGGTTTTATTGCATTGAAATATCGCCAAACGCTCAACTGAAACATATTCAAGATTCTGTTTGAACTCTATTGAGAGCAAGCGCGGCACCCATTTTCGCACAGCTTTCTCATCTTCAATTCTTCGGTCAAAATACGATATAAAACACTTTTTGGAATGCCTATCATATTAGTTAGCTCCCACATTTTCAGTCGACGATCATTTTGTGGATTTTCTTAATCATGCCTGACGTAGACACCTCAATTTGTTGACCGCTACTGTGTTCGTCTTGGCAGCTAGTACGGTCTTGTTTAAACTCTGCTACCCAATATTTTACATTCGTAAACGAAGGAGCAGACTTTTCTATAGTATAATCTAGCTCGGCTTTAATATTGGTTGGACTGAGACCTTTCAAATAGAAATATTGAATTACATAACAGTGACCAATTTTTTCCATGTTTAAAAATTCACTGAGATCGTTTGCTTTTAAAGGTCTCAAATAAAAATACTAAACAACGTGGCGCTTTGAAGCTTAAAACATATGTTTATAAGGTTGCCATTTTTCACCAAAGTATTTTTTTTTAAATTACTGGCATCATCTATACGAGTACATCAGGTCGGTTAGTTTCGGGACCGTCCTCGTCGTTGTTATCAGTACGAAAACAGCAGATTTTGTTAGAAATTTTCAATATTAGATTTTCACAAAACATAAAAAAATGAAAGAACCATAACTGATAAGATAAGTGATTAAATTGCGTTCTATTAATTAATTTATAAATACATAAATGCGCACAAATTAAGTAAGCATTAATCACTGCTATGCGAAGTAATACGCTTGTTCAATATCTGAGGCGTATGATAAATGTACGATATGCGCGAGTATTAAGCATTTATCATACGCAGCTAGGAACTTTTCATATTATATGAATATGAAGTGTTGCCGATGTAGGATTTTCCCGCCTGTTTTTTTAACCTATTTAACGGGCGAAATTTTGATTTAGCTGGATTTAACTGGATTTTTGTGTTTTTTTTTCATGAATTTGCAGGATCTTTTTTTTTTGTTTTTTTTCGCTAAGCATGATATTGAAATTCCTTTCAGAATAAAGAAAGCCTGAAATAATTCTACTAAAAATTACTATACTCGTATTAGCATTCAACTTAAAAGAAAACGATGTGACTGAGGAAAAATCTAACGGCGGAGAAATTAAAGAATCTTAGATTCAGAAACTCAGTTTTTGGGCCATTGCAAACGGGGATAGTTCAAAATTCTTTTTATTTCGTTGTGAAATAATTTGGATAAATTTCTACGATGTAGAACAGTATAAGTTATGCAATTAGAAACATCAAACTTTGACATTTTTGTGTAGCAAAATGAATATTTCAAAGCTTTCATACGACCTATGATCGAATTATGATATTAAACATAAACAAAATTTGACAGTAGTACCTTAAAAGTAGTACTAAAACCTAATTGCTGAAAAATACCTAATAAAATAATCGTGTTTTGTGTAAACCTATTGCATTTGGCTCATCCTTATTGAGTAAAAATTGATTAAAGGGTGGCGCATAAGTAACGTTAACGGCGACTATATTGAATGCATCATTTGGTTTCAATTCGTGAACCAAATGCATCTATATGAGAAAAAATGTGACATATGTAAAATTCTTCTGTAAAAGACTGCCTAGACATATCTAACTGCTGGTTCGTCACCTGGTTGAAGTTTCGGGGTTTTCCTCAATACTTGCTTGCACTCGAGCAATGGTCAATTCATTTCCAACTGCACGAGGTCTTTCAGCAGAAGAACGCCGGCAGCCCCTTGTTGCCCAAAACGCTGAACCAATCGGTAAATTATTGAAGCGCTAACATAACATTCGAACATAAAAGAAACTTCGATATGATCTGAATAATCCAATGCTGACTTTCCAAGTAAAATTGAACAACTTTGGTTCTTTGTTCTGTGCTGAGTCTTTCCATCATAATTTTCCCAAGTATTATTTAGTTAAATCTGTAAAGAGACGAAAAAAAAGACAAACAAAAAACGTATTCACTGATCAAATCTTAGCGCTACTTATGCGTTACCCTATATAATACATTAAGTAATGGAATTTCACCATTAATAAGAAAATCTACGTCACACGTTATCTTGGCTTTGTCAATCAATATTTTGAAGCAAAATCGAATTGTGAATTCAGGTTGGGTTAGCATTTTAATAGATTCCATCTCTGAAAACAAATTTTAATCAATACAAAATCGAATCTTATACGGGTTTTGATGAAATGTACTCATCAGTTCTTATTTGAAGTTTTTAGTTGCTTCTTTCGCATAGATTAATCCAACGTTAATGTTCATAATAGAATTATAAAAGAACCCAAAAGTTTTTGACAAAATTTAACATTATTTTTATTCTCGTGAGCAAAACCACTTAAAGTTCAAGCTATGTAAAAAACGGCAAAAATGTAAATTCATTCGGGTCTCATAGGCTTATGGACCTTTTAATAACTGTAACAAACGAACGCTTACAAATAGTTAGAACTTACTACAAAAATGGCGATTCAAACGTGGGCACTTTTCTTGCATTACGGGGGGACTATGGTCGTCATAATCGAATTGAGAAGAAATAGGTATATAGAGACTGGAAGCGTTACAGATGTGGTGAGGCCTGTGCACCACCGCAATGTGCGCACTGCCGAAAATACCGCTTCTGTTAGTGAAAGTGATCATCCGAATTTTAATTCAGAGCGCTACGGCCGTACGATAACCAACTTTATTTGACTATGATTATGAACAAGACAGAGCAATGAGCCACACAAATGACTAATTTTGGCTTTATTGCATGAGCAGTTTCAAGATTATGTTATTTAACGCCGTTAGATGTTTTTGTGGGGCTACATCAAAGGCCATGTGTATGCGGATAATGCCCAGACGTTGAAGCATTTGAAAACCAATATTTGTCAAGTTACCGCCGAGAAACCGCACGTAATGTGCGGAAAAATGGTCAAAAACTATCTCAAAAGTACTGGTCACTGCTGTAACCAACTCAGAGGAGGTCATTTAAATGACATTGTATTTCGTACATAACGACAGGGTCCAAGCATTATAATAAAATAGAAGTTTAATCAAAGTGTGTTTTTATGGGTGTTTTATTTAACTTTACTTTTGACACCGAAAAATGAATAACGCTAAATATTTGTAGAGCTGTTACCGACTATAATCGACGTAAAAGTGGAGAAAAATCGTATGCCGTCGAAGAGCGATCTAAAAGTTGAGTTCTGCAATGTTACAATCTATATATGAGAAGCTGTTATTGAGCTCACAGCAACAGCAAATTATGAAATCGTAATCATCACCCAATATTTGTATTTTGCATTTATGGTCATTTGAAATTTATTTGTTTTATGCCGATAAGGTACCTGTCATTTTTATGGGGCTTTGAAGTTTTGATTCTTGAATACAAAGACATTCTTAATACGACCGAATCGAAATGCAGGCTATTCGAAAAAGGCATTTGTAAATAAACCGGCATACGGCTTACCGCTTTTGGGGGTTCAGTTCTAAGTGCTCTACTCTAAATTTTTCAATTGTGTATTTAGTTCTTAAGACATATTGGAATATTGAAGTGCTGAAATATGTAAATGTAGGAATATTCAAATACGATTATTGCTCTACAAAAATTTTGGAATTATTGAACTATTCGAAAAAAAAAAGAATTTTTCAAACCATTTCGTTTATCTACCGAATTCTCACTTTGTATTTTTTAGCCATATGGCGCCACTCGTAAGATAACGAATTTGCTTCTAATTTTGGCGATACTCAAGGCTAATCTCAGATCGCTACAGGTCCATTGAACCAAAGAAAGTGAATTGAAGTATATATACACATATATTTGTATCAATATATGTACATTTACGCTCTCGGGAATTCTAGTGTCTGAAGAAACTGACGGGAACATGCTTATATGCCCATAAATTTAATTGGAGATCATTAATTTTGGCAAAATAGCCAATTAAATAATGAAATATTATTGAAATATAAAGCATTAAAAAAATTCAAGATTATATACGAGCATATAATCGCATTTGCTACAATTGAGATTGTGTACAGTGTCGTATGACACATAGACCATTTATTTTGCAAATGGTGGAAGTCAATTCAATTCAATTCAATTTTATAATAAATCAGGACAAAATTTGTATTTATGAATCATAGGAAAATTACCTAATGTTTGAATCAAGATATTTGTCTTTGAATGATATGGGCTAAGGATTGGTTCGAACATTTCATATAAAAAATTACACTGACTTATAACACTGTGAATGTCATTGGCTTTAACCCTCGGGTAAACTATACCTCTAGAGGCACAAGTTGGATTAAAAATCACCTCAAAAGGATTTGGCAGTTATCCCAATTATTATCAATAACAGAAGCAAAATTAAAAACTGTTCAAGTTCTCCTCTTAAAACATGTATATAGGGTGATTTTTTAATCGTAATTTTTTTTTAAATCGAATAAAACACTCAAATTTGCATCACATATTACAATTTTTTATTTGAATCGATAAATTGGTATTTGCCATTTAATTTTTAAAGATAATTTTATGTAAATGTTGTCCGCAGCTCCGTCTCAAAATGTCCATTCGGAAGGCTCAATTTTTCTTCACTTTTTCGAGCATTTCGGCCTGTATTCCACGAACAACGTGTGTTATGTTATCCTATAAGACTTCAATAGTGTTCGGCTTGTCCACCTAGACTAACGACTTGACATAACCCCAGAAGAAATAATCAAAAGGCGTTAAATCGCAGAACCTTTGGGGCCAACTCACAGGGTCAACTCGAGAGATAAGCTTCTCACCAAATTCATCCCTTAACATATCCATTGTTTCATGAGCAGTGTGGCATGTTGCACCATCCTGATGAAACCACATGTCACCCAAGTTCAACATAGCCAATTGGGGCAAAAAAAAAAATTCCTTGTGGTTGAGTAACACATGCCCAATCGCTGATAACGGCGACGGATTGACTTATCACGATCGTCCTTAACACTGGTCGCTACGGCTGCAACATTTTCTTCGGTACGCACTCTACGCATGCGGGTCGATGGTTTTATGGTTGATGCGAAATTTGGAGATACAGCACTAATTGTTGATTCGGCAGGTCGATTATGACGACCATGAAATGGTCGTATCAAACGATGCATAGAGCAGAGCACGTAGAGCACGAATTTTGATAATAAATTTCAACGATTTGTAATCGTTGCTCGTTTGCTAGTCTTTCCATGATGAAACGGCAGAGGATACTGTACATTTTTCACTTTGACAGATGACGTTTGGACGCCATTACCAACCAGTGCTGTCAACCTGAAAAACGTAGATCTTAAAAAATCACCCTATATATATATACCTGGTAATCCATTTTGCGGTTTCGAAAGCAAAGTTAAATAAAACACACATAAAGCTATGATTTCGATGAAAATTTCATTTCATTATAATACTTGGACCACGCCATAGTGTACGAAATGCAATGGCATTTAAATGACCGGCTCTGGATAGGTTGCAGCAGTGGATCCTTTTGAGCTAATTCTCGACTACTATTCCGCACATTTCGGACGGCATCTCGGCGATACCAACGTTTAGGGATTATCCGCGTAAACACGGTATTTGACGTAGACTTACAAAAAAAGTCTAACGGCGTCAAATTACATGATCTTGGTGGCCATTTGACGTCGCCAAAACGTGAAATTAGGCTTTCTGGAAATTTCTTACGCAGTTAAGCCACAATCGGTCGTGTTGATAACTATAGTCCTGTCGATAATATTCAATTGCAGGCCAGAAAAAGTTGGCTATCAAAAAAAGGGTCGTAACGTTCTAAATTGAAATTCGGATTATACGTCACACATTCACTAACACTAACTGCGACATTTTGGGCAGTGCGTGCATTGCGATGATGCCTAGCCCTAATCACATGTTTAACGCTTCCAGTCTCTTCAAATTTTTATATAATCTTGTACAGTAGGTCGATTATGACGGCCACAATCACCCCGTATTGCATGAAAAGTGCCCATGTTTGTTTGGCAAACCTTTCACTAAACAAATAGCACTTCAAATGACAGGTGCTTAACAGCTGAAAGCCTAGCCAGACCGGCGGTTTAGAAACTACAAAATGGATAACTCTGAATATATGGATCACCGATTTTCGCTAAATTGGCCAATTTCTATGTGTGGCGCTCTAAGGGGTGTGGCAATGCAGACCATTTCCATTCGCAAAACTATGTCTACTGAATGTCTCATAAGTGCTACATTACGCCGAATTTAGTGCAATAGAGTGAATGATATGAACCTACCTATACATGAGATAAATTAAATAATTTATGGATAGATAATAATCTCTAATTAATTACTCCGAATTACAATAATTCGGTTGATCTTTTTTTAATTTTACTAACCGTTATAAAGTAACACAATTGACAGACATTTAGGTAATTCCAAGCTACGAATTTCGACAATTCGGCTGATTTACATGGGATGCACTAGAACAGGTGTTGCGATATCTTTCATTTTCATTTTCAGATTTATTACATCAAACCCTTAGAATTGCAGCAATGCTGGCGCTTTTTAATCGTTACTTATTGTTGAAGATACTGTCTTCTGGAGGGTAGTAAAATATTGAAATTAATAATAATTATATGATTATATATTTACGACATCAATGTTGTCTATTTTTGTCAGAAGCAATTTTCTATATGATTGTAATTTAAGGAAACCCTTGATAAAGAAAGACATTTTGGAATATTTAATTGCGCTTTTAAATGGCATTTATTTATTTCCTACTTGTCTGTTCTATAATTAAATTGTGTTTATTAATAGAATAAATAAGCTATGAAAATAAATATTTTATTTATTACATGTCTGTTTATTCGGTTCAGTTGTTAAGTGATGACTGACGACAATTAACAGGAGGGGAAATGATTTAAGATAACAGACTTAGAGGCGAGTGGGTTGAATACTGAAAACTGTGGATTCTTAATATGTTGCCTATGTTTCGTGAAAACAATTATATCTTCAACAGAATGCCGATTGCTAATATAAGAACATGTCAAGTTCTTCGAGATCATGGGCGTTATGTCGACTTAGAGCAAAACTTTGTTAAGGGTTTTACCATCAAACGAATGTGAGAAATCAATTTGACCGAAGATCCGAATTCAACTATTCTCTATGAATCTAAAATTATGTTCACATATCATGATAACATTTATCATGATCGTTTTTGCTTAGATGACTTTACCAATAAAAATTAAATTTTTCTATACTAAACAACGCCCTCAAAGCAAGGCGACAGTACTCGGTGCAATCTCTTCAATACCATAATTCAGATGATAATATAGAAAGCGGCAGCAAACGGAAATAGCATCGTCACTAATAAAAATGAGGAAGCAAGAAATTTTTCATAACCTTTATAAGCTTCAAACATTCCTAACAAAATTTTTGATTACAAAGAACCGAGGCAAGGCGAAGACATTGTAATAGTAGACAACAGGTCCTACCTTTGCTTCTATATTCGATTATTTTTGCTCGAGTTTTTCTCAAAACCAAACGGCTCATATAAAGCAAAAGTACAACATGAATATACTTAACATACCGTACACCAGTTCTTTAGAAACAGTTAGGTAATGATTCTAAAATTTATGTCACAATTCTACCAATTTGCAGATTTGTCTCAAATAGATACTACAAGGCAATCTTATGGAGTTTTTGTCTTGGATGATTATCCCACAATGGCTTCTCTTTTTTTCTGACATTTTTTATTGGTCCACTGAGACTGCCCTGCACAACATGGTCAGATTTATGAAAGGTTCACTCGCCGGCAAGGTAGCCTTTCTAGATATAGAAGGGGCGTTTAATAACACTTCTCTCGATGCAACAGTCACAGTACTATAAAATCTGGGAGCAGACGTCAGTATTAGGCGGCTGGTGTACGATCTTCTTACAAAGAGATGCGTCAGATGGGAAGTTTTCGGGAACACTCAGAGATATCCTTCAAAGAGCCCTTCCCACTGTAACTAAGTGGGCGGGGGAAAACGGTCTCGGAGTAAATCCAAACAAGACCGAAGTGGTTTTGTTCACCATTATTGGACAAGAAGCTGATTTTCAAACTTAAGACTGATAATGTTGGAAGGAGTTATCGTTTGGTGGAAGGCTCTTCGACATACCACATACTGTAGGATACTGGATAAGGTACATGGTGCGCTCCGCACCACCCCATCTGAAGCACTAAATGTAATTTTGCATTCACTGCCCTTTACCATAATTAGAATGCAGACTGCCGCAGCTACTAAGGGAGCATTAAGACTAAGGGAGCTGTCACAGTGGTCAAATAGTGGTTATGGCCACAGTGTGATTCCTAACATGGTGCTGACATAACAGAGTGTAGTCAATGGTGCGACTACACTGTGGCTGAACCACTGTTCGACAAGAAGTACCATATACTCATACTTATGTAGAACTCGTGATGTGGGGCTAGGGTTAAGTTTAGCAAGAAGACTACCTGATCACTATAGTGTTTATCAGGCCGAAATTCTGGCCATTAAGGAAGTGGTAGAATGGTTGAGGTATAACGTCTTCGCCATGGTGGGGATTAACATATTCTCTGACAGTCAAGCTGCCATTAAATATCTTTATTCTGTCTTAATGAACTCAACATTAGCCCTGAAATGCCGCAGATCTCTTAAAGAGGTGGCTCAGCATTTCAACATTCACCTTATGTGGGTGCTGGGCCACAGGGACATACCAGTAAACTGCAGAACAAACGAGCTGCAAGACTAGGGACAATCTTACAGACTCAAGCCGAGTTGGAGTTGGAGCTGTAGGGATGAAGAGGAGGAGGAGTCTATAGAACACCTACTCCTTTAGAGACTTGGGAGATCTAGACGATATAGATATTGTCCGACTTAAGAGCTTCTTGGGGCGCTCAGGACGGTTCAACGGAGGAAACTGGGGGCAGCCATATCTCTAGTTTCCGTGGTATCACAATGGACTATGTAGTCTAAGTGAGTCTGTCTATTCAGACTGCCACATTGACCTAACTTAACCTATATGAAAACGGAAACACCAAGAATGTAATTTAACTATGTTCGCTCTTGTCTTTACTCAGTTACCACTACCGGAAAATAACACGGGTCAACTTTCCGACAGAAACTGCATTCACGGTAGGTGTATCAAAATATGTGTGCCACCCCTAGAATGTTACCCACTTTCTATTTCTGATAAATTCTTTCGTGTTCCACGGAATATGTTCTACAACAAGTTGTGGTTAATCGGTCATAACCTAAGAAATTGCTTTAGAGTATATGGTACTTGCAACAAGTTACAAAATATTTTACTGGGTTGTTTAGGGATGAATTTGATTGAAGATCCTAACTCGCTGATTCTCCATCAGCCAAGAAATAGGCCGTACAATTACATTCACATAAGAAGATTATTTCTGTCTTGTTGTCGCTGCCTATACGTTACATTATCGCACAATTGTTGGTATTAAAAGCATACCAGACAAGTCGACAGTATTTCTTGCGATCTCTAATACATCATAATGCAGATGATGATAGAGAAAGCGGCAACAAATAGTTATAATATCGTCACAAATGAAAATGGGGAAACAAGAAATTTGCAGTGTATGATAAAAGCTGTTAATATAGAAGATTTTAATAAGCAACCGTTGTAGTAACGGTGAGGACGGCCACATCATTAAAGCGTTGTATCATCAATAGCGATATGTCTCTCAAGGTTCAAACCACCGGCTCCGGCAAAATGCTCAATAATTAACAAAATTAATATTTCGGATAAATTAGCTAATACTATATGTAACAATGGTCGGCAGAGTCACGATCGTCGTTTGATTGATCGGGAGTTCAGTTCCGCTACCTATAATTCTCATGAGCGGCGGTCACTTTGATGTGTCTGGCGAACATTTCGATTAGTCAACAAAGTCTGGAAAATGCTTCTCAAACTGTGACGTTCGGAATCGTCGCTGAACTGTAAATATTTTGAGTGAGTGAGTCTGTAGTGAAAATTTCTCAAATTAAAGGCTGGCACTATACGTACTTTATCAGCTCTAACTTTTGGAATTGTCGTTAAGCAATAGATCGCGTTCTGTGAATCTAAATATAGAATGCATGTAAGCTCACTGAATGTGAGAAGCTCTCCCACACCTCCCACTCTCCCGTACCTGGTATTAAGATTTATTATTTACTTCTCTCATCTGTAAAATTTACTATCATTTACAAATTGTAATGATGTTACTGCAATCTTCTCAAATATTCAGTACATACTCATGTCTATGCACGTGGATAAATTCTTGGTTTGGTCGATGCCCTGCATTCACAGTTTTATTGAGGTATATGTTAAATGAAAAACTCGGTCAATCAGCTCACCTTTATGCACGTCATTTTAAACTACAAAACTACGGCCAAAACATTAGTTTTACCAGTAACACATTTTATCGTAAAAATAAAAAAAAGGTGTATTTTTTGAAAAAACTTGAAATCTTTTAACAACCGAAGAACACGAAAAAATTGTTAAAATTTACTACAAATTGGTTATTTAAGCCAAAATTTCAACGATAAAGTTTTTTTCTCACTCGGTGGTTACGCCAACAAGCAATTCTATCGCATATGGAGCTTTGGAGATTGTAGACAAACCATTGTATCCGGGAAAAGTAAGTGTTTGGTGCGCATTAAGGTTTTGGACCGAATTTTTTTAAACTATCTCAAAAGGATCTACTGCTGCAACCAACCCAGAGGCGATCATTTAATTGATATTATATTTCGTACATAATGGCAAAGTCCAAGCATTTTATTTGTGTTTTATTTAACTTTACTTTTGAAATTTTTTCCAACTTATATCAAATGTGTATATATATGACTGTCCTACAATGAGAACATTTTAGAAGCCTTTATGATGCTTTTCTTTTCTTTAATACTAATTTTTCAGCAAAAAAATTTAAACAACCGAACGGATTGTTTATATGCAACACTATAACAATCGTTATCTGTCTATATAAAAGTAACGATTCGTTTGATAAAACGTTCGCGTCTATAACAAATGTCATTTATTAGATAATTATTAATATAATTCGTATCGCTAAGAAAGTACTTTGCATCACAAGTATTCAATAACACCGTAATGAATGTTAATAAACTATTAATTATTCACCTCTCGCTATTATTGAGTGACACTTCGCTCTTCGACAACGCTTCACATGGGTATTTTCAAACATTTTCCAAATAAAACTGGGTAACACTAATCCGAACTTGTTTGAAGTGGTTTGCACAATTTCATTTAATCATATTTTCTGTCAAAGACACTACTGAGTCTAAGCACTTTTTGTATCATTGATATTCTCAATTGGCATGAACTAAAATCTCGTTTATATTATAAAATCTCGTCTATAAGAATTTCACATGTTAAAATTGTTTATAAGCGAGCGATTGAGTGCACTTTATTCCAATCAGTCATCGTGTCATGAATTCTATCTATCCAGAGCACCCATCATAAATGAAATAGTTTTCGATTTAAAAAAGCAAATTGAGTATGAGGCAAAAGTGCGCCAAATCGCATAATCTTGGTGGCCAATTGACGTCGAAAAACTTTCTGAAAACTTCTCATGCAATTAAACCAAAATCAGCCGTGTTGTGTGGCTCGTGGCACCGACTTGTTGAAACCACTTATCGTCCAGTCGATAATCTTCAATTGCAGGCCAAAAAAAAAATTAGGTTATCATACGGCCTTAGTGCTCTGAATTGAAATTCGGATTATCCGCCACACTTTCAATAACAGAAGCGACATTTTCGGCAGTGCGTACATTACGATGATGCACAGGTCTGATCACATCTGTAACGCTTCCAGTCTCATCATATTTCTTCATAATCTAGTCAATTCCTTGGACAGGAGGTCGGTTATGACGACCATAATCACCCCGTAATGCACATAAAGTGCACATGTATGAATCACCACTTTGGTAGTAAGTTTTAACTATTTTTACGCGGTCGGTTGTTACGGTTGTTAAACGATCCATATTCGTAAATGGTAAATCTTTCACTAAATAAAATAAATAACACTTCAGATGACTGGTATTTAACAGAAACCACTAATTTTGTATTTTGAAGAGTTGGAAAATATGTGGGCTGAGATAACATTAACCAACATGATGATTGACAATTTTTTGTTGAGAAATTCTTACAATTTAACGATTTTTTAACAAGTCCAGTTTTGACCCGAAACGCTACTCTAGTAACTGCATATATAATTACATGTCGTTTGTTTTGAGAAATCCTCTTAGTATACATCAGCGGCGGCGTGAGCCAAAAGTTTTACAACCAAAAGTAAAGTGGAAAGAAAGAGATTTTGCAATAATACAAAAAAGCAAGTGGACAGGTGCAGAGTTGAACAGGCGCCAAGGGTTCGACCGAGTCGATGGTTACATTCCCCGTCGCCATAGTTAGCGGTCCACAATGTAATTAATCATTAAATAAGTGGTCGAAAATTATTTCTTCTCATTCATAAAATATCAACTTAGATCGTTGAAAATTCTTTTTTTAGTGTTTTAGAATAACCACGCCTACAATTAGGGCGGTCTTTTATAAATCTATATAAACTGGAATGCTATCTTTCATCGTAGGTATCAACTTTTGTAAATGGTATAAATGCTATATAAATTGGTGATAGTGATCGATAATGATACTAAATGGGCGTGCCAGAAACATTCATAAAATAATTCTAGGGTGCTTTTCATAACCTGTACAATATATAAATGATGAAATTGTTAAAACATTCGGGAAAATGCCAATTTTTTTACACTTGGGGCGGTCCTTGTGCGTTAAAGATTTTTTTCATTTGATCCATTGACTCACTCGTGACACTCGAGGTTGGTATTATCGTAAACGAGGTGCTGCTTCGTCCCTGTGTTACGAGGTCGCAAAACCAACTGGCCTGACGTATAGATGGTGCCAGTAGTTAAAAAAAATTATTTTTGTGAAAAGTGCTAATATTATAAAACACATGTTTTAAGTTTCAAGGTGCCGCGTTGTTTAGTATTTTGATTTAAGTCATCAAAAGTAAACGTTCCCAGTGAATTTGTAAACACGGAAAAAATTGGTCACCGTTATGTAATTCAACATTTAAAATTAAAAGGACCAAGTGCAACCAATATTAAAGTTGAGCTAAATTCTACTCTCGGGGAGTCTGCTCCTTCATTTACAACTGTAGCAGAGTTTAAACTAGGCCGTACGAGGTGCCAAAACGAACACTGTAGTGGTCGACCAATTCAGGTGTCCACGCTAGACACAATTAAAAAAATCCACAAAATGATGTTGGATAATCGTTGGCTGAAGGTGTGTGAGCTATCTGAAATGATAGCCATTTCAAAAAATGTTATACGTACATCGTATTTGGACCGAATATTTAAAGTTAATAAAGCTGTGCGCAACATGGATGCCGCGCTTGCTTTCAATAGGCCAAAAACAGCGTCGTGAAGATGTTTCGTCAGTGTTTCACCGCAATAAAGCCGAATTTTTGCGTCGATTTATAACCATGGATGGCACATGGGTCCACCACTTCACACCTGAGACAAAGGAACAGTCAAAGCAATGGACTGGAATGGGAGAATCGTGTCCAAAGAAGGAGACGAAGTTCCATTTGCAGGCAAAGTCATGGCGTTCGTTTTTTAGGATGCTTATGGGATTATTTTTATTATCTTCAGAAAGAAAAAACCATCAACGGCGAATATTATGCTAATTTATTATAGTGGAATTATGAAAAAAAGACCGCAATTGGCGAAAAGGAAAGTTGCTCCAGTTCACACATTCACTATTGCGATGGCCAAAATTAATGAACTAAAGTTCGAATTGCTTCATCACGCACTGCATTCAATAGATTTAGCTCCCTTGGACTATTTTTAATTTCCAAACTTGAAAAAATGGTTCGGTGATAAAAAATATGCATTAATGAAGAGGTGCAGTCTGCGGTTGATGGCTATTTTAAGAAGTCTGACAGTTCTTACCATAAACAAGGTGCAGAAACTATTGAATATCGCTGGAAAAAGTGTATCGAGCTGAAAGGAGATTGTATTGGAAAATAAAAAAAATTGTATCCAACTTGTTTGTGTCTTCTTTGTTAGGTTGGCTAGCTTTGGGACCGCCCTCGTATATTTTGAACAAACGAACAAAAAAACTGAATTTTTCGTTTCTTTCGTAACAGGACATTTTTTTTTATTAAGTTTCGAGTTAGGACATTTACATTTGTTGGAGCTCTTGTTATCAATTTTTCACTATCTATAAAGAGATTAAACTGCAGCCCTTTCTTAATTGTCATGAAAGTCTATAAATAAGTATAAACAAATTGCAAGTATTTACAGAGGAATGCCTAAGATATTACTAAGACCCAGTTGTCCAATTTGTCATAAACTTTAGTAGTTTTAGAACAGTAGCAAAATATCCGACCCCACGAACTTTAAGATTCAGACAATTCCTTATCTATACAATTTATGTTACCACCCTAACATAGGTAAACATAAAAAAACATTCGTTATTTGGAAATTTATATAAACATTTTTTAAAAAATCAATAATTATTAATACAATTTAGAGAATGTTTTCTAGCTAATATCATAAAATACTATATGTGTCGATCGCACTAAGTTTCAACAATACAATGAATTCATTAACTTTTGATACTGAAATTGGAAAAACTTTTAAATACCTCTAAAAATACCAAACAAGGCGGATGAATATTGGCGGCTCAAGTTATACGATTGAGCAGCAGATTGGGCAAACGATAAAAATTTGCCCAAAAAAAGTGTTGCGCCCACTTTGTAGCAGACGCCATGATCCTCTAAAGTCATTTCTCTAACGTTTGGTGGCCTTATTCGACATAACACGATCAGCAAATACCCAGCACGTCACAGGAACTCCCAATCCGCAGAGAATATTGCCACTGTTTATGAAGTAACCCGAAGCAAATGATTTCTTTCCTTGCACAAGAACTCCGAATTTCAAATGCTTCAAATGACCCAGAAACTCAACATTTATAACCACACTTGTACATAAAGCCACCTTTTCGGCTTCTGATCTTCGGAACGTTGAATAGAGGATCTCAATTTTGGCCGAAAACTCGTATTCAGCGAACAGGCGCCTTATTAGGTGAATGATTATGTTACCTAACAAAATTGTTGTCATATGTGAGACGGCGTTGAAGCCATCATTGGTTCATACTTCTTTGAAAGTGACGGTGATAAGGCCATTACTGCCAAAGGCAAGCTCTACAGATCAATGACAACCTCTTTCTTTTGACCCAAATTCAACGAGTTGGTCGTGGACGGTAAGTGGCTTTAGCAGGACGACACTACATTAAATACAGCGAACGCCACAATGGACATTCTGTACGATCAGTGAATGTGGTTATCTGTGAATATGGTCCTCTACGAGATGTGACGTGAATTTCATGTGAGGTTTTTTGAAGTCGAAGGTGTGTCGACCATTGTTCTCAAAGGCAACATAACCCAAACAATCATTCAAATGCAGCCAGATCTATGCAACAGACTCACTGAGAATTGGAATTATTGTGATTGTGCGAAGACACGGCAGACATTTGAACGATATTGTATTCCATACGTAAAGGCATACATTGGCGATTCAAATAAAAAAGAATTTCTTTAATACAGCTTGTTTTATTCAACCTTCCGTATTTAGAAAAACTGTAGAAAATGGTCTCATTTTCAAATTGGAAAACCCCCCTTTTTAAATTGTTGTATACTTCAATTTCAATAGAATATCGTGCATGATATTTTTGTTCTCATTATTACGACTCGGTCGTTGATTGCTCGTTGATCTCTACTTTCAACTTATTTTAAATATTCCACGCAATGTCCTTGATAGACACTTTGTTATATGTAAATTATTTCAATATAATGTGCTCCCCACAATCACTCCTCACAAATGTTACATTTGAGGTGATGAAAATGCGTACGAGTTTGGTGTACAGCTTAACATATTAATAATGTTACAGAACGTGTCGAAATACCTGCTACACAAGAGTTTCGTAACAAAAGCATTTCAAATGAATTTATTTCAATTTTTTTCTGTTAAAAATCTGTTCCATTTAAATGCTACAAAAAGACGGGCAACGCCGCAAATGTAATGTGGGGAGAAGAACTGTCACAACTTTAAATCTCAAACACGTGTCGAATTACGGTTTTTAACACAGATTCGGCTTGTTAACGATACCTAATGTACAGAGTTATCCAATTAGTGGTTTGAATTTACGATTAAGGATCGTTTAACAATCTAATAATCTAATAATCTAATAATTCGGATAATCCGAATTTAAATTCAGAACGACATAGCCGTATGATAAGCGACTTTTTTTGGTCTGCAATTGAAGATTATGAATTGAACCATATGTGATTTCAACAAGACGGTGCCACGAGCCACATAACTCGACCGATTTTAACTTTATTGCATAAGAAGTTTCCAGAAAGCGTAATTTTACGCTTTGGCAACGTCAATTGGCCGCCAAGATCATGCAATTTGATGCCGTTAGACTTTTTTGTGAGGCTACCTCAATGACTGTGTTTACGCTGATAGTCTTCAAACGTTGAAGCATTTGAAAACCAACATTTGCCGATATACCGCCTGAAATATGCGACAAAGAGGTCGAAAACTACTCCAAAAGGATCCACGGCTGCAACCAATATAGAGGCGGTCATTTGAATCACTTTGTATTTCGTATATAATGGCAAAGTCCAAGCATTATAATAAAATAAAAGTTCCATCGAAATCATAGCTCTATGTGTGTTTTATTTAACTTTACTTTTGAAACCGAAAAATGGATAACCCGGTGTATTAAAAGCAGTGAGATTTCTTGTTTTTTTCTTATTTTGAAAATTACTTTTGATGCTATTAGAATTTAATTTTCAAGTCACACATCCTCAATGACAATTTTGCTTTTAATTTTTGCTAATGAAAACATAAAAATGCTTACAAAACTTTTGTGATTGAAAACACAAGTTTTGAACTTTCACGAAAGCATAAATGATTACAAATAGAATATTTTATGTAAGAAAAAGAAAAAAGGACGACAAGAGCGCCGCACAACGTGACTCATTTCAAGTGTTAAAATTTCATCACTTTCTGAACACAACACCAACATAAAAAACGCAAAAATTCCAATTTCCTCCCCTCCGCTGGGGGGTCGTATTCAAATGGTTTAACAAAAGTGTACAAAAGTGTACAAAATGAACAAATGCTAAGTGTTACGAATACTTCTTGTCGAAAGTGTTTGTTTACTTACACATTGTTTTGTAATCGGAAACCTCATCGAAATGCGAAAAAAAATTAAGAAGAAAAAAAATTGTTTAAAGAAAACATTCATTCATTTAAGTAAAGTTGGAATATCGCCATGTCACGAGTATGAATAACATCGAACGTCTTTATAGTCCTATAACAACTGAGGTCCCTTCACCTCTTCTGGGGGTTAGAAAATGTAGAGCGGTTATTATGGTTACTGTTGTTGTTCATAATTGTTGGCATTTTAATTAAGTACCATACTCGTAGATGTAATATTTGCTTTAATTTTAAAACGTGTACACTATAAATAACATTATCCTTGTTCTTGTTCATTTACAGCTTGGAAAATGTCCTGCTATCAAATGTCATCAGCAATGAATAAAAGCAGCAACAAACGTCAATTTGTGCCGATTCTATTGTTGTCTCTAATGTGGACAATGATGATTACGGGAGCCATGGCACGACCCAGCCTGGGATCACTGTTGGCCAAGCAAAATGACGCCTCTCAAATGTTACTGGAGGATTTGTTTGCAAATGCGAATGACGAAAATCTATTTCATGAATTGGTATGTAAACAAATACAGAGGAAGACATACGAGTGTTACAATATAATTGCACAATTACTTGAATATTTCATTATCGCAATCATTCAATTGATGCAATAATCAGGACTGTACAATCGTATCGAAATTGGAAAACTTCGACTGCCGAAGTTTGGAATCGTGTGACTTCGTCTAGAATATTTGGAAAATTAGCTACTCTAATTCCGACGCTAGCATTGGGTTTTCTGACGGTGGGGCCGAGGTAGATGAATGGAGATATTTAAATAGCCGAGTTAACCGGAATTTCGCTGCGGTTTGTAGTTTTTTTTAAGATTACAGAAATATGTTAAGAAAGACGTTATGTTGAATAATCATAAATTGATTCTAATCCCATCTGTACAATAATATCGACGATCTTAGAAAATAACTGTAGCATAGGATCATCCATTTCTCGTTTTCAAGCAGAGTTTAATAAAACACACATAAAGCTCTGATTTTGATGACATTTTTATTCCATTATAATGCTTGGACCTTGCATTATGTACGAAATACAACTGATGTTCGCACAGTGGCATTTTCGAACAAATACTGCCCAATGACACCTCCAGGCCATAATGCGCACCAGTCGCTTGGCAATGGCTTTTCCACAATCGCTTCTAGGTTCTCCGAGCTCCATATGCAACAATTTTGCCAGTTGGTGTAAACGCCAAGTGAGAAGTGAGCTTTATCGCTGAAGAAAATGTTGTTCGATTGAAAGCCTACGTTTAAATCGCCACTTTTCTAGTAAGTTTTAACTATTTTTACGCCTTCTTCTGTTGTTAAACAATCCATATTTCATTAAATATTGGGTTGTTTGGAAAGTTCGTTTGATTAATTCGTTAGTTCACCAGACGTCGCTACTCATGACGTAGGGTTCCTACAAACACTACCATAACTTCCTCCCACCCCTTCTCTAAATTGTGTTGTCGTTCTGGTCTGCAGTTGTTATAGCCTTTTAAAAAGTTATAAAAAGTGGAAAAAATGAGCGAGAAAGATCATTTTAGGCATATTATGCTGTATTATTTCCGGAAAAGAAAAACGGTTGCTGAAGCCAGCCGAAAAATAAAGTCTGTTTATAAAGAAAACGGACCAAATGAAAGAACTTGCCAGAAATGGTTTAAAAGATTTTCTACGGGCGACTTCTTTGTAACGGACGCTCTCAGGTCAGGACGATCAAAAGAGGACGTGAGAGATTTGTTAGAAAAATAGCTGAAATAATCAAAAAAAAATCAAATCATCAATCAAACTCAATTTGTGAGCAACCTCGATGTGTGGCTACCTCACTCTCTCACCGAGGCCTCACACTGCTTGTGGACCTATCACAAACTGTCAGAGATTGGGTGAGAAGCTTTGCTCACAAACCGTACTCCCCAGACCTCGCCCCGTCCGACTATCACCTACTTCGCAGTCTGAGTAATCACTTGAAGGATTTTAATTTCCATAACGACGAGGAAGTGAAAACCTGAATTGAACGCTTTTTTTTCAGAAAAACTACGCGAGTCTTATGAGAGAGGAATTAAAAAGCTTCCAGAGGGGTGGGAAGAAGTTATTAAAAAAGGGGTAGATCATGTAATAGATTAAAATAATTGTTTTTTTTTTGTATATAAATTTGTAAATATTTTTTAAACTTTCCGAACCACCCGATATTTTTGAGCGTTCTTCGGTTGTTAAACAATCTATATTCGTAAATGACAAACTTTTTATTAAATAAATAACACTTTAGGTGACAGCTTTTTAAAAGCTTACAGCTTTGCCAAACCGGCGGTTTTAAAACCACAAAATAGATAACCCTGTATTAGGAAATAGGAAATGATTAGAGGGATCGGTGAAGAGTAGAAGAAAAACATATATATACACATATGGTCGAAAAAGTAAGTACACCTGCTTATTTTTGCTTTATGTTCAGTTTCAGTTACTTTAACGGAAAGTAAACATGGCAATTCTTTTTTATTTAAATAACTTTAATATGGTAAAGCTTTCAAAAGTAAAAGCAAAACTGGGGCTTCCCCGTTGTTTTCATTGTGAGTTAGTTTTGTTTAGGTGTGATTTCAGTACTTGGTCAAAATAATAAATACATTACTCAATTCTGTAATATTTTCGAAGTGTGCTATAGCCTTTTTGGAAAGGCTAGTTATTTTACTGTTGTTTATCTTTATTCATAAGAAAATATTTTGTTAAAAAAACCAGCTGTGGGTCGAAACAAATCATTGTTCTCCGGAGGAGAGAAAAATTGTTTCAAGTCTAAGAGAAAGTGGCCAAAGTCTTCGTTCTATAGCAGCCCGTCGAAACTAGCGGAAGACCCAAAAAAAAAACTTCAAAACAACAGATATCCGTATTGTAACACTTGCAAAGAAAGACCCGTTTTTTGTGTCTTCAAGAGCGATTTTAGCAGAAATTGGAAATGTAATTTTATCGCGAACGGTTCGTCGTAGACTACAAGAAGTACATTTAGCAGGACGGATAGCCAGAAGAGTTTCTTTGCTTAGACAAAAGACTTTAAGATTAGATTGACGTTTGCAAGAAGTCATTCCAATTGAATCATTTTGTGGAGCAATGAAACAAAAATTAATGTATTTGGAAACGACTGTGCCCGGAATGTTCGACGCCCTAAGGGTAAGGAATTCCATGTTCGCTTTACAAAGAAGACGGTCAAGCACGGAGGCGGCAATATTATGGTCTGGGGTTGTTTCTCGTGGTATGGTGTCGGTCTGATACATCGAATTACCGACACTATGATGAGATTCCACTACAAAGATATCTTGGAAAATATGGTGTTGAACTATCCTATGGAAAGTATGCCTCTTAGATGGGCATTCTAGCCAGATAACGATCCGAAGCATACTCTAAGTTGGTAAAGGATTGGTTCCAAGATAATACTGTTGCCTTCTTGAATGGCGAAGTCTATCTCCGGACTTCTATCCAATCGAAAATCTTTGGGGACAGTTGAAACAAAGAATTGGAAAGCAGGTTCTTACAAATAAGGATCAGTTATGGAATTTTGTTCAAAAAACTTGGTATGAAATACCAGTAGAAACCAGCAGGAAGCTTATTGTCAGCATCCCAAAAAGAGTCAACTAAATAATTGAAAATAAAAGTGCATATACCGGCTTTTGACGAAACTCAACCAATTTAACAGGAAAAAACTTTTTTGCTTATTTTAACTAAATGTACTTATTATTTTGTCCAATGTTTTTTTTTTTATTAATTTCTTACTTTTTGAAAAATACTAAATTTGGTTTTTGTTTTTTGTTATTGTTTTAGTATTTTTTTTTTATTTCTAATGTTATAACAAAAGAAATTAGTATTGGCTTTTTCTTTTAATTTAAAGACATTTTCGTCTACAAACATTAAACAAATATATATAGGGTGTACTTATTATTTTGACCACATGTGTATATAAGATAAAATGTGTACGTACGATATAAAAAAGAAATCCATCATTTTTGCATGATATTGAAGGCTTTATTTAGCACAGTTAGAATGATCCGATTTATGCCAAATATGCATCGATTTGTTAGATAATTTTTTGCCATTTTATGCTGCTCTCATTGAAAATCTCGTCCCTGGGACGGTCCTTCTATACAAACCTATCTTAAGACCGATTTTTCACCACCAAAATCATTTACAAAAAAATGATGCGAAAAAAATGTATCAACAGTTTGTAACGAGTCACTATCGACGTGTGACTCTTATGGGCGACGCTTATGGGCGCCTGCTATGCCATCCTTCAGACGCTTCTATTGTTGAGAGTACAGATCGGAATTAAGAGTTTGGACGTAGAGGAGCAACTCATGATTCCCTGCCAATCCCACCTAACATGCATCAAAACCTTTCTGACGATCAGTACTTGTTAGGTCGCCGTTTGCGTCGGTTCATCGCAATTCGATTTTCATCATCCGTTACCATCTGCCTCAGAATTAGGTCGATTTTATTGCGATCCACCAGCGATTCGCATATGAAAATTCAGTCCATGAGGTTTCTTGCGTTAATTCGAGTAGCCACAATACGTTGTTTTAAATTTAGCCTCATTTAAATGGTTTGAAATGATTTTTTGTGTAATGATTAATTTCTGGGCAATCGAAACAATGTTTACATGACGGCCGGGCAATTTCCATTATATTATTGACAAATTCAACAATTGGCCTTCCAGGGCATGGTGAGTTTTTGACATCAAAATTACCGAAACGAAACCGACGACACCAAAATTGTGTTACGCTACTAAGGCCATAAACGCTATTCACATCGCCTTTATTGGAGAAAGACTGTAAATATGGGGTATATTCTTGTTTCTGGTGTCCATATCTGACGGCTTCAAACAATACTGGGTCAAGCAATCACAAAACTTTTTGAGTAGTACCCTTCACTAAATAAATAACAGATGACAGGTGTTTATCAGCTGACAGCCTAAGTGGATAACCAAGTACTATGCCAACTTTTGAAAACTCCATATAAAAACAATGAGCATGAAATTGAACAATTTATCCACCGGATAGCGAAATTCAAGGCAAAATTTATCCTCCGGGCAGACTATGTTTTTTCGAGGAGAAAATCTTTCTTAACTTGAGAAATTTTCTCAAGACGTCGAGGTAAATACAAGCTATTCGGTTACACCCAAGTCTAAACCCTAAGTCTAGACCGTACCATGTCAGCGACGAATGCACATCTAAATGTAAGTCGTTCTACATGACAACTGACGTATATTTCAAAGTTTTGACCTCATGTACGGCTGTGACCCGTACATGACTCTTCTAGAATGGCGATGTCGAATACAAAAGATGAAATTGTATAAATACGCCAGAAAGTCCGGTTATTCCAGACTCAAATTGTTATAGAGTTTGCTGGGCCCACGATGATTGTCATGATTAAATGTCGGGGATATTTTTTTTTCACAGTAGACGATGACATTGACATGCGATTACAGATGACGATGTTTAGCAGCTTGAAATGCTATTGGAAAATATGCACCTGGATTTTTGTTTAATTTTTGTAATTTAATAATTTTTGTTCATTATTTAAAAAAGTCTATTGAATTTCTTCTAGAAAAACTACCATCAGAAACAACCAAGCTATCTGACAAAATGGCCCGGCCTAAGAGATCTTGTTTTGGCCATCGACTATGATGACTACACTTCTTTTCCAATGGATACCAATGATATGCCTAATAACAAACTTTTGGAACGTTTGCGACAATTAAACCCCTCAAATGCTGATTTCTTCGAAGATGTCCGTGACGAAAAAGAAGACTCAGTCAGTGGTGCAATGAAATCACCCAAGATTTTAGCAAAAGAAAACCAATTTAAGGAACACAATATGAAGAAGAATGTTCAATGTGAGTATTTTGCATCAATCATAGCCAGAAATGGAAACTGTTCATAATCTGAAATCTTTAATTTTCTTTTATATTCTTTGTTTTGTGTGGATTTTGTTTTTTTTGTTATGCATGGGATGTTAGTTCGTCACCAATGTAAGTTGAAATTGAAGTTTATAAGAAAAGTTTTATTTCAATTCTTAGAGAACAAGTAGTAGATCTAAGCTTGCACTTTGGATAAGGAAATGAATGATTTGAAATAAATATATACTTTAATTTTGCATGCTGACTTTACGAATATGGCTGTTGGTGACTACACTTTGTCACGCTATGATTTCCTTATTACCCGGAGATCGCTTTACGCAACAATCACATATGATGCGTACATCGAACTGCTACTTTATGCACCATATTCTTTAAATGCAGAATTTCATATGATATACAATCTAATGTATTCATTAAATCATAGCTCCTTTTTGTATCTTTACAGATATGTCGCCGTGTCATTTCAAAATTTGCAATATGGGACGCAAACGAGATGCCCGTCTCTTCAACAACAATTAATTATTAAATCGATCCCCAAAAGTGGTTTCATCACCCATTCGAAGACGATCGGAAAACTTTCTGCAACAATAATAATAAATTACAAAAAAGTATTTAACTATTTTTTCTTTTTTTTGTTTTTTTTTAAATAACATAGATTTACATATATTTATTTAGACACTCCAATACTATTTGTTAATTTCAATAACAAAGAAAACCCCAAAAGTATTTATTAATATAGTGGAAACAAGAAACAATTCACAATTGTAACATTAAACATTAAATGACGGAAACAGTGCTAAATGTACGATGCACAAGAAACCAAATCTACAAACGTCGAAGATTATTGGTTCGAATTATCTTAACTATTAACAGTGCAAAAATCTGAATGTATTGAACATTATTTTATTGTAATTTTATGTTAGTATCATTAATGCTAAACAAAAACAATTAGATTATAGAATATATCAAAACAAAAAGTTAAATTGCAAAAAATAAAATATATATTAATCAGAAAACAATTGTTTCGAACAGAAAAGATTTGAAGCAAAATTACTCTAAAGTGTAAAATATTTTGTTGGGGCACAAAAGACTTAAGAACACTTATTATGAACTATAATAATACATAAAAACATAAATGCTGCAATACTTAATAAAGAGTCAAACCGCTCAAAGTTGAGTTTGAATGTTATACGGTAGGGTTTGGAGTGATTAAGGCGGCTTCGACTAAGAAAAATGGGAATGAAAATGATGTCTTTCCATTCGCAATAGCTTAACCAAATATAAACAGGCGAAGCTTTTGTGTACGATCTAGGTGTAGTCGAATAGAAGAACCGGTGACCTGTGCCACGAATTTCCGAGAACGGTCCCAAAACTACGATCTAGGTGTAGTCAAATAGAAGAGCGGGTGACCTGCGTCACGAATTCACGAGGACGATCCCAAAACTAGCCGACCTGACGTTTAGAAAATGCCAGTAGTTTGAAAAAAATTATTGTGGTGAAAAGTGGCAACCTTATAAAACATATGATTTAAGCTTCAACTCACCACGTTGTTTAGTATTTTTATTTGAACCATCAAAAATAAATGATCTCAGTGAAAAAAATAGGTCACCGTTGCGTAATTTAATATTTTCATTTGAAAGGTCTCAGTCCAACAAATGTTAAAGCCCAACTAGATTCTACTCTGGGGGAGTCTGCTCCTTCGTTTACGACTATAAAATATTGGGTAGCAGAGTTTAAACGAGCCCGTATGAGCTGCCGAGACGAATACCGTAGTGGTCGACCAATTGAGGTGTCCACGTCAGAAACGGTTAAAACAATCCACAAAATGGATTGATGATTGTCGGCTGAAGGTGCGTGAGCTGGAATAATAGACATTTCAAAAAGTGATATACATGGCTATTGACTAGACATTGCTATTGACCGAATATTTGAAGATGAGAAAGCTGTGCGCAAGATGGGTGCCGCACTTGCATTCAATAGAGCAAAAACAACGTCGTGAAGATGTTTCGGAAAAATGTTTGGCGAAAGCCGAATTTTTGCGTCGATTTATAGCCATGGATGAGGCAAAGAAACAGTCAAAGCAATGCACTGCAATGGGAGAATCACGTCCAAAGAAGGCAAAGACGGTTTCATCTGCAGACAAGTTCATGGAGTCTGTTTGTTGAGACGCGCATGGAATTATTTTTATTATCTTTAGAAAGGAACAACCATCAACGACGAATATTATGCTAATTTATTGCAGCATTTAGGTGATAAAATTATGGAAAATTTGTTGTTTCATATGTTGTTGTATGTTGTTTCATCAATACAATGCTTCAGTTCACACATCCACTATTGCGATTGCCAAAATTAATAAATTAAAATTCGAATTTATTCATCACGCACCTTATTCGTCAGATGTAACTTCCTCTGACTATTCTCCTATTAATATTTCTAAACTTAAAAAAATTGTTCGGTGCTAAAAGATTTACCGACAATGAAGTGCTGGAGTCTGCAGTTAGTGACTATTTTAAGGAGTTTCACAATTCTTACTATAAGCAGAGTATACGACTGTTCAAAAAATAAGGCGAATTTTCAAATTTCACGGGTTACGTACATTCTACTTTCAATTATTATTTTTTGTTGGTACACTCGTCTCGAAGATATGTTTGATGATTCGGTTTTTATCTCATCAATCGTCGCAAAACGTCGACGTTTCATAGGTATCTTCAATCTTGGGAAGAGGAAAAAATCACAGGCGGCCAAATCTGGTGAATATGGTGGCTGAGGCATGATAATGGTGTTGTTTTTGGCCAAATGATCTCTCACAAGCAAAGATGAGTGAGCAGGTGCATTATCATGATGCAAAAACCATGAATTTTTTCCACAGGCGTTTTTTATGCTTCACGCAAACGGCGTATAACGTCAACGTAACTCCTGATGCACTACGCCATGGTAATCGAAGAAAACAGTGAGCAAAACCTTGACATTTGATCGAACTTGGCGTGCTTTTTTTGGTCTTGGCTCTCCTGGACTTTTCCATTGGGACGATTTCGATGTAATAACCATATACCCATGATTCGTAACCAGTTGTGACCCCTTTTAAGCAAATTTGGATCATCGGTGACGTCATTCAACAATTCCTGAGCGATGCTCAGCGATGTTGTTTTTGGTCAAAATTTAGCAACTTTGGAACGAACTTCGCTGACACACGCTTCATGCCCAAAATTTCCGAAAAGATTGCATGGCATGAACTAATCGATATACCGACATCCTCAGCAACTTCTCTAATTGTGATTCGACGATTCTCCATAACAATTTTCTTCAATTTCTCAAAATTTTCATCGGTTGTAGATGTGCTGGAGTGTCCTGAGCGAACATCGTCTTTCACATCTTCTCGACCTTCTGTGAAAAGCTTGCAAGTGGTAACTTGCAAACATTTTTTTTTTTGACTCAGAGTATTCTCACTGTATGCCACTGTCAATATTTCAAGTGTTTTTGAGCACTTAATTCCATTTTTTACACAAAATTAGATGCAACTTCTTTGATTCATTGTTTGCGATAGCGGGAAATCGCCGAACACGCAAAACACTTGTATTACTTATACCTCTCACAAACAAACTAAACACGCTATATGGATAAAACCGTCAACATATCTTCGAGACGAGTGTGCCAACATAAAAAAAAAAAATCGAAAGTGGAATGTACGTAGCCCGCGAAATTTCCAAATTCACCTTATTTTTTGAACTCACCTTCTCGTGTGTTCACGCGATATTGAATATCGCTGGAAAAAGTGTATCGGACTAAAAGGAGATGAAATTGAAAATTAAAGAAAATTTTTCCCAACTTTTTTGTGTCTGCTTTGTTAAGTCGGCTAGTTTTGAAACCGTCCTCGTCCTGAAACCTCTGGGTGACTAAAATGTTACGGCATCTTCCTTTCTTGCATTTCTGCCTTCTATTTCTATTTCATCCAAATGTCAAATCAGTATGAGTTGGAAGGGAGTTTGAGAAGAAAACTAACTAATCTTGCGCTCTCGTTGCAGATGTAATGTCAAATGAAGTGAATGGATACTTAAACGCTGTACTTAAAGCTCTCTGGTGAATTTTCACGGTGAAACTCTATATATTAAAAAAAAACTAGTAGTGAAAATTGAAGCTGAATTTTACCACCATACAGTTCTATGTTTTTTTGCCGTGAACATTTCCTTAGGTGGAAACATCAACCTTTCTTTGTTGGTTTCCAACACTGAAATCCCAATAACTTAAATTTTTGCATTATAATGTGTACGATAAAACATTTGTAAACTTGTGAAGTGAAATAGCAGTATAAATGGAAACAACTTTACAATTTTGCAAATACATAGGGTTATTAATTTTTCGTTTTCAAGTAAAGTTAAATAAAACACACCTGAAATTATGATTTCGATGAAACTTTTATTTTATTATAGTGCTTGGACTTTGCCATTGTGTACGAAATACAATGTCATTTAAATGGCCGCCTCTGGATTGGTGGATTGGTTGCAGCAATCGATCCTTTTCAGGTTCCCCCAGCTTCATTTTTGAAAAAATACGGCCCAATAACTCCTCCACACCATAATGCGCACCAAACAGTCACTTTTTCCAGATACAATACCTTTTCCTCAACCAATTCTGGGTTCGCCGAGCCCCATACGAGTATATTGTAGTTTTTCTTATTGACGAAACCACCGAATGAGAAATGAGCTTCATTGCAGAAGAACATTTTGTTCGATTGAAAGGCCACGCAATCCTCGGTTGTTAAACGGTCCATATTCGTAAATAGCAAGACTTTCACTAAACAAATAACGTTTCATATGGCTGACAGTCTTGGCACACAAGCGGTTTTGAAACCGCTAAATGAATAACCCTGCACATTTGTAAACTTGTAAAATGAACTAGCAGTAAAAAAGGATACAAATTTACAATTTTGTAAATATATTGTCGAACATGTTATGACATAAAAACAAAGTTATTTCTATTCCAGTGTTGGAAATCAATCCAAGCGAAGCCGACAATGCTGGTAATTTTTGTTAACTAGTTAAATATACAACTAATGATGCATTATGTTTCAGTCACTATCGGGTATGTAAATGGATTTCGCACGGAGCCAGCCATAAATAGGTATATAAATAGACTTATCACGGAGTCCGAAAAGCGTCATACACAGATGGTCGATAAAATAAGTACACCTGCGTATTTTTGTGAGTTAGTTTTGTTCAAGTGTGATTTCAGTACTTGGTCAAAATAATAAATACATTGCTCAATTCTTTAACATTTTCACACTCTGCTATAGTCTTTTTGGAAGGCTAGTTGTTTTACTGTTGCTTATCTTTATTCGTAAGAAAATATTTTGTTAAAAAAACCAGACATGGGTCGAAACAAACCATTGTTCTCCGGAGGAGAGAAAAACTGTTTCAAGACTAAGGGAAAGTGGCCAAAGTCTTCGTTCTATAGCAGAAACTACGAATCGGTCGCTATTTTTTGTACAACTCGTCGAAACTCGCGGAAACCCCAAATAAATCAAATACAACAGATACCCGTATTGTAACCCTTGCGAAGGAGGACCCGTTTGTGTCTTCAAGAGCGATTTCAGCAGAAATTGGAAATGTAATTTCATTGCGAACAGTTCGTACTTGACTACAAGAAACACATTTACCAGGGCGGATAGCCAGAAGAGCTTCTTTGCTTAGACAAAAAAATTTTAAGATTAGATTGGCGTTTGCAAGAAGTCATTCCAATTGGTCCGGAGGAGACAGTGAAAAAAAATGGTCAAACATTTTGTGGAGCGATGAAACAAAAATTAATGTATTTGGAAACGACTGTGCCCGGAATGTACGACGCCCTAAGGCGTCGATTTACAAAGAAGACGGTCAAGCACGGAGGCGGCAACATTATGGTCTGGGATTGTTTCTCGTGGTATGTTGTCGGTCTGATACATCGAATTACCGACACTATGACGAGATTCCACCACAAAGATATTTTAGAAAATACGATGTTGAACTATGTTGTGGAAAGTATGCCTCTTAGATGGACATTCCAGCAGGATAATGATCCGAAGCATACTTCTAAGTTGGTAAAGGATTGGTTCCAAGATAATAATGTTGCCCTTCTTGACTGGTCAAGGCAATCTTTGGACTTAAATCCAATCGAAAGTCTTTGGAGAGAGTTGAAACAAAGAATTGGAAAGGATTTTCTTAAGAATAAGGATCAGTTATGTAATTTTGTTCAAAAAACTTGATATGAAATACCAGTAGAAAGCTGCAGGAAGCTTATTGCCAGCATGCCAAAAAGAGTCAACAAAATTATTGAAAATAAAGGTGGAAACTCAGCCAATTTAGCAGAAAAAACTTGATTTTTTTAATATTTTTTTGCTTTTAACTAAATGTACTTATTATTTTGTGCAATGCTTTTTTTTTTTTTTGATTAATTTCTTATTTTTTGAAAAATACTGAAATTAATTTTTTTGTTGTTGTTTTAGTAGTTATTTTATTTCTAATGTTATAACAAAAGAAGTTAGTATTTATTTTTTCTTTTAATTTTATTAAATTTTCGTCTAGGAGGCTTTAAAAAAAAATATAGAGTGTACTTATTATTTTGATCATATGTGTACATTTTGGCTGATTATTTAATTAGTTTTTATTCTAACAAAAAAAAAAATTAAAAACATTTTCTCTTTGAAACTATCTCCTGATCTTAAATCGAAGAGTATAAACATGATCATTACCAAGCGACAATGTAACCAATGCAGAAATTTCAGTTAGGTAACTTTTCTTATACAGGGTAGCGCACCAATTGTGCTACAATAAGAAATTCAAAAAAGAGCTTTTTAATCAAAGCATATCATGCATTTTTTATTGTATAGATAATTCAATTGTATTTTCAATAACTAATTGATTTTGAAGATGGTAGCCAGTAAATGACCTCCATCCTCATTCACGCCTATGCGATACTTAATCAGGAAATTATTCATTGTGGCCTGAAAGGTTAAAGTCGAGATCACCTCAATTATTGTTTTAATGTACTGCTTCAAACCAGTTAGGTTCCTTGCTTTCGTTCTGTACACTTCTTGCTTGAGATAACCCCATAAAAAAAGTCTAGTTTGTTTGGGAATTTTCATTGTGGCTCCGCTATAACCGGTCTGGCTGCGTGTGCAGTTGCTCCATCTTCCTGGAACTAAATGATGTTTAAACGGATACGACTTCGGCGTATTTCTGAATAAAAAACTCCTTCAACATCTTCAAATAAACGTTCCCATTGATCATCGTTTTGTGTTTGTGGTACGATTTGTGTGCCACACTGTTCCCTTTTAGTTATGGAAATCGTATCGATATCTTGCCGAAAACCTCAGAACTAATCTGCTTAAAGTTCACTTTTAAAAATTGACGTCTTACGCTTATTGACATTGTTTTTCTATGTTGATGCTGCAAAATCTCTTATATATTACAAAAAGATATATTGAACAGATTTGATAATAAAAAAGCATTTGAAAGTAGAAAGCAAATGCCGACTTTTACAACGCAAATGTCAATTTTTCGACTTTTTCAAAACACATAAATACGAGGTGTGGTCAAAAAATAACCGTTATTTTAAATTTTTTTCAAAAAGTATTTATTTATTCACCAACTATTTTGTCCCCTTCAAAGTAATCCCCCTCAGATTAATATCCTTACGCCAGCGTTTTTTCCAATCCTCGAAACACTTCTGAAACACGCTTTTTGGTACCGCGAATAGCTAATGTTTCGATTTTTCTTTTATCTCCTCAATCGTAGCAAAACGCTTTCCTTTCATCGGTGTCTTCAGTTTTGGGAAGAGGAAAAAGTCAGCGGGGGCCAAGTCCGGTGAATACGGTGGTTGAGGCATGATTGCGGTTTTGTTTTTGGCCAAAAACTCACGCACAAGCATCGATGTGTGAGCTGGTGCGTTATCATGCAGCAAAATCTATGATCGGTTTTTCCACAATTCTATACGTTTCTGACGAATTGTTTCGCGCAAACGACGCATAACTTCAAGGTAGTATTCCTTATTGACCGTACAACCTTGTGGCAAGAATTCATGATGCACCACGCTATTGCAATCGAAGAAAACAGTGAGCAAAACCTTCACATTTGACCGAAATTGACGTACTTTTTTCGCTCTTGGCTCTTCTGGACGCTTCCATTGGGATGATTGGGCTTTGGTTTCAATGTCATAGCCATA
>JAHXMU010000301.1:1952776-1989967 GCA_019455685.1 Philornis downsi | reverse complement strand
CGCTTCCATTGGGATGATTGGGCTTTGGTTTCAATGTCATAGCCATACACCCATGATTCGTCCCCACCTTTTTTTAGGGAAATCCGTATCGTCGTTGACGACGTTCAACAGCTCCTGAGCGATGTCCATGCGACAAAGAAAAAAATAAAAATTTGGCGGTTGGCAATCTTATTCATTTGATTTGTTCCAAGTAGATTTGTTTACATCAATTTTTGAATATGATATCTCTCAAATGGCCGCCTCTGGCGTTGATGGCGTATTGTGCCCTTTTTGCAGCATTTTCCATCGTTTTCGCCAACATTTCGGCCGGAATAGCGGCTATTTCTTCACGAATGTTGTCCTTGAGCTCTTCTACGGTCCTTGGCTTGTTAACGTAAACCTTTGACTTCAAATGTCCCCACAAGAAGAAGTCAGCGGGCGTCAAATCGGGCGAACGCGGTGGCCAGTCCAAATCACCACTTTTCGACATCAAACGGCCCGGAAACAAATTCTTCAGAAAATCGATTGTTATGCGACTTGTGTGCGGTGGAGCGCCGTCTTGTTGAAACCAGAACTGCCTCATACGCTTTCGACGAATAATTGGCATCACAAAATTGGTCATCATGTCGCGATAACGCTCCTGGTTGATGGTAACAGCATGGCCATTTTCGTTTTGGAAGAAAAACGGCCCAATGGCCGTTTTCGCACTAACGCCGCACCAAACTGTGACTTTTTCGTCATGAAGAGGCAATTCTTGAATCTCCTGAGGATTTTCAGTGGCGTAAATACGGCAATTTTGCTTATTTACGGTCCCATTCAATGTGAAATGGGCTTCATCGGACATGATAATTTTGTTCCAAAATTGCTCGTCATCATCGGCCATTTCGATGACTCGTTGGGCCCATTCCAATCGACGAGGCTTGTCCGCAGGCAACAATCTTTGCGTCAATTGAATTTTGTACGGGAACAAATGCAAATCAACGCGAATAATCCGTTGTAAAGTGGACCGAGCCATGCCCAACTGCTGAGAACGGCGTTTTTGGGATGTTCTTGGGGACCTCTCAACACTGGCTCGTACGGCAGCGATATTCTCGGCCGATCGCCTTGGTCGACTTTTATTTGGCCTCTTCAGATTAGAAAGAGCCTCACCAGTCGAAAATTTTTCGTACAAACGCTTAATGGTGTTCTTAGAAGGCGCACTTCTCACATTTTTTAATATTTTAAAAGCACGTTGAGTTTTCGCAATTGACTTCTTCTGTTGAATGTAAATTTCAACTATTTCAGAGCGCTCGCGTGGTGTGTATTGTTCCATGGTAAAAATCTGCTTGGACTGACGCTTCAAACGCGGTATGTCATTAAGCGATCTGACATCTCTGTCAAAAGTTATGGCGTTGCCAGATGGGTCCGTCGAATATGGGCAACCCTGTACTCAACAAGTTCAAGGCTCCTCAGCCCATGTTTAAGGTGGGAATAGCGTTTGACTACGCCCACATGAAAGGAAAAAATGAACTCCACCCAATTTACAATCTCAGATATCTGCTTCATCGCAGAGTATCAGTTGAGGAACCGCTAGCGCGCAAAGACCCTCCTCAATGCTTAAACTGTCAGGAGTTTGGGCATACTAAAGTTTACTGCAAATTACCGTCAGTATGTGTGATATGCGGAAGTATTCATAAAACTTCAGAATGCAAGTTACCAAAAACAGATCCCAGTCTGAAGAAATGTGGAAACTGTGGAGGAAACCATACAGCTAATTATAGAGGTTGCCCCGTGTACATAGAACTAAGAAGGAAGCTCTCTCAAAGAAGGCAGGAAACTCCTCAGTTTCAAGTGCCAGAGTTTGGGTGTATCCCAAATCCAGTTCCATCAGTCTCAAATGTCAATTCAGCAACGACGACTCAAATACATACGCACAATCTCTGAAAAATCAGGTTCCTCAAGCTCCTCCGCAGAAAAACAATATTGAAACCTTAATCGAATCCCTCATAAAAACTATGAATAATTTCATGACAAATATGCAGGGGATTATGCAAGAAATGTTACGAAACCAGAATATGCTCATTCAAGTTTTATTAACCAGAAAATGAACTCTATAAGAATTTGTTACTGGAATGCCAACGGACTCACCCAACATAAGAATGAAGTAGAGTATTTCTTGAGATCCCGAGATATTGACATTCTCTTAGTCTCTGAAACTCATTTCTCGTTAAAAAATTGCTTCCGAATAAATGGATACTCAACCTACGATACAAAACATGCCAGTGGCAGAGCTTGTGGAGGAACAGCTGTAATAGTTAATGATCAGGTAAAGCACTTCCCTCTACGCGAATATAAAACTGATCACATACAAGCCACTTCAGTTGCACTAACTGGATTAAACATAATAGTTTCTTCCATATACTGCCCTCCCAAATATGTTATAAGCGAAGACCAGTTTTCACACTTTTTCTCTACTCTTGGTGACAAGTTTATAGCAGCCGGAGACTACAATGCTAAACATACCTTCTGGGGGTCTAGACTCGTCAAGCCCAGGGGCAGGCAATTGCTGAATGTTATATCGAGTTCAGGCCTAAAAGTTTTGTCTGGAGGTGAACCAACATACTGGCCCACGGATCTCAATAAAACCCCCGATCTCATAGATTTTGCAGTTATGAAGAGCATAACAAGAGAACACATCATCGTTACTCCTTCCCTCGACCTCTCATCAGACCACTCTCCCACAATTCTCACAGTATTTAACATTCGCTTGAACCCGGAAATCTCTTATCATTTTCCAAACAGGCATACAAATTGGTTGAGATACAAGATGTATATAAGCTCTCATCTCTGGCAAAACTTTTCTCTCAAAACACCAGATGAAATTCAGTCTGCCATCAACGTCCTCACTGCCACAATGACAACTGCCGCAAACATGGCAACTCCGCACAAGGTCTATGCTAAAACAAAAAATGACTCCTTATGTCATATTGAATCCCTAATCAAAGAGAAAAGGAAAGCGAGAAGACGATGGCAAAAGCACAGATTTCCCTACCTCAAAGCTCGTCTCTATCAGTGCAAGTCAAAACTGAGATCAACTCTGGATGAAAAAAAAAGAAATCTCCGAAGCCCGCTACTTATTTCGTCTAGGAGCCACACAAAACGCTAACTATAGCCTGTACAAGGCCACAAGGTAACTACAGCGTCCTATAACACAGGAGTCTCCAATACGGATGAAAGATGGAGGATGGGCAAAGAGTAGTGATGAAAAAGTGAAAGAATTTGCTGATCATCTGGAAGAAGTATTTACTCCTAACGATACAATAAGTATAAGTTTACTCTCTATTTTATCTAAACTGTTTGAAAAGACCTTTCTCCAAATTTTGTACCCCTATATTGAAGCAAACCATGTAATACCCACGCACCAGTTTGGGTTTCGCAAGGGTCATGGAATGACAGAACAAGTACACCGTATAGTAACCCAGATCAGAAAAACATTCGAAGATCGGAAATATTGCTCAGCTCTCTTTATAGACATCTCCCAAGCCTTTGATAAAGTGTGGCATGAAGGCCTTATTCACAAAATAGTCTCTTTTCTACCGGCAAATACCCACAAGCTCCTGAAGAGCTATCTGAAGGACGATCGTTTGTAGTAAAATCAAAACACTCTGTTTCAACTCAAAGAAAAGTTTCAGCAGGAGTTCCTCAGGGCAGTATACTAGGCCCTATACTATATACCATCTACACCTCTGACATGCCTGTGCAATCCCTAATTCAAACCTCAACTTTCGCTGATGACACTGCATTCATGAGCACTAGCACTTGCCCATTAATGGCTTCTAGACAACTGCAGTCTCATATACACACATTAGAATCTTGGCTCGAAAAGTGGAAGATAAAAGTAAATGCCACTAAAAGTGTACAGGTTACTTTCTCTCTTAGACAGAACAATTGCCCAGCCCTCACTATTCACGGTAGTGCCATACCCGTTCATAACCATGTCAAATATTTGGGTATTCACCTTGACCGACGTCTCACCTGGAAAAATCAAATTGACTCAAAAATCATACAATTGAAATTAAAAACGGCTCAACTCCACTGGCTTATTGGCTCCCAGTCTACTCTCAGTTTGGAAAATAAAATCACCATCTACAAAACCATATTGAAGCCAATATGGACATACGGCATCCAGTTGTGGGGAACGGCATCGGTTTCTAACATAAATAAGCTGCAGAGGAGACAGTCAAGAATACTGCGCCAAATTTGTGGTGCCCCATGGTATGTTAGGAATGATAACACAAACAAAGATTTAAACATTCCTTGCATTTCCGAGGAAATAAAAAAAATAAGCAGGTCATAAGTATCTAAGTTGTCCTCCCACTCAAACCCACTCGCTCAAAACCTTCAACAGTTTCCCGGTCATATACGGCTAAAAAGAAAGGACACGCTAGACTTGGTCCGGTGATAAACAGATTTGCTCACCAAAAACAAGATCCGGCAATGGCAGGATACTTTAGTTTAAGATAGGATTAAGATTGGAATACATATTGTAAATTTCGAAAGAAAGATCCAATAAAAAAAAAATGAATGAAAAAAAAAAAAAAAAAAAATACACGGTGGGCCATAAGGGTGTTGGCGATTTAAATGTTCAATTAAAAAAAAACTACGAAACATAAAAAAAATATATTTGTATTTTTAAAAAGTATTTTGTATTTTTAAGACTTAAAAATAATGTTGTCCAAATGGCTTCCCTCGGCTGCTTGACACTCTTGGAACTGAAGTCGCAAATTTTGGAAAACTCGTTGAAAAGTTGTTCTCGGTATTTTGTTACTTTCCTGAATAATGTTCCTCTCAACTGCTCTAAATTGGTCAGATTACTCCCGTAGACTACCGATTTGAGGTAGCCCCATAGAAAATAATCGCATGGAGAGAGATCGGGGCTACGTGGGGGCCATTCAATATCCCCACTTTTCGAAATGAGTTTTCCAGGAAAAATATTTTTAAGCAGCTCTAGGGATACCCTAGCCGTATGACATGTGGCCCCATCCTGTTGAAACCACATCCTCGAGGTATTGCCTTGAAGTTCTTGCAAAGCTGGCAGCAAAAAGTCTGCTGGCATGTTGCAATAGTTGTTTGCTCTAACCGTCATCGCATGCCCTCTTTCGTCCTCAAAAAAGTATGGTCCAATAATACCGGTTGACGTTATCCCAACCCACACGACAAGCTTAGGGCTGTGAAGTGGACGTTCATGCAAGCGTCGGGGATTAGTCTCGGACCAGAACCGACAATTTTGCTTTTTCACATGACCATTAAGGTGAAAATTGGCCTCATCACTAAAAAGTAAACCAACTAAGCTAAGCTTTCATAACCAAGTTTTCAGCCACTTAATCCATAGTACTATCGGCAAGCTGTATTTTTTGCATTATCGACAATTTCCACCTACATATCTGCGGAATTCTTTAATACAAATTGAATGTTATCTGCGTATGCTGATTATGTAAATATTTTTCCGAAAACTGAGAAATTCCTCCACACGAATGTAAAAGGATATTTTGTGTTAAGCATTTTTTTTGCTTGAATGATTTTTTAATGATTTTTTTTAAAAGAATTTAATGAGACTTTAAGGTACAAAATACAAGTCTATGTTTGTGGCCCAAATTTCATTATTGGTAACTGGACGCTTCATTTGCGATTTAACAATTTTTGCACGAGGTGAATTTTCATTTTTCTCAATAAATATTTATTTATTCATCAATTTCTATTGTATCTCTTGCAAAGTAGTCCCCCTCAGATATAATACACTTGTATCAGCGTTTTTTTCCAGTCCTCGAAGCAGTTCTGGTATGCACTTTTTGGTATGTTCTTGAACTCTCCTCTCAGCGATTCGGTTTTTATCACCTTAATCGTCTCAAAACACGGCGATAATACTCCTTATTTACCGTACGACCTTGTGGTAATCCAAGAAAACAGTAAGCAAAACCTTGACATTTGATCGAACTTGACGTGCTGTTTTTGGTTTTGAATCTCCTGGACACTTCAATTGGGACGATTGGGCTTTGGTTTCGATGTCATAACCATATACCCTTGATTCGTTGCCAGTTATGAGGCTTTTGAGCAAATCTGGATCATCGTTGACGCCATTTAACAATTGCTGAGCAATGCTCATGCGACGTTGTTTTTGGTCAAAATTCAGCAATTTTGGAATGAACTTCGCTGCTAAACGCTTCATGCCCAAAGTTCACAAAAAGATTGCATGGCATGAGCCAACCACTATGCCGACATTCTCAGCGACTTCTCTTATTGTGATTCGACGATTCTCCAAAACAATTTTCTTCACTTTCTTAACATTTGCATCGGCTGTTGATGTGCTGGAGCGTCCAGAGCGAGCGTCGTCATTCACATCTTCTCGACCTTCTGTGAAAAGCTTGTACCACTTGTAAACATTTTTTGACTCAGAGTACTCTCACCGTATGCCACTGCCAACATTTCAAGTGTTTTTGAGCACTTAATTCCATTTTTTACACAAAATTTGATGCAACTTCATCGATCCATTTTTTTTTTCGATAGCAGAAAATCGCCGAACACGCAAATCACTTGTCTTATTTATGCCTCTCACAAACAAACTAAACATGCTATATGGATAAAACCGCCAGCATATCTTAGAGTGTACCAACATAAAAAAAACAAATAATAATCGAAAGTCGAATGTGCGTAGCACGCGAAATTTGAAATTTCAGCTTATTTTTTGAACACACCTCGTATTTCGGCAACTTTGGATTTCTTTCCCTGTTTATCTAGTTTAAAATCGTTCAGAAATAACTTCATATTCATTGCACGGTGATTTTAAAAAGTTAGTTGTAAATTGGCGTACAGGGAATAGTTCTGTTACAAAAATATTTAAAAAAATATGTTTTTATTCCACTATTATTGTGTTTTAGTTTTTTTTTATTAGTCTGTTCACAACTATTACGATTTTATACTATTTAGTTTGATAGCTCTATAGGGATAATTCGATGCATTATACAAACCGTAAATCCTTAAAATCCGAGGCAGATGTGATCCCATGGATTTTAATTTGTTATTTACTGTTTAACAAGGAGGAGATTGTAAGTATCATTCATTAAAATTTACGTATACATAATTTAAAATTGTTTATTATTAAAGTATTATTTATAATTATAGTTTTTTCCCTCTTATATTTTAAAAATGTTACAATTAGATTTTAAACCAAAAAAAAAAAAAAAAAAAAAAAACATAATCTAAAAAAATGCGTCCAAAGATTGGATTGACATTGACATTTCTTTAAGAATAATAATAGTAATAATAATATAATCATTACCAATGATTCTTTAAATTTCGTTCAAAGAAAATGTACAACAATTTGAATTTTATATCAAATTTGGAAAAGAAAAAAAAAAAACAAAAATAAAACATATGTAAAATATGTTGACTTTTATTTGGAAATGATATATCAAAAAAGAGGCAGTTTACTCGATATATAACGTTTGGAAAGTACGATAGAACCGGGATCGGATGGATGCAATTGTACGTGTACTCGTACATAAGATATTTCATCAAACAAGATGAGCAAAGAACAACATCATTAACATAAATACAAAATAAATATTAGCTTTTAAATTAAAAACAAAATGACTAACAAATTTCTCGGCAATTTCTTAAATTACAAAAGGTTCACATTTTAATGAACGCAAAAATGTTGATTTTCTTGTTAAAAAATAAAAATATCAAACAAAGGAACAAAAGCGTAACGACGAATATCATCTAAAATTACAACTCAATATGGTTACTTCCTGGAGACAAAGTGATTACACAAGGAATGGGGGTACTTTTTAATTGGTGGTATGAAGTGATTGTTGGCAGATTTCTGGAAAAAAAGATTTGTTTTTTCGTTAATTGTAATCCATCCAAGGGGATATTTATGGAGTTCTTTATCAATATTTGTATTTCTCCTGCCTGTACATATTTGTGCTTTTAGCATTTATTGTTAATTGCTATAAACGATTGGTGAAGCCCTCGTATGGACTTTACAATTTTGTTTAATCGCTTTGGTTTAAAATCGCTTTATTTTGTAGGTATAACCAATCATAGGCGTGGTTAATCAATTGAATTTGTTTAATTTCTCCGATAATATCTAAAAATTATTAAATGTTGTCTCTTTACAAATCTCCGTTATAGAATAACTCTTACCTAAGCAGTGACCGAGACTGAAACAGACACGGAAACTGTCGAGTCATGTCATTTATAATTTATATTACTTGAACAAATTTTATTTAGAAACACGCATTTTCCACTATCAAAAAAATTGTGCTTACAATTATAATTATAATTTATGTCAAAAATGATAACCATTTTAGTAAAGTCCAGTAAATTTTGCGAAGATAAAGTGATGTGTAAAATAATAAGGACACTTATGCCCAACAATATTTGATCAGAAAATAAGTAAAATGAGAGAATTGCTCATAAATAACTGTATTAATTTTCAGCTAATATATTACAGAAACAAGTTCCGTTACAAAAATTCTTAGAATTTGCATACATTTAAAAAAATAGGTTATTAAGCAGAGATCAGTTGGTTTTGGTTGTGCGAATTAATAAGGACAGTTTGTCGATCAACTAAAATAGAATAATATCAAAACTTTTAAAAGTTATTTTTTGTGTACAAAAGGTAAGAAGAGTGATTTTAGTGAAACTTTAAATTCAATGCAAACTTAAGAACAGCAAAATTTTGTAGTTTTTAGGGAAAAATGGGAAATCTAAGCACTGTGACCTAGAACTAAGAAAAACTATTAAAAATTTGCATAAAGGTGGAAATTCTTATAGAAAAATTTCAAGGTTGCTTGGAATTTCAAATACAATTAATGAAAATGCTGTCAAATGGATTCCGGTAAAAGAAACACGTAGTAGAACCCCAAAAATTGTACCTACAGTTAAACGTGGAATCGATGTGTAAAAAGAAACCATTTATCTCATCGAAACAGATAAAAAATGATTTAAATATAGGAATTGACACATCAACAATTCGAAAAACACTTCTTAAAGAGAACCTTAAAGCTCATAGTGCTACAAAAGTACCAATGTTGTCGAAGAAGAACGTACGACAAAGGCTAAAATTTGCTGAAGTTCACTCATTCTGGTCTCAAGAAAAATGGAGAAATATTCTATGGTCGGATGAGACAAAAATTAATGTATTTAATTCAGATAGGTGTCTTCACACTGTGAGAAGACTAATTAATACGGAATACAACGCAAAATACACTCTTAAGACGGTAAAGCGCGGCGGTGGTAATATCATTGTTTGGGGATCATTTCCCTACTATGCCACTGTATCGTATACAGGGCATTATGAAAGCAACAGATTATGTTGACATTCAACAAAATTGTATGCTTCCTTATGCCGAAGAAAATATGCCACTGCGATGTGTGTTCCAACAGGACAATGACCTCAAACATACGGCAAAGTGTACCAAGACGTGGTTTGGGAATAACAAGATAAATTTATTAGAATGGCCTGCGCAGTCTCCCGATCTAAATCCGATCGAGAATTTATGGAATGTAGTGAAAATTTCAATTAGAGGAAAGTGTCCCACGAATTGCGATCAGCTATGGAAATTAATTCCGGCTGCGTGGAATGATATACTCATTTCAGTCTGTCAAAACCTTGTTGACTCTATGCCCCGACCATGCCTAGCAGTTTTAAAAAACAGAGGAGCCTTAACAAGCCACTGGAAAATAATATTAGTGTGGGAACGTAAATGCATCTCTGTTCTGGCAGCACCATTTCTATTGGCTTGACTATATTTTTTTCTCTACCATCGTCTACCATCGGCATTCGTGGGAGAGACGCCAAAAAACGAAGACGTATAAAAAACCTACAATTTGTTAAAATAAAACCTTTTTTATTTAAATAAACAACATCCTATATTAGAACAGTATTAATTGTGAATCTCCTCGTTTTTGTTAATGTTATAGTATTATTTAGATGAAAACACGAAGTGTCCTTATTTTTTTTCACAGGGTGAATTTGCATTTTAAGTTTAATTTATTAACAAAATTTAAAATAAAAACAATTACAGTTATTTTGCAATTTCTCTTTTTACTTATTTTCTGATCAAATGTTATAGTCTGACATTAGTGTACTTATTATTTCTCACATCACTGTATATCAGGAATATTCATAAATTTTTGTTTGAAGAGTCATTAACAAAGAGAATGGCCTTTATAATTGTAGTAAAATTAGTTAGTTTGAAATCACAGAAAGTTCCATTAATTGACAGGGTTCGATTTAAAAAAATAACATTTTGTGCAAATCAATATCACACCATGTTTATTTATTGGAAAATTATAACAAATGAAAATTGTACATTTATTGTTTTATTAAAAGTACTGTATAAGTATAAAGTATTTATGTAAACGAGTAGTAGGTAATCTTTTAATAAAAAATACAGTATACGAGTTGTGTTCAAAAAGTAATTTGAATTTTCAAATTTCGCGGGCTACGTGCATACGACTTTCGATATTTTTTGTATGTTGATATACTCGTCTCGAAGATATGTTGACGGCTTTATCCATATAGCATGTTTAGTTTGTTTGCGGGAGGCACAAATAAGACAAATGTTTTGCGTGTTCGGCGATTCGGTTTTTATCCCTTCAATCGTCGCAAAACGCCGTCCTTTCAGAGGTCTCTTTAATCTTGGGAACAGGAGAAAGTCCAAGGCGGCCAAATCTGGTGAATACGGTGTCTGAGGCATGATAACGGTGTTCTTTTTGGACAAATAATCTCTCACAAGCAAAGACGAGTGAGCAGGTGCATTATCATGATGCAAAAGCCATACATTTTTTCCCACAATTCCGGGCGTTTCGCATTGCTTCACACAAACGGCGCATAACTTCAAAGTAATACTTCTTATTTACCGTACGACATTGTGGTAAGAACTCCTGATGCATTACGCCATGGTAATCGAAGAAAACAGTAAGCAAAACCGTGACATTTGATCGAACTTGGCGTGCTTTTTTGGTCTTGGCTCCCCTGGACTCTTCCATTGGCACGATTGGGCTTTGGTTTCGATGTCATAACCATATACCCCTGATCCGTCACCAGTTAGGACCCCTTTTAAGCAAATCTGGATCATCGTTGATGCCATTCAATAATTGCTGAGCGATGCTCATGCAACGTTGTTTTTGGTCAAAATTCAGCAACTTTAGAACGAACTTCGCTAATTGTGATTCGACGATTCTCCATAACAATTTTCTTCACTTTCTCAACATTTTCATCGGTTGTAGATGTGCTGGAGCGTCCTGAGCGAACGTCGCATCTCACATCTTCTCGACCTTCTGTGAAAAGCTTGTACTACTTGTAAACAATTTTTTGTGACTCAGAGTTCTCTCACCGTATGCCTCTGTCAACATTTCAAGTGTTTTTGAACACTTAATTCCATTTTTTACACAAAATTTAACGCAACTTCTTTGATTCATTGTTTGCGATAGCAGAAAATCGCCGAACACGCAAAACACTTGTCTTATTTATGCCTCTCACAAACAAACTAAATACGCTATATGGATAAAACCGTCAACATATCTTCGAGACGAGTATATCAACATACAAAAAAATAATAGTCGAAAGTCGTACGTAGCCCGCGAAATTTGAAAGTTCACCTTATTTTTTGAACACATCTAGTATAAGTAAATTATGCCCACATCTTTTTGATTTATCAACACTTTTTACGGAAGTTAAAAAATGGAAAAAACTTTAATGCCACGAAAAAAAACCGCGTTTCAAAAAATATAATTTCTGTAGTTTGTAAAGTTTTTCAGGATTGAAATTTATAATTCTTCTAGAGTATTTTCTTTCATGAAATGTAGTAACTTCATGATCCTATATATTTACAAATGAAAAGAGACTTTGCCTAGAAAATATTTTGCATTTAGCAGACGCACTATATTGATTTCCCTTAAAAAACATTATCTCAAATTAACTTCAACATCAAACAAGTGGTCAAATCTTGGAAATGTACTGCCAAATCGTTAAAAACTCTAAATTTGTTGTTAAACGGTTGTTAAACGATCCGTATTCGTAAATCGCAAACCTTTCACTAAATAAATAACACTTCAGATGACAGCCTTGCCAGACCAGTGGTTTTGAAACCGCTTTTATTTTGTACATAATGGCAAGATCCAAACATTGTAATTCGTCGAAATCATAGCTTCCTCTGTGTTTTATTTAAATACACTTTTGAAACCGAAAAGTGGATAACCCTTAGAAGTGGTGAAAAAGTTCATAATCATCGATGAATTTAACATGGGTCGTCATAGAATAGACGCTGTTTTTTGCGACGTGTTTACTGCTTTTTCACCAGATCGTCTAAATCAATAAAAACTCTCTAGATCCTTTTATATGATAATTTTCATCCTTTAATCAGATTTTGCATAATTAATTAAACAAGATTACTAACGAACAACAATTTAAAATACATGTTAAACAACTTTAAGCTTCTGCATTAGAAACAAACGACTGCATTCTATTACATCTTAATTCCATTGGCAAATTTGTTGTAATTAAAAAAAATTGCCTAATAAACGGAAAATATGCTCACATAGCATTTGTGAAAGCTATGATAATAATAATGTTCTTTTGAAATGACTTCCACTTTTTTTTTTGTTAGGATATTTTCCTATTTCCTTTGTAAATATTCGAATGAAGTGTGATGGATTTAAGAATTTTCTATAACGAAGACTTTTTCAACAACAGAAGGTCAAAAACGACAAGTATTGCACCAGTTTGTGTTCGTAAAAAGAAATAAATTGGATAATAAAGGCTGTGCATTTCACCAATAACGACATTAATCGCAAACGGATCAACGTTATGTAAGTAATTCAAAAAGTACTAGAACTATGGAAAAGTAAGCTAGCTTCAAAACTTATTATTTTCAAGCTAAGGAATTATGTTCCATTTGCAGGTCCTTCATTTTGCGTAAAGAAATTTAGAAAGAAAGAAATTAAAAAAAAAAAAAAAATAAAAAACTATGATAAACAGTTGACATAACAATAGTGATTTTGCTGTATGTTAACCTTAATACAGATTTCTTAGTGTAGACAGAACGTAAATACAAATTACCGACCGTGGCGCAATGGCTAGTACACTCGAAAGTCGTTCGCATAATCAACCTCTGATACATCCACTTATCTTTCTTTGAGCGGCGCTCACCTTAATGTGTCTAACGAATACTTTCAAGTAGTTGAGAAATCGACAAATCTAGTGAATGCTTCACAAACTGTGGCGTCCAAAATCGTGATTAAACTGCAGTCTAAAAACAGAATGCGTGTAAGCTGAATGAATATGAAAATCTTTCCCATATCTCTTGTTGAGCAAGGGAATTTGATTTTTACATACTGGCGGATTTTACCCGCAACTGTGAACATTTTCAATATTTCTTAGTTTCAATCTTCATTTTCGGTCTAACAGACTTCAATGACCAACAGAAATTTCCATAGAACTTACGTTCTACACCGATTGTTCACTTCCAAATGTTTCAATAACATAAGATGTGCTAAAATGTAGACAGAAATATCTTATCTGCACTTGATTATTGGCTCATTTACAGACAATTATACTTCGTGTCGCAAAAAAGAGCTTTCGAATAACAAAAACTATAAGAAAATACTTCGAACTCAACTTAATCATTTACTTTACATCCGATGTAGGAATCAATAGAAGTAAAGCGCCGACAATTGTCATAGATATTATAAAGCTACAACAAATAAACAATTGGTCAAACTAGTTCGGAAACGTATAAAAAAAACTATTTCTAAGTAGTACTTTAAACCATATTGGGCCGTCTCTCCATCAGCATTGGAATGTATTTTGCTAGTGCTGCTTCGTCAAAAATATTGAAAGTTAAAGAAGTTTAATTAATTTATTGCAATTAAAGTATTTTGTTGTACGTTATAGACCAAAACTACTACAAAAGACAACTTACTGCCGCGCAAGGGAAATTGTCTCGCAACATTTCACAGTTGTAGGGTACACAAGTACTACAAGTACTTTCTTACTAATGCCAACTACGTGTTTTACATTTTTAAAAATAATGTTAAGTAAGATTATCAGTAAATATGATGCAATTAGATTGATTGAGTGTAAACTGACTGAACGTAAGCTGACTGAGAAGCTCTCCCACATATCTTGCAGTGCAAGGGAATTTGGTTTTCACATCTTGGCAGATTTTATCCGTAAGCATTCACATCTTTTAAAGAACAAATAGAGTCGTCATATCAATTTAATTTTAATTCAGTTTTAATTTATTTATTCAGGCTTATTAAAGCCTTAATGCCAATTTGATTAAATTACAATATTACAACGTATCTTCTCCATAATTCAATAACAAATGGATTATACAACTTTACAAACTAATGTTATAAAAATCGCTTATTGTTATTATTGTTATTGAACGCTTATTATCTAAACTATCTTCTACTAAAGGCATTATTAGAATCCAGATATCCGTGAAAAATGTGTTCGCCTCAAAATGGCGAAATTTTGTTCAACACACATCAATACTACAACTATTCCGCCGCCTTAATTTCTGCAAATTGTAATCAAATCAATGAGCGTTTTACGAGAATATGTTCATGTTCGCAAGCTTACGTATTAGATAAGATCAATGTCTCATTTCAGTCAGATTTAATATCTAATCTCTTTCGATGGTTTTGAATTGGTTCCTTTTTTTTTTTTTTTTTTTTTTCTTTTATAAATTTCGCGTTCAATTTGGGCTTGTTTCATTCCGCCACAATGCTCCAAGGAAGAAAAAAAGGTCTTAGATAAATTTGCTTATCAAATACTTTCTTAGATAATACTTAGATAAGCTATTTATCAAAGCTTTCTACCTGTATCTGCCGGAAAAATCCTCTACCATTCTTGATGGCATCGGTCACAATTTTATTATTCCAGAACAACTAAGAAGTAGTGTCATCAGTACGAAAGGCCGTTCTTTAGAACGGAATTATATGGAGTAAATTTAATGTGCTGCCTGCCAGATTCTATATTTTTGGATTGAAGAAATCAACTTTGCTGTATTTAAATGCATTTTCATTCAGATTTGCGATGATTAAGTCGTTATGTTTTTGTAACGTAATAGTAAATGTTGGTCTTTCGCTTGAGGTGTGCAGTTGGATCAACTTTCTCTGAATCCGTCAGTATTTTCGGCGAGATGTTGATAAACATTTCAACAATTCATCAACGGCCAATTTAATTATTACATCACACGATAAGCTGCTAACTAATCCTCGAAGGCTAATAAACTTTCTGATTTCCGACTTTCTGATGATTTCCCCAATCTCACCTTCAACACTCGGCAAATAAATTTAATTTGAAAACAAAGGATTAGAACATTAACAAGACGAATTCTTTTAAGCTTTTAGGTATGAATATTTGTAGACATTTTACACTTCGCGGACACTGACAGAGTATAGAGGGTGTTTAATCTTCCAATCGACGACAAATTTTACAGCATTTATACAAGAGTAATGTTCGAGTATGATAGGCCTGTTATGACGAATGCTGCGAAGTCAATCAATACAAAATGTTACTCCTGATAAAATATGTGGGAGTGGCATCTTATGGTTTTTCGCCTGAGTTAAAGGCAGCATGGCTTGCGGCTAAGGAAAATACTTTTTTAAATACCGATTTGCACAATTTTAATTAGTGTAAATTCGAACATAATTTCGATAACGTTCCATCGTATGCATTTTGTGAGTTCTATTTATTTACATAGGATAATGGATTGCATTGTTTTTACAACTTGTACGTCGATAATTGGTTTTGTCGCTATTTGTGCCGCATATACGTCAACTTTATAGTTGGCATATAATTTCTTTTCTGTGCCTCAAGTCATTTTCTCCCCTATCTTGTGAACCCAAGGCAAGGAAAAGAAAAGGCTGTGGAAATCAGATCATTCATCTGATGGTTTACGGGTGGTCTGAATATTTTAGTCTTTAGGATATAGAAAATTTCTCATGTCAACATAATTAATTTGATTCATGAATAGCGTCCTGTGGAAATCTGTTTAGTGTGGATGAACTCGTACAGCTATTTTAGTATTATGTGCGCACCTAAGTTCCCGCTGTTTGCCAATAGATAGCACCAGCTGTAAATGCTAGTCGATTCTACCATAACCTAAACGCCATAAGCCAAGCTTAGGCATATAGTAAATATACTGTTTCGACACAATAGTAATTTTCTTTTGACGTCATATTCTTTAGATTGCATGAATATGTATGATTTTGTGTCAAATAATCGTCATATGCGGGAAGTATTGATTTTTTTCTTTCAATCAAAGAAAACGGCGGCTGAAGCTCATCGAGAGCTTTAAAACGTTTTCGGAGGGAGATGCTGCTATAAGTGAAACAACGTGTCGAGATTGGTTCCGATGCTTTGAAGACAGTGATTTTGATGTCGGCGGCCGTTCGCGTTAAGGAAGATGAAAAACCTTCGAAGACACTGAATAGACGGCACTGCTTGAAGGGGCTCCGTGTCAAACGAAGGTACACCTTGCTTCAGTATTAGGAGTTACCCGCCAAGCTATTTCGTTTTTAGTGGTAACCAGCGATACTTTAAACGAATCATTTGTAAACACATTAACAGCGAGAACTTAGTTGCGCAACTAATATATTCTTAATCATATGGCAAGGCAAGTTTTTTTTTTTTTAATGGGCTGCATTGATTATACGAAAAGCACTTCGACGGACTTTGAGGGAAATGGTGTACATCCTATTTCTTCATCCTAACTACGACTACGACGAGAAAGTTTTTTCACCATAAATTTCCATTTTGAAGGAATATTTCTTCTATAAAATGAATGAATGAATGAATTCTATTTATACCAGAGACCTTCACGAAAGTTAAGTTTTATTTCGGTTTTGATATTCTAAGCTTATTTAACGTATACCAGAAATTTGTTTCTGACTCTTATTCAAAATAACAGCTCATTTCAGACATTGGTTAATTGTTTAACTGAAATTAAAAACCAAAATTGATTGTATTTTACTACCGACATTAATCGAAACAAATATTTTGGTTCAAGAAACTCAAACGAAAATATATTTCCATGCAATTTTATTTCTTAACCTAAATCAACAACAACTTAAACACCAAACGTAATTTTGTTTCTTAGTAGAGAAAAACACCTGAATTTACGATACCAGGATCTCAGAAATTTTCAAAGCTATTCAAAAATGTTATCTGCTGTTTGAATTGAAAAATGCCAAGTGAAATACAAACAAAATGTTTCATAAACTGAATCGGAGTCAAAATTGTTTTTAATTTCGTTTCAGGTGTACGAAAAATCAAAAAGTTCTTGCTAGAGGTCAAGTAGATGTTTTAGAATAAACATTTTGTATATTTTTGATTTACATTCGAAGAAATGAAAATCAGTAAAAACTATTTTCATATTTAACTCCGTTTCGATGATTGTTTCTAATTTCGTTCCAGGTGTACGAATTAAAATTAAAATTTTCTTGGCAGTGCACAGAAGAATATACACCAAATTAGCTGTGAGGTCAAGTAGATATTTCCAATTTGAAAATTATATTTTTTTTCCAAAATCGTAATTTCGTTTTGGATGTATGAAACAGAAACAAAATTCAATGCAATTTAGATTCGGTTGCCGGAATCAAAACAAACATTTTGTATATTTTTGATTTACATTAGAAGAAATGAAAATCAGTCAAAACTATTTTCATATTTGATTCCGTTTCGACGACGGCCCTTGACTTACATCTATATATTTTCTTCTGTTAATCAAGCATATGGCTGTTCGTTAACTACTTTGGCATAAGTCCATGGGCACATACAAATTAATTAGTGACATTGCGAAAATATCTGGGATTTGATAATCAACAAATATTTCACCTTAGAACCGTGAATCTCAAAAGACGTTACGCGGTCATTGGCTGTGGAGGTAATCTGGGACATCGTAGGAAGACGTGCTGTTAAGGTCTAAACGCACAAAACATTAACGATTATAGTAAAAGAGAACAAAACAATAATGCTGTATTTCCCCAGTTTCATTCTTTGGAGGACATTTCTGAACCATTAAAGATCTAATTACATAATTTGGTTTGCAGATGTATGACCACTTGAGGTGCAGTGTGGTCCAAGAGAAATTAAGATTTGAGACATATATAAAAATCGGAAACCAAGAAATATGTTTAAATATGTCATACAGTTTTAGCATAAAAACCGAATCTCACAAAATTGTTCTGCAGTTTTCTATAATATTTGCATAGAATAGTTTCGAAGAAAACAGAGAATGAAAAACGGAGAATTTGAAGGCAAAGGTTGAAGCTGTGAACAACACGTCCGTTATTTTGACTTGTACCGTGAAGGCTCGGCGAACAGTTGCAAATGGATTTCATAAATAACTGAATCAAGACCATCAAAAGGGATAATAAACAGCCCTTTGCTAGATATAAGTAGTTTATAATTTGCTATAGTTAAATAGATTCCATATTTAATTCAATATTTAGCATATCATAAATGGGTTTTATGTTTGAAATATAAACGTACTCTTATAATGGAACCATCCTATGTTGGCAAAGCGTTAATTAACGATGTTTTCTAAACTGCGGTAGGAACGTTTGTAAAATAAGTATTGGCAAAATGGCTTCATTTCAGAAATCTGCGCGCACGTTCATGTTTGCAGTATTAAATAGCAAATTTTTTCCCGGTATTATCCGATATGTGTGTGGCAGTATAACCTCAAATATTGATAAAATAACCTTTATATTTGTTTAGACTTACCCGTTGCTCACAGCATTTTGTAGTCTTGTCATTCCGCTGCAGCATTCCCTTTTTTGTCATTCTATTTCCTTGTGATTTTGTCTGGTGTTTTGTAGAACTTAACTTTCGCCTATCTCCGCCAGAACTTTTTGCAGTTCCTTTTCGATAGTTTTCTTACGTGCCACCTTGTCGAGCTGGTCCTTTTCGGGTTTCTTTAGAGCTCCACTTTTGATTTTTTTCTCAATCTCTTCGATTTCTCTAAGCTTTTTCTGCAGTTTCTTACACTTCTTCTGTAAATCCGGCGTTTCCTCTTCCAATTTCAGACTGTTTTCGAGATTTTTACTTAATGTCTCAACGGCGGCTTTGGTGCCATTTGTCGAGGCGGTTGTGGCGGCGGATGGTTTGACTTTTTGCCCATTAGCAGCAGCAGTGGTATTGGACTTTGTAACATTTGTGTTGGCGGGTAATCTTAAAACTCCAGGTATTTGTTGCTTATTGGCTGCAGCGGCGGCGGCTGCTGCTGCCTCCTTCTTGGCCTTTGCCTTTTCTTTCTTTTCACGCTCTTTCTTAGCTGCCTCCACAACCTCTGGACAAAGGCCCGGAGGCAGACCCGTTTGCCGCTGAGCAAATTGTTTACCTTTGCTCTCGTACAGAGGAACTTCCTCTTGAGGCACATAACCGTCCTTGACCCTTCGAGCTTTGCGCCATGTGCCATCGGGTCTCTGAGAGGCTGGTATGAACGTACCTGAAACCCAACATCAAAAGATCTTAAACAAAATTTTATTAGGAATTTCACAGCAAACCTTCACTATTTGTTGAGTAACTGGCCATGCCGAGTCGCACGCGAGTTCCCTCGTTTTGCAAGAAAAAAATCCAAATATACCAAATTAAAGCACCAACAAAAAAAAACTAATCAACCGCTGCCACAAATTGCCTTGACTTTATAAATTACAACAACTTTGGAAGTTTTATGTTCTGGTTCGACCCGTCTTGTCTTTTTGTTCTTGTACTTTTGTTAAGAAAAATGCGCGACTTTGCCTTATTTATTTATCCAAAATGCAGTATTTTCAATAATAATTGCATAGAACTAAGCTTTTTTTTTTTTTGAGGTAAACACAACAGCTGTCGATGTTGCCAGACGTTATTGTTTGCGTCGATTCTTCTTTGGCGCAATAAAAATCTCAGAATACAGTAAAGGAGGTGGGTCCATAAGAAAGATTAAAATAAAAGTGTAAAAACCCTGCAAATCAAATAAAACGACTATTCAACTTAACTTGAATTTTTAAGGGTATACAAAATTAGTTCAGTCAAAATTGCAGTAAACCCAAAAATACATAATAGAAAACTAGATCAAAAGTTATTAGAAGTGCACCTGGGAATATTTAGAAACAGATATAACGATTTAACTTAAATTTTTTCTGTTTTATCTGTGTTCAAAAATAAGCCTTCTCAAGATGAGTATTAAGGACCGTGTGAGCATTGAAAACAAATTGATATAGATAAAAATGTATATATTGAAGTCATTTTTGAGTGTGCTGCAAACATTAACTTAAAAAAAAAAATAAATGCTAAAAAATATTTTTCAATAAGAATATATAAATTTAAAAAAAATGCAATTGTTTGAAAGCATTGAATCGGCTTAGAAGGTATAATTTTTAAAAACATTGCAATGAAATAAGTCAGATTCATTTTTTAATTTTGAATTGTGCCATCGATGATCTTTTGCATCTAACTTTTTTGGTCCAAACGTGTAATTAATTTGTTGTGACGCTTCTGGACTTGTTTCAATCCACTGCTGAGGGTGGAATTACCTGTAGCGTAGTAAAAACTAATAAATAAATGTCCGCTGAAAACAGAAACTGTTATAACATTTGGTGTTTTTAACCAAAAAAAACGAACAACAACAACAATAAAAAAATCAATAAAAACTATGATCACATTGCCACTTTTTTGATTTTATGGCAAAGCGCACATTTTTTTATATAAATCTAAATAAAATAAAATATATTTCAATAAAATTGCCGTAATAAAAATTTTGTTTAAACCTTGCTGCAGCCTGCGTACTGTAAATGTTAACAGAAGAGAATAAAATAATGATATTTTCGAATTGTGTTTGTATTTTTCGTTCTTTTCTTTAAAGCATGCGAAAGTTTATACCTCAAAAATTCTGTCCAAATATCACATGTAAGTTGTCGAAATGCCTATCAAAATGTGTGTTCCCATGTCAATCTAAACAGCAAAATTTAATTCATATTTGTTATATATTTTTAAATTGTTTTTAAATATTTTTTTCTATTAACGCTATCGCTATGACATAAATAATTTACGTGACTGTAGATCATTTAAAGTAGAGCTAAACAATCAATTCCGAAATTATTTTGGTGAATATTCCAAACTTTTCATATTTCTGGCAACGCTAATAATTGCTCTTAATGATAGTAGGCATGACAGGGTGATTAACATATGTAGAAATATGACAGGGTGGTTACCAAATGGCATGCAAAACGGAAGAGGTGGCAATGGTGAATTTGTTGAGAACATTGAAATCGGTTAAAATTTATCGCATATACAAAACTAAAGAATTGAAACATTGGCAAGTCTATTGTTGTTACAAGTTTTATTTCATGAAGTAATATCCATAAAAAGACCTCGCAATAAACAGAAGTTTCATGTAGAGCTAAAGATACCTGCACTAACGTTTGAATAAAAATCAACATTGTTCACTAATTTTATTTAAACAAACTTTAAAGCTAAACATATATCATGCATAACTGAGATTCACTTTCTATATGATCTTAAGAATTGAATTATATACAAATTTATTGTTGTTACTAATTTTGCTCTATAAACAATAAGCTGAAATTTAATACATCAGTCGGTGCTGCTTGCCAGCAAGTTTCAGAGAAAAGGTAAAGGTAAAGGTTTGAGTAAATCGATAGGTATACCAAGAGATTTCAAATTTTCTTTTTATTTTATATCTTAGGATTTCTACAATGGTAATAACAGATTTCAAAAATGTTTAAATGTTTCGTTATGAGTTACGGAAAGAATAATACCATACCAAAAGCTACTTCCGCCGATATTCCACCGATATTTTAGTTGTTACGGACTACAATTTGAACTATATTATAGGAGATATTTACTAATAAATAAAATGTAAATAAAACTAAGATCGGTATTGACGATCCAACGACAATTGATGTAAGGCAATCATTTAGTTGTAAATAATAACAAATCTGTTTCTGTTTTGATTAAACCATTGATGCTTGTTATTACATATTACGACGTCTAAAGGAAATATTGAAATATTGAGTAATTGCATAACACTTAAGCAAATACAATATTACTTTCACCTTCACTAGGGCATCATCCTAAGTCAATGATGGTGCATTTTCTGCAAATTGAATAGCTGAAGATAAAATAAGCAATTATCCCCCTTTTTATATCGAAATGTTTGCGCTTAGACAATAACCTTGGAAAATAATTTCGCTAATGAAAATAAATATCTACGCATCGAGAGTTTTTTGAGCGATTTTTTTATGGAATATGCCTTCCATAACATTTTTGTAAATGTAAAAAAAAACATCATAGAGGATGCTTCTCATATACATATATATATGTATAAAAGATATGATATGGAAACGTGTCACAAAACGTCTTTCATCTAAAGAAAAACGAAGGAAAACAAATTTAGTATAGAAAAGTTTGAATGGAAAATACTTTTCCTGTGATGAACTATACTTCTTATGAAGAAAGGTGGTAGTAAGTCTTATTTTAGAATACATCTTTGCATGAAAAGTGCCTTCAAAACACTTCACTTTTTTCAAGTGTCTTTTGTCTTCTTCAGATGAAAAGTGAAAATATGTACATAACTCTATCACTTGTTTTTATTAGCAACCATATCTGATTCAAGTAATTTGGCAACCATGAGAAAGCTTTTTAACTTTTATCGTCTATTTTGTCCTACTTCGTGATGTGGCATGATTATTCCGTTAGGATATTTATTGAAATATTGAAAGAGAAAAAAGAGGAGATAAAAGCGGGATGTTAAGTGATATCGCCCACAAGTCAGGGAGTAGCTGTCTGACACTTGACATCGTAGCATTAAAAAAAAAAAAAAAATAAAAATAAATTAAATTACAATCCAAACTAAACCAACAACCATTCAAAACACAGAAACCACAACATACGAGTACACACGCGACGAAATTATTATTGGAAAAGAATAATTGAGAAATTTCTGAAACAGCAGCAAACTAAAGAAAGTTGTAAGAATTTCAAAATGCCATCTGTCTATTCCAGCATTGAGTCTCATAGAATGCTTTATTTTATTTGTGTTATTACCACAAGTGGTCCTGAAGTTAATGACTTTACTATGTGGTAAAATAACGTTTTATTTTGCAGTCAATTTTTTATTCTAGCAGTTGTGTTCGAAATTGTTTTTATTTCGACAAAAATAACTCAACCTTTGCTACTTGAGTTAGTTATTTTTCTGAATTTTAAGCGACACAAAGTGTATCTGCAAATAATGTTAACCTAAATAAACCTCCAGTTTTGTCCTAACGCATTACTAAATCGCCATCTTTCATTTCTTTTAAATAAATAATTGCTTATCTTAGTCCCCGTGTAAACATCTGGTCCTTCGAGCCAGATAAGTAATTATTTGAATTTAAGAAACGTATTCATTCCAGTAATTTTGTTCATCATTTCTCCCTATCATTTCTCCGTCTAAACACCATCTATGACAAATCTACTGTACCACAACGCACTACTCTTAACTTTTCGTAAAGGGTGTCCCAACAAGAACGCAAGATTTAAATTTTAAATAAAACACAGATATTTAAAAAAAAATCGTGAAACTTTATTATATCGTAAAGTGGACAGAATGACGTTATGTATGGAACAACATATCCGGCAGATGGCCGCCGCAGCTTTGCTGGCACACACGCGATCTTTTAATGAAATTTTCAATGACCGGTTTGCATAAATGCTGCGGTATTTAATTAATGCAGCGTCTAATTTCCTCTTTTAAGACCTTAGTCGTCGTCGGCTAATGGTGTTAAATCGCACGATCTAGGCGGCCAATTCTGGTCTCCAAAACGCGAAATATCAGGACCGGGAAATGACTGATGCAGCAATTGAATTGTTTCTCTGGCTGTATGACATGTGGCGCCGTCTTGTTGAAACTACATGCCCTCCACATCCATTTCTTCAATTCTAGACTCAAAAAAACTGGTTATCATTTCACGATACCGAACACCATTGACTGTTTGCGCTTGTCATGCCTCATTTTCATAAAAAAGGTCCAATGACACGTTGAGGATGTATTTGCTTCTCGTGAATCACTCGAGGATTTTCCTCACCCCAAATGCGACAATTCTACCAATTGAAGAAGCCATCAAGAAGGAAATGGGTCTCGTCACTGAAGATGATTTTATCGGCAAAATCAGCATTTTCATGTTGTCTCTCCAATAACCAATTAACGAACTCCCTTCGCTGTCCATGGTCAGCTGGCTTCAGTTTCTGAGTCGATTGAACTTTGTATGCATGAAGATGCAAATCTTCCGTCAAAATTCCCTGCATAGTGGATTTGGAGACAACAATATGCTGAGCTCGGTGTCGAATTGAGGTGGATAGAGTTTGAGTGACTTCATCACGTACAGCTGCGACATTTTCGGTCGATCGACCTGGTCGAATGCGCATTGTTGTCTTTATATCACTAACAGAGCCAGTTTTGGCAAATTTATCCATTAATCTCTTTACAGTTGACTCTTTTGGAGCATTATTGTGACCCCAAATTGATCGCAATTTGCGTACTGTAGCCGCAAAACTTTCACTATTTTGGTAAAACAATTTCACAATGAGAATGGGTTGTTCATTCGTGTAGCGCTCCATATTTACTAACCTCGTACCTTCTACTTGCAAACAATAACAATTGTTCAAATGTCAAACAATAACACTTCGAATGGCGCCAAATTTAAATCTTGAGTTCTAGCCATTCCTTCATGTCGTGATGGGAGTGGAACTGCTGGTCAGCCCGACCGTGTGTCATCGAACGGAACAGTGATAATCGGACGGTACAATATCTGGAGAATGTGGCGGATGGGGTAAGACTTCTTATTTCAGAGTTCCCAGGTTGGTTTTAACGGGCTTGGAAACATGAGGCCGAGCTTTGTCATGCTGAAGAATCACTTTTTCGTGCCTTTCCGCGTATTGTGAGCGTTTCCTGTACAGAGCTCGGCTCAATCGCATTAATTGAAGTCGATACCGATCCCCAGTGATGGTTTTGCTTAGTTTTAATAGCTCGTAATAAATAACAGTGACCTGGTCCCACCAAATACAGAGCATAACCTTCTCAGCGTGGATTGTTTGGATTGCTGTAATGAATGCATTTTTCATTACCCGTTACAGTTGTTCACAGGTGGAAAAACGGCGCTCAACGTCCCTTGGCTTCAACTTATAAGGAACCCAAGTTCCTTGCTTGTAAGTCATTCCCAACACATGCAATTATTTGGAAATGGCTTGGCGCGCAATTCTCAATACTGAAGCAAGGTCTACTTGCGTTTGACACGAATCCCCATTAAACAATGTCGTCAATTCAGTGTCTTCGAATGTTTTCCGTCTTCCTTCACGTGAACTGTAGTCAACATTAAAATCACCGTATTTAAAGCGACGGAACCAATCTCGACACGTTGTATCACTTAAAGCAGTATCTCCGTAAACGTTTCAAAACTTTCGATGAGCTTTAGCCACCGTTTTCTTCGATTGAAAGAAAAAAATCAGTGCTTCCCACATATGAATAATATTTGGCACAGGATCGTACATATTCACATAAGCAAAAGAATATGATGTCAAAAGAAAAGTACTATTGTGTCGAGGCGCTATGTTTGGGTTATAGAAGAATCGACTAGCACTTACAGCTGGCGCCATCTATTTTCAATCAACCGGAACTTCGTTTAGTATTTTGCCAGTGACAATAAATCGTATATTTTGCTACGAGGATTTCTTTTAACTCGTGGGAAACTCAAATATCGAGATGTTTGACGAGTCCAATCCATTTGAAATGACGTTCAATGATCGTATGCTTTCAATTTCTCTATAACTACTTGAACAGAAATATTTCCGTCTTACTCGGTAATTTTTTTGATTTCGCACCCAATAGCATTATTTGGCTCTTAAGGCGGTCATCTTTTAGTGTGAAATTTCCGGAACTGAATTTCGTAAACCATCTTTGGTTGAATTCCGTTAAGGCATCCAAATCATGCACATCATAAATGTCCCGATTTGATTCGCTCATATTTTTTACCTTTTCTTAAGCAAAAGGCAAAAATATGACTAAAATAATCTTTTTGATTCCTTCACCACGTGATTTAAAAGCAAACCTACCACTGAAGATGTTGTGATATATGAAAAATTCATAGTTGAAATATCGGCTGTGTCACGGTGTAACATATAACTTAATCAGTTAAGCTTTTTGAAAACGACGACAACATCAAAAAACCAAAAGCTCTATGTAGCCGATAGCTACAAAAACTTAAAATTCGTCAAAATGTCAAACAAAAAGTAATTCTGGAAGAAAATTTGACACGACAAAACAGAATTTTTAATGCTTTGCAAATTATCGTTTGTTAAATACAATTTTAAAAATTTTAACAAATTCCTAAATATTGTGTAGACGAGAAGCCTTTATTTTTATGTATTTTATTAATCAATTAATTTGCAAATCAAATTGCAAATAGATAATGTGTGGTTTCTAATAAAAGTCAGTGCAATAGCAATTCTGCGCTCAAAAAAATGTCAAATTATTAATTTTGTGAGCGATGTAATACAAATACAACATGCTTAACAATCCTACTCCTTCCAATTAATATTGTTTTTTGTACAGTTTTATAATGCATATATCGGGCCTTGTTATGCAAACTATCAACTATATTAGTTGATATTTAAAGTTAAAAATATTTCGTTGTATTTTGGGTACATCAATACATTTTATTTTAAAATATCTTAAGATCTAACTCACGATGTTCTCTTTATTATACATTCTTTCGAAGGAATAAAGGATTTTTTGTACGGCAAATAGTACAGAAATTTTAATCATTTGAGCTGACCTGCATATACCTTTACCCAACCTGCTTTATTTCCAATGGGAAAGAAAGACTAGAAAGACATGGTAAATTAGGCTAAATTATTATTAACAATTGCTCTGAATTAATGTAAAATGCTGCGTTTAGAATACTCGAATGAGTTCAAAAGTAAATAGCATAAAACAAGTAATTTATATGGTACTTGGTAAGCATTGCAATAAAATGATAAATTAAATTTCGCTAAATTTGGAAAAATTAAATTTCTTTGGTGCCGGTACTAGGACGCCCCCTAAACTAGTCGACCTCAGGTATTGATGGTGCTAGTAGTTTATATATATATATACATGTATATATTGGTGAAAAGTGACATATACAACATATTTTTTAAATTTTAGAGCACCACGTTGTTTAGTATTTTTATTTTAGCCATCAAAAGTAAACGATGTCAGTTAATTTTTAAACAAGAAAAAATTGGTTACGGTAATAAAATTCAATATTTCCACTAGAAAAGTCTCAGTCCAATTAATGTAACACCCGAGCTAGATTCTACTCAAGGGAGTCTACCTCGTCGTTTATGACTGTAAAATATTGGGTAGCAGGTTTGAAACGAGGCAGTACGAGCTACCAAGATGAGGTAGTGGTCGACCAATTGAGATGTCCACACCAGACACGGTTAAGAAAATCCGCAAAATGGCATTAGATGATCGTCGGCTGAAAGTGCGCGAGCTACCTGAAATGAAAGGCATTTTAAAAAGTCAAGATGAGAAAGCTGTGCGCAAGATGGGTGCTGAGCTTGATTTCAACAGGGGAAAAGCTGAGTCATGAAGATGTTTCATTGTTTCGCGATATTTCACCGCAATAAAGCGGAATTTTTGAGTCGATTTATAATCATGGATGAGACATGAGTCCACCACTTTACACCTGAGACAAAGAAACAGTCAAAGCAGTAGATTGGAATGGGAAATTCATGTCCAAAGAAGATGGTTCCATCTGCAGGCAAGGTCATGGTGTGTGTTTTTTGGAATATTCATGGGATTATTTTTACAAATTTTCTTTAGAAAGATAAAGCCATAAACCGTGAATATTATGTTAATTTATTGCAAGATTTAGGTGATGAGAAATTATGGAAAGACAATTATCAATCTTCAAAACAATGCTTCAATATACACATCCACTATTACGATGGCCAAAATTAATGAATTAAAGTTGGAATTGCTTTGTCGTGGTTCTTATTCGTCAGATTTAGCTCTCTCGGACTATTTTCTATTCCCAAACTTGAGAAAATGGCTCGGTAGTAAAAGACTTGCCAATAACGAAGAGGTGGAATTTGCAGTTGATGGCTGTTTTATGGAGTTTCACAGTTCTTACTATAAACAGAAGTTATTTAATATCTCTGGATAAAATGTATTGAGCTTAGGGGAGATTATGTTGAAAAATAAAGTAAAGCAAATTTTTCCCAAATTTTTTGTGTCTTCTTTGTTAGGTCGGCTAATTTTGGGACGCTTGTGCTAATTAAACATGGTGCTGCAGTCCAATATGATTCTCAGAGCACAGAATTAAATGCATAACACGGCCCACATTTTATTGAATTCAGTGGAACGATTTGTAATACATAAAATTAAGAACATATTGGCGAAATCGGTCAATTACATAGAACTTATCAGAGGGGAAGTTATTAGCCTGTTGATTTTCCTCAACTTTGCCAGACACTTTAAAGCAGCACAATATCAAAAATTAAGGTCGCAGTTATATACATACTTTTTGGGATTTGCAAGAACAGATTAAATTTCCGGCAATGGGGAAATTCCTATTTTGAACCTTCTGATTGTTATTCACTTGGGAGTAACCAGATCCCTCCGCAGAATTTCTCAAGCATCTCACGACTTCCGAGCTTCGGGCAAGTCTGATGGTAATGCCATCAGACATCCGTTCGATAGCAGCTAAATTGAGAAGACGACTAGTTGAGAAACCTAAATGGCATGCTAACACCGATGCGTCTTAGATTAGTAGGTAACTTCTGTTACTGAAACTCAACTCACCAGCCTAGTGGTCGTTGGTAGCCCCAACACTAGGATCGGATGCAGTGGCCTGATAAATCGCTCTTCTTAAAAAATTTTATCATGAAAATACCGAAGAAAATAATGAAATAAACCCCCCAAAATTTTGACGACCCCCGCAAACGTTATAAGGACCATAATATAAGGGTATGTACCAGGAATGTCCGCACTCTTTACAGAGAAGGTGCCTCTATCTGATTAGCGGATGTCCTTGATAGATATAAAGCTGACATTACCACCATCCAGGAGATGCGATGGACAGGACAAGGATGCACTCGGCGTAAAAACTGTGGCATGTAACGCACAAAGGCATGAATTCGGATGTGGATTTGTTGTGGGAAAGAGACTGAGACACCTTGTTTCGCGGTTTAACCCTATAAGTGACCGTGTAACCACTATCCGCATCAAAGCGAAATATTTTTTTATCTCGTTGATCTGTGCACATGCTCCGACGGAAGAGAAAGGCGAGGAAACCAAAGACACATTTTATGAGTGCCTATCGTATGACCACTGCCCTGGCCACGATATTAAAATTGCCACGATTTAATGCCAAAGTAGGAAGGGAAGATGTTCTTGGTCCAACAGTCGAAAATTCAGTCCACATGATAATACCTCCGGAAACGGTTTCACACTGGTTTCGTTCACTGCGGCACGTAATATGGTAGTAAGTGAAAGCATATTCCCGCATAAAGACATCCACAAGGCAACGTGGTTATCTCCTGATCACAACAACGAGGAATCAAATTGATCATGTGGTAATAGACAGAAGGCATGCTTCTAGTGTCATGAACGTGCGTGTGATTCGTGGTGCTAATATTGACTCGGATCACCACCTGGTTGCAGCTAAGCTACTCACGAGATTGAGCAGAACGAAAAATGTTCGTAACCAGACACAAGGGAAGCTCGACGTCGCTAGGCTGCATACCCCTGAGATAGCCACAGCCTACTCCACCAAACTCTCACAACTACAATTCTACCAAAAGATAAGAAGTACAGGGTATGGAACAGGGCTCCCCTCCTGTAAGGATAGCGAGGGAAATCTGGTCACAGATACGCAGAGTGTGCTACAACTATGGAGAGGACATTTTTATAAGCCTTTAGTTCCGGACGCCAGCACGAGTGAGGAAATCACCCCAATTACAGACGATGGCATAAATTGCGCAGCTCCGAGCCAAACAGAGATCAGAACAGCAGTATTGCGGCTTAAGAACAACAAAGATGCTGGCCCTGATGGCCTGCCAGCAGAGCTTTTTAAAACTGGTGGCGATGAGCTGATAAACAGCCTGCATCAACTCCTAAATACGGTTTGACTCGAGGAAAACATGCGCGGTGATTGTCATTTGAGTGTGCTGTGTCCTGTATATAAAAAAGGCGATCCAAGTGTTTGTAAAAGATATCGCGGTATCAGTCTTTTACCCATTGCCTATAATGTTCTACCGAGTGTGATGTATGAAAGACTAAAGCCGTTTCTAACTGACCTGATTGGACCTTATCAGTGTGGCTTTAGACCTGGTAAATCAACAATTGACCAGATATTCACACTACGACAAATTCTGGAGAAGATCCAAGAATAATAGATCGACACGTACCATGTTTTCGTCGATTAAAAAGTTGCCTTCGATAGCCCGATACGGCAAAAAGAGTATGAGACCATGTCCGAGTTTGGAATTCCTGGGAAGCTTGTACGTCTTTGTAGGGTGACGCTGACTGACACGAAGTACTCAGTAAAGATAGGCAAAGATCTAAGCGAGCCTTTTTACACCGAACAAGGATTTAGGCAGAGCGACAGTCTGTCGTGCGACGTCGTCAACATACTTCAACATTAACTGCCATCTAGCGACAGTTAACACGACTGGTACCATATTTAATAAAAGCCTTATGTTACTTGCAGATGCAGATGACATACAGGGTTGCCCATATTCGACGGACCCATCTGGCAACGCCATAACTTTTGACAGAGATGTCAGATCGCTTAATGACATACCGCGTTTGAAGCGTGAGTCCAAGCAGATTTTTACCATGGAACAATACACGCCACGCGAGCGCTCTGAAATAGTTGAAATTTACATTCAACAGAAGTCAATTGTGAAAACTCAACGTGCTTTTAAAATATTAAAAAATGTGAGAAGTGCGCCTTCTAAGAACACCATTAAGCGTTTATACGAAAAATTTTCGACTGGTGAGGCTCTTTCTAATCCGAAGAGGCCAAATAAAAGTCGACCAAGGCGATCGGCCGAGAATATCGCTGCCGTACGAGCCAGTGTTGAGAGGTCCCCAAGAACATCCCAAAAACGCCGTTCTCAGCAGTTGGGTATGGCTCGGTCCACTTTACAACGGATTATTCGCGTTGATTTGCATTTGTTCCCGTACAAAATTCAATTGACGCAAAGATTGTTGCCTGCGGACAAGCCTCGTCGATTGGAATGGGTCCAACGAGTCATCGAAATGGCCGATGATGACGAGCAATTTTGGAACAAAATTATCATGTCCGATGAAGCCCATTTCACATTAAATGGGACCGTAAATAAGCAAAATTGCCGTATTTACGCCACTGAAAATCCTCAGGAGATTCAAGAATTGCCTCTTCATGACGAAAAAGTCACAGTTTGGTGCGGCGTTAGTGCGAAAACGGTCATTGGGCCGTTTTTCTTCCAAAACGAAAATGGCCATGCTGTTACCATCAACCAGGAGCGTTATCGCGACATGATGACCAATTTTGTGATGCCAATTATTCGTCGAAAGCGTATGAGGCAGTTCTGGTTTCAACAAGACGGCGCTCCACCGCACACAAGTCGCATAACAATCGATTTTCTGAAGAAATTGTTTCCGGGCCGTTTGATGTCGAAAAGTGGTGATTTGGACTGGCCACCGCGTTCGCCCGATTTGACGCCCGCTGACTTCTTCTTGTGGGGACATTTGAAGTCAAAGGTTTACGTTAACAAGCCAAGGACCGTAGAAGAGCTCAAGGACAACATTCGTGAAGAAATAGCCGCTATTCCGGCCGAAATGTTGGCGAAAACGATGGAAAATGCTGCAAAAAGGGCACAATACGCCATCAACGCCAGAGGCGGCCATTTGAGAGATATATTCAAAAATTGATGTAAACAAATCTACTTGGAACAAATTAAATGAATAAGATTGCCAACCGCCAAATTTTTATTTTTTTCTTTGATTTTTTTTTGAAAAACATGGGTCCGTCGAATATGGGCAACCCTGTACATATATATTATTGGGCGAAAACTGCGAGACGTTACTGCAGCTTTCTGAAGCACCGACAAGGAAGCAGCGAAAATGGGTCTGGTGGTAAACGAGGACAAAACAAAGTTATTGGTTTCAACGAACAAAGAGTGTACTCGTTTGGGACGCTGTGTGAACGTTGACAGCTATAATTTTGAAGTGGTGGAAGAATTCACTTACCTCGGTTCCGCTATAAACAAAACGATTGGTATCAGCATGGTGATAAAGAGGAGAGTATTGCTTGCTAACAGATGTTACTATGGGCTAAACAAGCGATTCAATGATAAAGCCCTCTCCCGACAAACAAAAATTCGACTGTACCAGACGTTGGTTCTACCGGTCTTGTTATATGTCGCAGAATTCTGGGTTATGACGCAAGCGGATGAATCAGTACTGGCGGTTTTCGAGAGGAAAATACTCTGACAAATATATGGGTCCATCATCGTTAACGGAGAGTATTGGCGCCGCATGAACAATGAGCTCTCTGAGCTATATGCCGACATCGACGTTGTCAAACGTATTAATATACAGCGAGTTTGTTGGCTGGGTAATGTTGTGCGGATGGACGCAAATGCTACTGCACGGAAATTTTTCGGCAACGCACTCGATGGACGTCTGCGCAAAGTTTTGAGAAGCTTTCGATCGATGAAAGCAGAAATATATTTGCGAGATCGTTTATGAAAAATATTCAGGTCTTTTGAAACGAACAAAATTGGACTGGCAGACTTATGACACATCTTAAGTGTATGTAACGAAAACAATTTCCCTCAATTTTTCGATGTTAAAAAGAGGCGAATTTTCGATGACTTAAAGATTGTCTCTAAAGATGTTGTATCAAGTATATGCACGACTTTTTGATAGTACTGAATCAAAATTTGTCATTTACAATATTTGCTTTTGATAACAAACTTGAAATTCGTGCTGTACTGTTTGTGGACTTAAGGCCTAAAACCGTCACGGACAGCAATTATGATGACTGCAGGCAGCAGCGAGTACGGACGTTAATTGTCCGCCGACAACCTGGAAGTGGCACCAACCCCAAAAGAGCGTTCTCAGCTCGGGACTCCACTGCGCGCAAATGGAGCAGAGAAAAGTCCAGAGTTTGATTTATGGGTGTAGAAGAAAGACGTAGAAGAAAATAGAAAAATAGATAAAATAAATAATAAATAATAAGATAAAATAGAAAAAATAGAAAATAGCGGCTATCAGAGTGGGAAGCAGCATGAATAAGCAAGTCATGTGCTGGAATTGCCACGGGTAACGGCACGTTTTTATGGATTGCCCTTCTACGGAAAGGTCGATGTTCTGTTATAGATGCGGCAACCCCAACACTATCACTCTAAAATGCTCATTATGTCAACAGGGAAACATGAAGAGGTGCGTGGAAACGACAGGGGAGTCACGTCCACCACAGGACCCTGTAATGAAAAAGTAAACGGAACGGATTTAACAAAAGCAGGCAAAATAATAGATAAATAAAATAAAATAAATAAAATTTCCTAAAAATCAACAGTTACAATCCAAATAATACGCATTATACCCCATATGAAAAGAGGAAGGAAAATTATGATGAAGCGAGAATCCGAATTTTTAAGGCAGAGCCACCACGAAAGGTTTCAAAACGCATAATAAGAGTCAGGCAAAAGTGTGCAGAAAGAAGGAAAATTAAACGATTGGTAATAGATTCGATACGAAGGGCAAATAAAATTATCGGAGATGTCAGAAGTTATGCAGACGTAGAAATAGAAGGAATAAAAATCACAGGGTTGCTAGATACCGGTGCCTCGATCAGTATGTTGGGGAAAAATTGCCGAGAATTCATTCAAGACTGCGAGTGTGAGATATTGCCCGTTTTCACCAACGTTACGACAGCAAGTAGACAAGGACACAGAATTGTAGGAAAAGTAACTGTCGTTGTTAAGTACGAAAAATGGGGAAAATAAATGACTCTGTATTTATGTCCAGATTTAGAAAGAGAATTATATCTCGGCATAGATTTCTGGCGCAAGTTCGAATTAGCTCCAGATGTTGTGGGGCTGGCCGAAATAGATATCGAAAAAGTAATGGAAGTAGTGGATTCCAAAGCCCAACACAAATTGAAACCTGATGTGTTGACGGACGAGCAGATAGAGATTTTGGACTATGACTATGAAATGTTTCGACACTTATGAGGAAAAAGGTAATTGAATAAAGCGAAAGCCCGGGGAGTAAACGTACGACCGTCGTTAGAAAACCCGGAATAAACCGATTCTGCCTAGATGCTCGAAAACTGAACAAACTCACAAAAAAAGACGCATATCCCCTACCAAATATCGAAGGTATACTGAGCAGAATCGACGAAACATACTTCATCAGCAGCGTTGATTTGAAGTTCGCATTTTCGCAAATAGAGCTTGATGCAGAAAGCAAAAAGTATACAGCGTTCACCGTCGCTGGTCGTCCACTGTATCAATTCCGCGTAATGCCATTTGGTTTATGCAATGCTGAACAGCGATTATGCAGATTAATGGACAAGGTGATACCAAGCAGATTAAGAGAAAACGTGTTTACGTATCTAGACGATCTACCAGTTATATCCAACAATTTTGAAAAATTTGTGAGCTGTTAAAAGAAGTAGCGAAATGTCTAAGAGATGCCAAACTCACAATAGGACTGAAAAAGTCGCAATTTAGATTCAGAGAATTGAAATATCTTGGCTTTATTATAAGAGATGGCATGTTAAAAACAGACCCGGATAAAGTCGAATCAATTAAAATGATAAAAAGACCGAGAAATACCAGAGAGGTCAGAAGTTTTTTGGGAACAGCTGGGTGGTACAGGAGATTTATGAAGGATTTCACCACAATATCTGCACCACTTACCGACACTCTAAAAAGGGAAACAAATTCACACTGACGGAAGAGGCAATCAAATCATTCGAAAATGTGAAAATGGCTTTAACTTCCGTCCCAGTCCTTCGACACCCCGATTTTTCAAAAAAAAAATTTTATTCAGTGCAATGCATCACAATATGGATTAGGAGTTGTCTTATTCCAGGTGGGTGACCATAATGAGGAGCATCCTATAGCATTTTATTCCCAAAAATTAAATCAGTGTCAACGAAATTATACTGTCACCGAAAAAGAATGTTTGTTAACAGTGATGGCTATCCGGAAATCCGTATATCGAATTGATGAATTTAACATTAATAACAGATCACGCTAGCCTTAAGTGGTTAATGAACCAAAAAGATTTAAATGGAAGACTAGCTATGATATGATATTTAAAAAAAAAAGGTGTATAACAGGATCGAAGAAATGAGCGAATTTCAATAGAAACTATGGGTACCGGAAATATTAACGCACGCATTGATCGAAAAGGCACACGATGATCCAGTGGCAGCGCACGGAGGAATAGCTAAAACCTTGAGTAGACTAAAGCAAGTTTACTATTGGCCAAAAATGTCGTCACAAGTCCGTCAGTATGTATCCAAATGTCTTTTGCAAGGAAACCAAGCCTGACAATCGACCCACTCAACCAACAATTGGTGCAGAGGTGATAACAGAAAGACCATTTCAGAAACTGTACGTCGATTTTTTGGGGAAATATCCAAGATCCAAAGGTGGTAATGCATATATTTTTGTTGCCGTTGACCATTTTTCAAAATTCGTTTTCCTCAAGGTCATGAAAGAGGCGACGGCCGGAAACGTAGTACAATTTTTAACAGAGGAAATTTTTCGAAAATTTGGCGTGTCGGAAACCATTTATACCGATAATGGAGCTCAATTCATCTCGTCTCAGTTTAAAAATATGATTAAGGCATATACCATTAATCACCTGAAGACAGCGCCGTATTCGCCACAATCGAATGCGTCGGAACGTGTTAATCAATCGGTATTAGCAGCCATTCGGGCATATTTGGAAAAAGATCATCGAGATTTTGACATATATCTGTCTGAAATCGAATGCACTCTGCGGTCGTCGGTGCACTCAGCTATAGGCGTAACACCATTCTTTGCGCTCTTTGGCTACCACATGTATACGAATGGTTCAGACTATAAATTGGCGAGGAAACTGAAATCCTTAACTGATCATGAATTAGTGCCGATAGAGAAAGGCGATAAAATGGGTATCATAAGGCAGAAAATAAAAGAAAATTTACATAGTGCCGAAAGATATAATAAAAGAGCGAGAATTACGAAATTCATCCCAGGGCAAGAGGTTCTCCGTAAAAATTATGTATTGAGCAACTTTGGAAAAAACTTCAATTCCAAATTTGCCTCAAATGCAGAGTGTCCAAAATGATAGGGAATAACATGTACGAACTTGAGAACTTGAAAGGCAGACCGTTGGGGGTAAGCCATGCAAAAGACCTAAAAAGTTGAAAGAATGTAAATGAAGATTTCCTTGGGAAAGTGTAGAAAAAATTATAATGATGACTGCAGGCAGCAGCGAGTACGGACGTTAATTGTCCGCCGACAACCTGGAAGTGGCACCAACTCCAAAAGAGCGTTCTCAGCTCGGGACTCCACTGCGCGCAAATGGAGCAGAGAAAAGTCCAGAGTTTGTTTTATGGGTGGAAAGGGCTCCTTCCAATAAATGTTACTTCGCTTTTTTGCCACTTCTAAAAGTTTTGGCTTTGTGTTGGCGATCGCCATGCGTCTTGTTGGGTGTCAAGAAAATTGTTGACATTTAAGGAAGGGTATTGCCGGCCCGTGCTAAAATGTAATATTGCCACTGTGCAAATTGTTGTTGCCAGACGGAGAGAGTGGGTAATGCAGGGTTAAGGTAGGTTCATTCATGAATTCGCAGAATGATACCAAAAGCAGACGTAGAGATGGCGCCAAGTGATTTTGACGTTGGAAGTTTAAAAAAAAGATGTCCGGCTAAATATAGATTGGCGGAATTAATGACGGGCAATTTTTGTTTAGCGGGATTGATGTTTCCCTCCCTATAAAAGGGGCAAATAGAAAAAAAGAGAGTTGAATGAGAAAATTTCGTTGTGCGGATACAAGCGGAAGTGAAAAAACAAAGAAAAAGAAATATAAGTATCCATCGAATTCCGAATTACCTGCGGAAAGTCATTACG